>JAWDJD010000001.1:264658979-265026479 GCA_035047305.1 Bradypodion pumilum
TTTGTAAAAATATGAGATGGTTTTTTTTTTACATAAAGCTTCATTTAAATACAATTTCCCTTGTTCCCTATGTATGGTAACCTTTGGGACACCTTGTATTTTTAAAAATTGTTTCCCATATTACCTTAGATCTGAAACCCTTATATTTTTTTCTCAACTACATTTCTATATATAAATGAGATTATTCCCTTTCTTTTATGTTTATCTTTTTTTTTTACACAATATTGTACTAGTTGCATTAACGTTCTCATGGGGTCAGAGCTCTGATACAACTGGATGGCAAAATTCTTTACCTGTTTTAATTGTAGCCAATTGCTTTATATTTGACTTCTTTTCTCCTCTAATCGTCCAGTTGTACTTGGCTTCCCTATTTCAAATCGATCTCTAATTCTGTACATTCCAATACCTCGCCAATCTTTAGACTGTACAATTTTTTTATTGAAACTTCAATTTTGGATGTCCTGAAATGGGATATTGCGAACATAAAAGAGGTCAAAAAGTTTCATATACTTTTTCTATATTTTTAATATCTCATTAGTAATACAATTCTGAACTTGTTTCCTCCTTGTTATCCATTTTGTTGTATATAAATGTGTATTAACTATGCCACCTTCCTATAAGTTGTTGCATGAGGACACACAGGTTGATACAAAGACCATGTGACATTAAATCAACTTGAGAGAAAAACCCTAAACCTATTCCTGATTTATTTCGTACAGTCATAGAATCCCTGAGCTGGAAGGGGCCTTTTTGACCATTGAGTCCAACCCCCAATGCAGGAATTCAAATCAAAGCAGATCTGGTAGATCGTTGTCCAATTCTCTCTTGAATGTGTTCAATGATGGGGCACTTACCACCTCTCAAGGCAATTGGCACCACTATCATACTGATCTAACAGTTAAGAAGGTTTTCCTAATGATAGAGTGGTTTGGAATAGGAAAAGGAGTAAAACAAGGCTGCATTTTGTCACCCTGCCTATTTAACTTATACTCAGAGCACATAATTTGCAATGCAGGGCTGGATGAATCAAAAGTTGGAATTAAAATCAGTGGGAGAAACATCAAAAATTTGAGATATGCAGATGACACTGCCCTAATGGCAGAAAGTGAAGAAGACCTAAAGAAGCTCTTGCTTAGGTTGAAAGAGGAGAGTGCAAAAGCTGGCTTGAGACTTAATATCATGAAAGCCAAGATAATGGCAACAGGCCCTATCACTCCCTAGAAAATAGATGGGGAAGAAATAGAAGCAGTGACAGACTTTACTTTCTTAGGATCAAAATCACTGCAGATGGAGATTGCAGCCATGAAATAAAAAGGTGACTAATTCTTGGGAGGCAAGCTATGAGACACCTGGGGAACATAGTCAAAAGTAGAGACATCACCTGGCAAACAAAAATTTGCATAGTCAACGCAATGGTATTCCCAGTGGTAATGTACTGTTGTGAGAGCTGGACCATTAGGACAGCTGAGCGCAGAAAAATAGATGCCTTTGAGATGTGTTGTTGGAGGAGAGTTTTGAGAGTACCCTGGACAGCGAGAAGAACAAATAGGTTGATCTTAGAAGAAATCAACCCTGACTGCTCCTTGGAAGGTCAAATAGTAAAGATGAAGATGAAGTACTTTGGACATCAAATTAGAAGAGAGGATTCACTTGAGAAAGCCTTGATGCTGGGAAAGATGGAGGGCAAAAGAAGAAAGGGGCGGCCAAAAATGAGATGGCTGGATGGTATTGTAGACGCAATGGGCACAGAGCTGGGTGCATTGGGGATGATGGTGGAGGACATAGGTGCCTGGTGGGCAATGGTCCATGGGGTCACAAAGGGTCAGTGTTGACTGTGCGACTGAACACCAAAAAAATCTGCCTTCCTGTAGTTTAAGCCTGTTATTATGCTTCCTGCACTCTAAGATGATGGAGAATATATATTTCCCTTCCTCTTCATGACCATCTTTCAGGTATTTGAAGAGGGCTATTTTGGTGTATGCAAACCAAGACACAGGACACAGCCTCGGGCTGGGTTAACTCAGGTTTATTGCATCGTGGACAGAGGGAACATGAGGTAATGGCGGATCGATAGCTCTTTATATACAGTGGTAGTACATTTGAACGTGGTACCATGGTAGCCCATTGGCTACTGTCTGCGTGACGTCATTGCGGGTCACGCCCTTCTTGTCCAGGTGTAGGTGGTGGCGGGAAAACTTCCCGCGCTGTTGCCTTTGATGAGTTCGGACCAAGAGAGCTTGGACGCTCGCTGCTGCCAGCTGGTGGTCATTAGCTCGCGTCCTATTACAGGGTTTATATGATACAGCTGAAGGTTACATTGTTGCTATAGGCAAGGTTACATTGGCTCAGATACATTGTAATCCATGTGTAAGATAAAACCATCAGAACACAACACCCCTCCCCCCTAGGACGAGACAAAGTCTCGAGCCCACACTTAAACACACTCCCCCCCCCTTAGGAGACAAAGTCTCTCAGCCAAGATGGCTTATTTCGAACACGCTGGGGTCTCGATGCGGGCTGCCTCTCCCCGGGTTTGCTACCTTCTCTTTGTCCCCTGGTTTCCTGTCCTGTAATTGGAGAGGGAGACTCGTTAGTGACTTGCCGCGGCTCCGCGGCGTTGTTGGGAGGTGTGCTCTTTCTTAGGGAGGAACCGGGGACACTGGGGGCTAACGAAAAACCCCTCTTCTCGCTTGGATGGGTGGGGGAACACTCCTGAAAACCCCCCCGGCTCGCAAAATCAAAATCAAAATTACAATCGGGGGCAGCGGTCGCGAACTCCTCTCCCCCTTCCCCGGCCCCTGATAGGACTGGCGTATCAAAAGGGTATGAGTCGGGGCCGCTGCTTCTGCCTTCCCCCCTTGCTTGGGACTGTTGTCCACTGCTGTCTCCCCCTTGGGTTAAGCGGGTGGGGGAGAACCCTAACGCTGAATCCTGTTGCTGAGCCCCACTGACTGGCCCACTCACTCGGTGCCTCAGTTGGTCTGCGTGCCTCCTCCAGAGGAGGCCGGTGTTAGTCTCGACCCGGTACGACACTGGCCCCGTCTGTTCTACAACCATCCCTGGTACCCAGGCTGGCCCTGCGCTGGAATAGTTCCTGCAGTGAACAGGGTCACCGGCGGCGAAACCTTTCGAGACTGCCAACCCTATGTTTTTCCCTTTATCCTCGACTCTCGTCGGGTCTAGCCTGGACAGGATCGTGGTCAGTTTTCGCCGCATCAAGAGCTCTGCCGGCGAGTAGCCTGACGCTAAGGGGGTTACCCTATACGCTAAGAGGAACTGGCATACTTGGTGATTCAGGTCCCCCGGGCCCATGCGCCGCAGCGCCTCCTTTGTTGTACGCACCAGCCGTTCCACTTGGCCATTCGTGGCCGGGTGAAACGGTGCGGATGTGACATGCCGAATGGCGTTTGCCTCCATGAATGCTCCGAACTCAGCGGAGGTGAAACAACTAGCGTTATCGCTGACTAAAGTGTCGGGTAAACCGAACGTGGAAAAGACTCTCCTTAGCTGGCTAATTGTCGTGGCGGAGGACGTGCTCTTTACTGGGATAACCTCCAGCCACTTGGAGAACGCATCCACCACCAGGAGAAACATGGTTCCTCGGAATGGGCCAGCGAAATCTACGTGCACTCTGGACCATGGCCCCCTTGCTGTGTCCCATTCCCTATGCGGAAGACGGGCCGCCTCAGGTCGGGATCCCTGGCATGCCTCGCAAGTGCCGACCATGTGCTCAATGTCCGCGTCCAGCTGTGGCCACCAGAAGTAACTCCGGGCCAGCGCCTTTGAACGAACTATGCCCGGGTGGCTGACGTGCAGCAGTTCGAGCACCCTCGTCCGCAGGGGCGTAGGGACCACCACCCGTTGGCCCCACAAAAGGCACCCCCTTTCTAGGGACAACTCTAGCTTCTTCCGAAAGAATGGGTCGAACTCTGTACTCGGGGACGATGCCG
This sequence comes from Bradypodion pumilum, assembly GCA_035047305.1. Taxonomy (NCBI): domain Eukaryota; kingdom Metazoa; phylum Chordata; class Lepidosauria; order Squamata; family Chamaeleonidae; genus Bradypodion; species Bradypodion pumilum. The sequence goes on from JAWDJD010000001.1 coordinate 264,662,930, forward strand.
GCCACCCCTTCTGTACCCATGAACTAACTTTCTCCAGCGTTCTGTCCTTGCCTGTCGCCCTAGCAATGTCGGCTGGTACTATTGGGGGTGCGTCTAGAACCTCAATTAGCAACACCTGGCGGTCTCTTTCTACTCTCGCCTTTTGGTCGTCCGACAAGGGCAAAGGGGATCTCGACAGTGCATCAGCATGGCTGATCTCCTTTCCGGGCCGGTACTCCAACTCATGTTGGTATGCGTTGAGGAAAATAGCCCATCGCAGCATTCTCGGGGACAGGATCTGCGGCGTGGGCTTGCTTGCCGTGAAAATCCCCAACAGTGGCTTGTGATCGGTCACGATTTTGAACGGGCGGCCATACAAAAAATCGTGAAATTTTTTGGTTCCCGCTACTATTGCTAACGCCTCCCTGTCGGTTTGTGCGTAATTTCGCTCCGCTTGGGACAGGGACCTTGAGTAAAACGCTACCGGGGCCTCCCTTCCGTCCTCCAACACGTGGCAAAGCACCGCCCCCACCCCCACCGGGGATGCATCACAGACTAGGACCACTGGCCGTTTGGGGTCGAAGTGCGTCAGGATTGCCTCAGATGTGAGGAGTTGCTTTAGCTCTTTGAACGCCCTCTCGTGCTCGTCACCCCACATCCATGTCTCCTCCTTTTTAAGTAACCGATGGAGCGGTTCGGCCACGGACGCCTTCCGCGGGAGGAATGTATGGTAAAAATTGAGGAGCCCCAGGAAGGACTGTAGCTCGGTTTTGGATGTGGGGCGAGGGGCCTTTTTAATGGCTGCTACTTTGGATTTAGACGGCTTAATCCCCTCGGGTGTGATCCGGAACCCTAAAAACTCGACCTCAGTTTCGAAAAAGACACATTTGTCCTTCCTCAATCTCAGCCCCGCCTTCTCGAACACGGTCAGTACTTTGTCCAACCTCTTTGCCAGTTCAGCCTCACTCCCCCCTGTTATCAACACGTCATCAAAATAAGGCAACACCCCCTCCAGACCCTTCAGGAGGCGTTCCACAAGCGACTGAAAAAGGCCGGGTGCCGAGTTCACGCCAAACTGTAATCGCGACACCTGGAACGCTCCTTTATGTGTAACTATCGTTTGTGCCGCGGCCGTGGCGGGGGTCACAGGAAGTTGCTGATAGGCTTGTGCCAGATCGAGTTTAGCGAAACACTTTCCCCCATTCAGCCTGGCCAAAAGGTGGCTGATCACTGGCACCGGGTATGCATTAGGGCGGATTGCCTTGTTAATTGTACACTTATAATCAGCGCAAATGCGCACCTCCCCGTTAGCCTTTAGAGCCGTTACAATTGGAGTTTCCCACTCCGCGGAATCAACAGGAATAAGAATCCCCTGGCCCACCAGTTTGTCCAGTTCCGCCTCTATCTTGTCCTTGAGTGCGAACGGCACCCTGCGCAGTTTGAGTCTTATCGGGCGGACCTCCGGGTCTATGTCGAAAGCTACAGGGGGTCCCTTGAACTTTCCGAGTCCTTTCTTAAAAACGGCGGGATGCGCATCGCAAACCGCTTGTATTGGGTCCCCCCCCACGGTATGCACTCCCCCTATGAACAAACCTAAGGGCTGAAACCACTGTGTCCCTAGGAGGCTACAACTTCCCCCCTTGAGGACAACTAGGGGCAGTTCCGCAGAATGTCTCTTAAACTTGACCCGAAATTTCCCGACCCCCAACACCGGAATGCTGTTTCCCTGTACGTCTCGTAGCGTGGACCTCAACGCTTTAAGTTTGGGCCGCACGTGGGGGTCGATTTTCAGGAACTCTTTCTGGGGAATTATAGAATAGGAGGACCCCGAGTCAATTTCCATCTTAATAGGGGCCCCTTGTACTAATACCTCAACGAAGTAATGGGACTGTCCCGCGGACACGCTGAACACTGGGGCGTCGTCCTCGCTGTCGTCCGAGACGCGGCCCACGCCATCCTGCTTCCTCGTGGTCTGGACGCCATCTTTGGGCCTCGCTGGACGGTCCGGTCTGGCCGCACGGTCTTGTGACTGCCTCCGGCCCTCCTTCCGTTTTCTGCATGCCTTGGCGATGTGCCCCCGACGGCCGCAGGTGTAACACTCGGCCTTCCTGAACAGGCATCTCGCGCGCTCATGGGCCGCTCCGCAACCCTCGCAGCGTCGACCACCCTTTCGGACCTTCTGGACCTCCTCGCCGTTGCTGCCTTCCGTAGACGACTTTGAGGCCCGTCGAGTTGCGTGCACCGACTGTCCGGACTTCCCGTGCACCGAATTTTCCGCCTTGCCGGCTCTGGGACGCCACTCACGCCACTGGTGCATCTCGTCCACTCCAGCATTCGTGGACTCTGCGGCTTCCGCGGCCTCTACGACCTCTGCCAGCGTGGGTGGCGGCTCCTTGTTCATCAAGCTGCGCTGTACCTCCTTGTCTTTCAGGCCACACAACACGCCGTCCCTGAGGGCCATCTCTAGGATGTCGCCCCATTTACAGGGGGCGGCGGCTATCCTCATGGCGGCCACGAATGCCTCAACCGACTCATCCGGCGCTTGGACTCGCCTCCAAAACGCGCTCCGAGCGGGAAACATTGCCCTCGAGGGACAGAAGCGCTCTCGCAGCAGCTTCATGATGTCGTCCGCCTTAAATTCGCTCACCTTCTTCGGAGCGATGATGCCCACCAGCGTCCGCTTGGTTTCCATCCCGAGCATTCTGGTGAGGATGGCCCTCTTCCTCTCCTCGTCGTCTCCTTTGACTCTGAGTTCCACCAGTGCCGCCTGGAAGTCCATCTCAAGCAGCTCCCAGTCTTGCGGTTTGGTGATGTTGAACCCGCTCTGTGCCCTGGCTGTTCCGTGGGGATCCATCATCCCACCTTTGTCGCCAATTTGGTGTATGCAAACCAAGACACAGGACACAGCCTCGGGCTGGGTTAACTCAGGTTTATTGCATCGTGGACAGAGGGAACATGAGGTAATGGCGGATCGATAGCTCTTTATATACAGTGGTAGTACATTTGAACGTGGTACCATGGTAGCCCATTGGCTACTGTCTGCGTGACGTCATTGCGGGTCACGCCCTTCTTGTCCAGGTGTAGGTGGTGGCGGGAAAACTTCCCGCGCTGTTGCCTTTGATGAGTTCGGACCAAGAGAGCTTGGACGCTCGCTGCTGCCAGCTGGTGGTCATTAGCTCGCGTCCTATTACAGGGTTTATATGATACAGCTGAAGGTTACATTGTTGCTATAGGCAAGGTTACATTGGCTCAGATACATTGTAATCCATGTGTAAGATAAAACCATCAGAACACAACACCTATCATGTTTCCTCTCAATCTCCTTTTCTCAAGGCTAAACCTGCCCAGATCCTTCAGTCTTTCCTTTTATGTTTTGGTTTCCATTACTCTGACCATAGCCACATCACACTGTTGACTCATATGTATCCAGTGATTAATAACAATTCCAAATATCTCCCATCTTATAACTGTCTGTTTGGGTTCCCCCCCCCAGGTGTTCATTCTGTTGGTTTCAGCCCAGCGTTCAAACCTATCAAGATCTTTTTGAATTATGTGCCTGTCTTTCAACAGTGTGGTCAACCCCCTCAGTCTCTCAGCTGACCTACCAGAGTGGCCTTGTCTCCTTTCTCTGCCTCTTCTACCACCTGATAGAACTGCTGCTTGAAGTTGATGATATGATAGTAGGGGGCTGGGGGCAGAAAAGTGTAGTGATGGCGGAACAGAGCTCATTCCTTCCTCTGTCCTGCCAGAGCTGATGGAAACATTTGAAAGATTGAAATTTGTGATATCCTCCCTCCCATTTTGTGACACAAATTGTGAACAAGAAATTTCTAGCTGAAATATAATTCTACATATTAGTAATGGTGTTGGAACTTTAGGTGTTTTACAAAAGCTCAAAACTCTTGTGGAGAAAAGAATGAGTCAAAGTGAACTTCCTAGGCTTGGGGAGATACTCTACAATGAAAGAGATACCATAGAGAAGGCCCTGTTTTCTCAGACAACAATTTCCCTAAAATCATCTGGAAATCAAAATACTATCTGAATGTATTTTCAGTGCTTTCGGTTTTGGGTGGGTGCGGGGGGACCCTCACACCAACCCCCATAATAATATGCAGCGCTGTCACGCTTTGCATACCGCTGTGTACATGGTTTTTAATGATTACAGCAGCCAGAAGGCTTTCCTATTATGTTCATGTTGTCAACCCTACCTTTCCACTAGTTCTAGGTGAAGTGGCAGTGCAATGCCCACAGTTCCACAACCTCCGTGCCTGCCACATAGTCGCTGACAATGTAATACTCGTTCAGCAACTGATTATAATTAAAAATATCAGAATAATTAAAGTCCTCTGTTTGACAAGCAGAGCCATAACTTTGCCTTCAGACATTCCTCTCTAATTAGTTAATTAATCCTAATGCAAATTATAAGCAATAATTAGTCAGCCAAGCTTGACATAAAAGTCTGCTGACTTAACAGCAGAAAACCCTCCTGGTTATTGGGGTGTAACTTCTTAATGTTCCTTTTGTCCAATCATAATGTTCCACTGTGGCTCAAGTTACTTGACAGAGTAGACAGAGGTCTAGGAAAAGGTAAAGTTCATTCCCTCTTATAATCCAATGTGAAACTATGCTTTCTGTTTGTCACTATCGAGGTATTCCAGGCTAAGGACCACTGATTCCTTGGTAGGTTACACATATGCTCTGGAAAACTGACAGAGACCTCCTTTGTAGGGAAAGAAGGTTTGCCCCTTTCTGTATTTGAGGCCTAAAGGAAAACGAGGTGTGATGTGGCACAGCCCTCAAAGCTGGCTTTGCATGTCAAAGCACTCCAGTCCAGGAATGGGCAGGTGCTTTAAATATCTCCCTATAGGATAGAAGGCCATCCTTCATGAAGTATGGAGAACCTGTTTCTCATCCCAGGTCTATTGTCAGAAACGTAGCATGAGATCAATAAAAGCACTATCACTGATTACTTTGACTGAAACTGGAAAAAGCCATTCCAGCTTCTGCTGGAATTCCACTGTTTTGGAGGATCAAGAAGATGTTATTCCACTCTCCACCCAAAATCTGTGCAGTGACATTTAACAGCATTACCAGCCTTCACTAGATAGGTCTGATAGATTCAAGGATACTTGCTTTTGAATGAAGCATAAGGTTGTTTGCTTGTATTAAAATTCACCTATATTCACGCATTTAAACTGAAACTTTGGAATGATCTGAAAGATGGCATTATCCTAATGATAATCTGGCAGTAGCATGCAGGTGCAGCACATTCAAAAGTGGTTTACCATACTCTTCTTCTAGGACTGTGCAGCTTGCCAAGATGGCTCTTCTTCTTGGAAGCACAATGAGGGATCAAACCTCCAGTTTCTGGCTCCATAGCCAGGTACCCAATTTCACTGAGCTATCCAACTAGCTGGTTTCTTGTCATAGCCAAAAAATTATTAAAAGATGCCATGTGTGGAAAGGGAAAGCAAGCAGAGGCCTTTTAGTTCTGCAGGTGCTCATGACTTTGCCTTCAACTGTGAATCTGGGGGAAGGCAGAGTAGGAAGCCGAAATTCTGCTCTCTGTAAGCCGATGTTTCATCTTCATGACCAGTTGATATGACAGGAGGACTGAAACTTTCAGGTCCATTCCTTTTCTCTCCTCATATGTTTCTGCTTTCTGGAAAAATCTCAATCTTTCTCTGTCTACACACACCCAATAGATGGTAAGTTTCAAAGGAACCGAGCTCTAAACTATCATTGGCAAGTGACCCATAACTATGGTGCCAAAAAGGTACATTTTCTGTACAGTACCAGGGCACCAGAGTAGTGGAGGGGGGGGCATGATTGATCCTTGGCCACTGTCAAACATAGCTTGGGCCAACTGGACAGCAGACCTTTTGTGACAGTCTGCAATAATATAAGGAGTGCAGCCCCATGATACATTCAGAACAGACATTTTCTATCAAGCCAAAGGAGACCAAAATGCATGAAAACCTACATTTATCCAAAAGTCTTTGTGTATATTATTTCTTTCCACATGCCTTCCTCATCCAGTGCTACACAGCTGTTCCAGCCAATTGCCTGTTCTTACCAAGAGGTTAAGGAACTGCAGTGACTTAGCCATGGGGCTGCCCTTGACGACCATTCGGAGGCTGCAGCTGGTCCAGAATGCGGCAGCCCGGGTGGTGATGGGATGTGGGCGATATGCCCATGCCTCACAGCTACTTCGGGAGCTGCACTGGTTACCAGTTTGTCTCCGGGTGCAATTCAAGGTGCTGGTTTTGACCTTTAAAGCCCTATATGGCAGTGGGCCAGGATACCTTAGAGACCGCATCGTCCCAAGAGTGTCTGCCCGTCCAACCAGAGCGGACCGGAGGGGCTCTCTAATAGTGCCATCAGCTAGGGGTGCACATCTATCCAGCACCCGAAGGAGGGCCTTCTCCGTGTCCGCACCAACTCTCTAGAACCTCCTGCCAACAGATCTAAGACTTCAAAGAGAATTGCTGCCCTTCAGGAAAGGATTGAAGACCTGGCTGGCAGGGCAGGTGTGGGGCCCGAATGGGAACACGGTCCCCACCTGCTGGCTTATGTAAACAATTAAGAACTCTCTCTTCTTCTTCTTTTTATAGTGGGTGGGATGGGTGGGTGGGATATGGGTCTTTTAACGTGGGTGGGATGTGGGTCTTTTAAAGTGTTTTTATGTGTTTTTAGAACTTGTTGTAATGCCGCCCTGAGTCGGGTTCTGCCTGAGTGGGCGGTATATATAAATATGACTATTAAAAAAAAAGATGCTGAACTTGACGACTGGAAGGTCAGCAGGTCAGCAGTTTGAGTGCTGCATGATGGAGTGAGCTCCTGTCTGTGTCCCAGCTCCTGCCAACCTAGCAGTTTCTAAGCAAGAAATTACAAGTAGATAAATAGGTACCACTGTGGTGGGAAGGTAAACAGCATTCCATGCACTCCAGTGTCTAGTTATGCCTGCCACATGTCCACGGAAGCAGATGCAGATGCAGACAGTGCTGTCTCTTTGACTACAAACAGAGATAAGCACTAAACCCTAGAGAGAGATACAAATGGCTTTTGAGCAAGGGTGACCTTTACCTTTACCGTTACCATTACTGTTACCACTACTGTTATCGTTATCATTATCATTATCATTATCATTATCATTATCATTATTGCTATCGCTATCGCTATCGCTATTGCTATCATTATCGTTATCGTTACTGTTACCATTACCATTATCATTACCATTAGCATTAGTGTTACTGTTACCATTACCGTTACCATTACCATTACCAAGAGGTTGAGACAATGTGTATCAGACTGTTACCAATCATTTTGAGCCAAAGAGCACTTGACTTTAGCACCTTAAAGGAATTCAAGTTGATCTTCCAAAGTGTTCTTTTGTTGACTAATAGTGGCACTCACATGTAACTGTGTACATAAGCACTTCTGATTACAACTGAATACTCTCAACCATTTCCTTTCCAGCAAGAAAACAATGCTCCCTTTCATTGCTGAGCTTTCCCCTTACAGACTCTCTGAGCTAATGTTTAATAAGCACTTGTGCTATCTCCCGCCCCCTCATCTTGACAATAATTAACTTAAATTGGGATATGTTTTCTGTAGCTTCTTAATGTGTAAATGTACTCTGCCAGGGAAATATAAACAAGGGGCAAAAATGTGGAGTTTTTAAAAACTATAGTACAGTTCAGAATACAAATTCTTGCTCATGTTAATGCCCAGTTTACAGGTTTATAGTAACAAAATTTGGGTCACAATTAGGTCCCACAAGACTAATTTTCTTGAGTTTCAATGTCTGTGTCAATGTTTCCTGTTTTATAACTCCCAAAGACTTGCTTTGGGCATAGACTAGAAGAATACTGAAATTAGTAGGTCAAGCTCTTTTTCTAATAAAATTGAGAAAATGAAAGGGGTGTGTGTGTCTCAAACACCTGTACATTAGCTGTACAGATTGCACTGGGACATCTTTTTTTAACAATTATTTTAGAATCCAATTGCTAAATCAATGTTTCAATCAGTAAAGTCACCTATAAACCTTACAAATTTCACAAGAAAAAAAATGTATTGCATTGTAGTAGCAAATCAAATCTGAAAGGGAACACACCACATTCTTTTATTTTAAAGGTGAATGCATTCAATACAGTTAAATTTCACTGGATTGAGAAAGCTCTGTACGAGTCATTTAAATCAGTGGTTCCCAAACTTTTCATGCTGCGGGCCTGACTGTGCCCCCCGGATAGCTGAGTGGGCTGATCACATGGTTCCTCCCACCATAAACGCATTTATGACAGCCGCGAGTGCATTTATGGCAGCGTTTACAGCAAGGTTGTTATGTATGTTAACTGTGTTTTCTGACAGGAGCAGAATTTATCTTTTCTCATGTATCTATTCTTATGCAAATAAGTGGATCGAAAATGTGCACACTCTGTTAGCCAATGGGCTTGTTGTATTATTGTTACTGTTACTGTTTATAGTGTATATAAGTCCGAGTTTTGCCCCATCCAAACTGTGTTCAAACCCCACTAATAAAGAGTTGAATTTCACTACTTCACTCGTCTGCTTCTTCATTCCCTGAACACGAAAAAGGTGCAGGCTTGTTTATGCAGGCACAAGTGCATTTTATGGCTGTCGTAAACATGTCCACTTCCAGTAGTTGTGAGGGCAGTGGTGGGACACATAAAATGGTACTGTGGGCCAGGGCCAGCCCACGGGCCGTAGTTTGGTCACCCTTGCTTTAAATTAAAACTGATGATGATGATGATGATGACGATGATGATATAGCTTTTCAAGGTTTTCCTAATGGAGCATACACAGGAATAGTTTATCCTTCATTTCTTTTGGGAGCACCCTAGGACTGTGCAGCTTGCCCATGTTCACACAAGTTGTCTTTTCTCCCAAGAAGCGCTGTGGGGAATCGAACTCCCAACCTCTGGCAGTACAGCCAGATACCTAAAACACCAGATTATCCAGTCAGCAATGTTTAAATTAAACTCATGTGAAAATAAACAATGCTATCCTCTGCTGATGGAAAGGCACAGTATGTAGCTTTTAGAAAACACCATTTTAGAAAATTATCTAAGAAACCTTGAAGCAAGGCCTTCTCTACCTCACCCACATTATAGAATTCACTCTTGTGTGAAATTCCTGAAGCTTCTTCTCTTAACATCTTTTAAGAAGCAACTTAAAACCTATTTATTTATTTCCTGGAGGTGAAGGAATATGAAAACCTCAATGTCTGTCACACATATTGTTTAATATTTTTAATGTTTATTGTTATATATTGTGTTTGATTGACGATTTTAGCACCTCTGTATTTTAAAATTGTCATACACTCGCCAGAGTAGCAGCATATTCAATGGATGGTATAAAAGTGTAATTAATAAATAATTCATAATGAATAGGCATTATCTGTTTTCTTTTCAAATGCACATCTGAATTTCAGAGCTGAACAGATTTTTTGTTTGGGATTCCAAAAATCTGGGGATTTTAGTCCACGAGCACAAACCTGTGCCCACCCCAAATGAGTTTATGTGTGCATTCACCTACTCAAGTCAAAGATGAAAAAGGTCACATGCTATTGAGCCCTCTGCAGATTGTCACTAGGCATCGGCAAAACATTTATTTAGCAGAGATACTACATGATGGCACCTCAGAGAAACTTCCCACTGTGTAGTGAGCAAACACTAGTAAACTATGCAGGTGAGGGAAAAACAGCTGTTTATAATAAACAATGCAAATATAAGTTGCAGCTCTATGTCTGTTTACCTGGGAGAAAGTCCAACTGAATTTAACAGGACTTGTTTCTAAAGACACATGGACATGATTTCCTATGTGAGAGAGAAACAGTCTAGTCCAGTTGAAACTTGCCTGGAAATACTCCTAAATTGAAAGAAGCTTGAAGATGAGAAAACGTGGCAGATGTAAGAATTTGCTGTAAGCAGCGGTATTCTTTAGGTCGCTTTACAATTTTCTATTCATATTATTCATATGCTTGCTGGATGGCTCACTCTCAGGAGCTTGATTCCCTGATGTGCCTTCCAGGAGAAACCAGCCAGCCTGTGTATGCTGGGGAAAGCTGCACTGCCCCACAGGAGCATCAGGACAAGGGCTGGTAAACCACTTCTGGTATTTTATCCCTAGGAAATCCTGGCAAGGGATGCCATAACTTGGGATTGACATGACAGCACGTTAACAGTAGTAGCAACAGTTTGTTTCCATCCTACCATTAAAACCTTCTTGGCATTTTAAGACAACATTATCACCTGTCTTGTTTTGCTCTGTTATAAGTTAAATGAAGGGGCTGCAGTGTCTAGTGATTAAGACACTGAACATGATGACTGGAAGGTCAGCAGCTCGAGACCTGAGTGCTGCATGATGGAGTGAACTCCCATCTCTGTCCCAGCTCCTGCCAACCAGCAGTTCGGAAGCAAGAAATTGCAAGTAGATAAATAGATACCACTTCAGTGGGAAGCTAACAGCATTCTGTGTCTAGTTATGCCTCCACATGACCACAGAAATGTCTGCAGACACAGACAGCACTGGCTCTTTGACTACCTTTACCTTCACATATAGGTTAAATGCAGTGGTGGGATTCAATTTTTTTACTACCTACTCTGTGGTCATGGCATGGTGGCCATGGCCAGGTGGCCATGTGACTGGGTGAGCATGGCCAGGTGGCCATGTGACTTGCTTCTCCTCTTTCTGAGTGATTTTTCCAATGTGGGGGTCTTAGAGGGGGGGAAGGAAGGAAGTCTACCAGGAGGCTTAAAAGAGATTCTACCAGGCACAGAAGGGGTTAAGGGTGCTGAGTTGATGATTCCTAGAAGGGAAGGGGTCCAGATGAGGGTGAGGAACAGGAAATTGTCCCTTTTCAAAAAGTGTCCCTTCTGGACTGTCATTTTCTCCCTCTCCCAGAAGACGACGGAGAAGGTTGGTGTGTGGTGGTGGAGGTGGTGGTGGTAATTGGGAGGCAGGCACAGACCTACAACCCGAGGCTCCAGCAACAGGATGGGTGGGGCCAGCAGGAATTTCTACTACCAGTACGGGCATACTGGGGTGTACCAGTTGAATTCCACCACTGGTTAAATTACTAATTAGAGGTGAGCAATAGAATTATGCATGACACCTACTGCCCTGACCCCTGATGAAACCAGCGACCTTGGGTCTCCATCCAGTAATTCAAATGGCTCCAAGTGGCTGGTGAAATTTTATTTTTATTGGAACAGGTGCTTACCAGAGTGTTGCTCCCTCACTGCAGGATTGACCTGTCCACAAGATAAGTGCAAAGGAAAAACAACAACCAAAAACCATTAGTGTTTTGCCCCACAATTGAGACCAATCACATGCATCACAAGCAATCTTCAACCCATTCTTGTCAAAAATACTTTAATTTCCCATGCCTCTACTTGTTTACAGACAACCCTGCAATCTCACACAACACTGATACAGAGGGGGAGGGGGAATAATACAAACTCAGATTACACTGAAGAGTTTATGAAAGGTGCCACAGGCCATTTTTCTGGCTGTAATGAATCATTTGCTTCTTGTTTGGGCCCTTGGTATAAAATATTTCCCTTTCCTCAATCCGCAGTGATGGTATTCATTGTCACAGGAGTATAAATTTATCCCAAATTGTATATGTTGTTTTACAGATTCCAATAATCCAAAATCCTATTGTATATTTACATGAGCCCAAGGGAAATCATGTAAGTTGCAGGAGCAAGTTGTTGCTCATTAATAAGGTGTTGGTTGATGTCCTAGATCAGGGTGGCCAAACTACGGCTCATGGGGCGGCCCTGGCCTACGGCACTATTTCATATGGCCTGCGATGCCCCTGCCGCTCCAGGAAGCAGAAGTGGGTATATTTACAACAGCCGTAAAATGCATCTCCACATGCATAAATGCACCCACGCCTGCCGTAAATGCTGCTGTAAATGCACCCATGGCTGTTGAAAATGTGTTTACAACAGCTGTGGACATGTTTAACAGCAACATTTACAGCAGGAGGAACCACATGATCAGCCCACTCAGCTGTCCAGGGGCATGGGCAGGCCCATGTTGCAAAGTTTTGGGGTCCCTCTCCTAGGTCCACACTCTACAAAATTAGTGCCTTGTTAACGAGTAACCAATTGTTGGTACAACTGATGATGTTTCCCTCATACAAGCTTAAATCATGCATAGGGCTCTGGCCAAATATCAGCAATTGTATCACTAAAGTTGGAAGAGCCATCTGTGCCATTTGCCTTTCCTTGTTGCTATATCTTAAGTGTGTTGGAATTGTCAGGAACAGTGTTTCCCATACCCTTTTCACCAGCTGAGTATAACCTGTGTATCACTGCCGTCTCTTTGAGTGTTCTCAGTTTTGTACCCTGTCCTAGTCAATCCTTACACATGTACAGTTTAGGAACAGGTGAAGGCAAAGGACACAGAGAGCTGTTAAAACTTTATGGAAATAATATTTGCAGATAATGGCTAATGTTTGGTAAAACAAATTGTATTCTAGTAGGCCCACTGAATCAATGAGAATTTGGTGCATCAACTCTTCTGTATGCTTTATTGATTTAAATAGGCCTACTCTATCTGCAGCTTACAACACTAAAGTATTTTGCAGTCAAACTAATACTAATAATAATTTTGTGTCAGAAATTATTCTGGCTTGAAAGGATTTTTGCTGGAGAAATTCTACTCAGGGGGCACCCAAATGATGCTCCTTTCATATCCCCAAGAGCTGGGATAGAGACGGGCACTCAATCTGTCATGCAGTACCTGGGTTTCGAACTGCCAACTTACTGGCCTTCCAGCTAACAAAGCAATTGAGATAAAGATGCTGTACATGGTCTCCTCCAAGCACTTTACCCTTGCAACTCTGAAGGCTAGGTCAGGTTGAGAAACTTATGGATAGCCAGTGAGTTTCATGGGTAATCATGGATTTGACCCAAGACTCCTGAATTGCCACCAAGTACTATAAGCGCTATAACAAAATAGCTCTCGAATGGCAATGTTGACAATGTTTTGGTATGATAAGCAAACATTTTCTAGTTCACTCTTCTGGTTGCTTTAGTATTTTTAGAGGGATTCTGTATTGAATTCTTTATGCAGTTCTCTTCCCAATCCTAATATATTTTTAAAAAACAAAAGAAAAGCAGTGAACAAACCAATGGAAAATACCTTCTTTTACATATTGCAGCAAGAAACATCCATGAACTTTTTTTCTAATTTTGCAATGAGTAATGATAATGAATTACATTCTAAAACACCAAAGGATCCAGATGCACCTTAAGGACCAATGAGTTTTACGTTGCATGGACACTTATTCCAGTAAATTTGATGAAGTCTCAAGAGTCTTGGGTTTGCTTGAAAAAAACCTTATATTGCTAGCTTCCCCAACACCCAATATGTGTTTTTTTATAAATAACCTTTCATGTTATGGAGATTCTTTCATAAATCATCACCCTTAAACCCTTGAACAGTTTTCAAACTTGTGGATGGAGTCTTTCTGACTATTCTAAGAGTTCACCTGAAGGGCACAAACTTGAGCAGCACCTTCCTCTACTTCTTGAGAAGATCTGCAATGCTCTCAATCTACCAGAAGGAATTAATCACTTCCAGACACACACTCAGATTATGCTTAAAGGTTCTTAGCTTCTTAGTTTTATTATTACATGACATGACAGAAGCTGAGGACCAGTATTGCAAAAGATGGAGATCCCTAGGGTTGAATAAGCCCAAACCACATCTACTGCACAGCTGATCTTAGAAACCAATGCTGCCAGGTCTACCACCCTGGCTGTAGCACATGTAATATCCAACTCATGTTTATTTAATGCATGTAAAAGATTTTATTATTTACATTTAAATATTTATGACATTTTTCATAAAGAACCCTCCCCTCCCCCACCTTGAAAAGAAAAACTTTATCTTGTGCCCTTTAGGAATGAAGCAATTTCATTTTACTAGGTAGGTTTTATTCCATATAAATAATTGACACTGCAGGAAAAGAGGCCCTGATCTATCATTCCATCTTTATGCTATTTCCTAAGTGAAAGGTAATAAAACTAACAAGCTCACCCTTCTGTGCTGACTGCCCCAAAAGCAAAACTCCAACAAGCTGAAAAGAAAGGAGAAGGTTAGAAAATAACAAAAGAAATATTCAAATATCACCTTAAACAAATATCACCTGTAATATTTTTAGCCGTTAAGATGCTGAACTTGACGACTGGAAGGTATTCCAGGTATTGTCATTATTCAAAGGTGAATAATGGTGGTGGTGTAATTTTTCTTGGTTTTAGATTTTAATATGTAGTTCTGCTTATGTTTACTCTGTCCATCGTCCAGGTATAACAGCACACTGCTTTTCCATGTGCTCAACAATACAGAGAAGCTTTGGTGTTCAAGGAATGAAGAAGCAGATGAGTGAAGTAGTGAAATTCAGCTCTTTATTAGTGGGGTTTGGACACAGTTTGGATGGGGCATAACTCGGACTTATATACACTATAAACAGTAACAGTAACAATAATACAACAAGCCCATTGGCTAAGAGAGTGTGCACATTTTCGATCCACTTATTTGCATAAGAATAGATACATGAGAAAAGATACATTCTGCTCCTGTCAGAAAACACAGTTAACATACATAATGTTCTTCCCCCCTAGGTAAAAACAAAATCCTTTAGCCAGGATGGCGGTCTAGTTTCCCTTCTGGGTCAGACAATTGGCTGAGCCGGCTCAGGGGCTCATAGGATGGGCGACCCGACTGGAGTGAGGGCTTGACTAGAGGGGGAGGATTATAAACCCGAATTAAAGCCCCGTTTGTCAGATGGAGGAGCAGGCGATCGCTCAAAACCAAAATCTAATTCTGTGGATGAATAAGACAACTCAGGGCCCCTCCTGTGCGTACTAAGAGTGGAGGGTGACTACAAACAAAATTTGTCATCATCAATAAAGGAATCCAGAGTGCTAGGCTGGGACAGTGTAGGGGTACACATGGCTGGAGTAGGGGAGCATTCCACAATTTCCCCTTGAGGTCTGTCCCTAGAACACACCTCTGGGTCTAAGTTAGGTTGCTGCTGACTATTACCTCTTCCCCCTGGGTTTAAACGGGTGGGGGCCAACCCTAACGTTGAGTGTCTGTATTCGTCTTGTGGGTCCAGTACTCTGGGTCTCAATTGATCCACATGCCTCCTCCAGATCAGACCAGTGGCTGTTTCAATTTTGTAAAAAACAGGACCAGTTTGATCAATCACAAACCCGGGCACCAACGTAGGACCACCAGCTGCATAATTGTGGCAATGTACAGGGTCTCTGGACGAGAGACCCTTCTGGTGTTGGGTTGCTATATTTGTGCCTTTGTCCTCTACCCTAGAGGGATCCAATCTGTCCATCAAGGACAGCAGGGGACAGCCCTGAGGCAAGGGGGGTGAGCCTATATGTGAAAAGAAACTGGCATAACTGTAGCTCCAAATCCCCTTTACCCATACGCCGAAGCGCGTCTTTAGTTGTGCGCACCTGCCACTCCACCTGGCCATTGGTGGCTGGGTAGAATGGGGCGGCAGTGATGTTCCTGATTGCATGCCTTTCCATGAAAGATTGGAATTCTGCAGATGTGAATGTGGACGCGTTGTCAGACAACAGCACATCTGGAAGTCCAAATGCTGCAAACAGCCTTCTCAGGTGCATTATTGTGGTGGCTGAAGTGGTATTAGCCACCCTAATCACTTCCAGCCACTTAAAGAATGAATCCACAACCAACAAAAATAGGGCACCCCTAAATGGACCTGCAAAATCTATGTGCAACGTGGACCACGGGCCCCTAGCAGAATCCCATTCCCAAGGGATGGTGGGATTGCTCTGGGCAAGAGGATTGACAACTGGCACAAGCAGTCC
Organism: Bradypodion pumilum; assembly: GCA_035047305.1. Classification (NCBI taxonomy): domain Eukaryota; kingdom Metazoa; phylum Chordata; class Lepidosauria; order Squamata; family Chamaeleonidae; genus Bradypodion; species Bradypodion pumilum. The sequence continues at coordinate 264,678,802 of JAWDJD010000001.1, forward strand.
ATCCCTGCATCCCTATGGCTTTCTAGTAGTGAACTCTGGTGAACTGTGTGCTGGGGCAATGATGCGTGCTCCCACAGAGAGGGCTCTAAGTGCCCCTCTGGCGTGTGTGCCATAGGTTTGCCACCACTGATCTAGGGGCTTCTGAATTATGTTGTGTAAAAAGAGCTAAACTTCTGCTCAGCTGAACTGGCTGTGATTTTAAAGTAGCCAGATAAGCCTGTGTTGAAAACGGGAGAGCTTGACATTAGGATGGGAGTGCAGGCCGATGAGAAGAGAAAATAATTTGCTGAGGAAAGGAACATTTTTTTAAAAAAATATTAAGTCTTTTTACTTTGCTCTAACACTGCTTTTGATCTGTATAATCAGCTAATGAGATTTCCACCTCTCCAGGCGATGAGACAAGTTTCTGTCTGCAAAGATTTGCAGCAAATATGTTCAGCTACTATTAAGAAATATTTTTTTACAGCACAGTGCATTTAAACAAATATTAAATTCATACAATTGTTAATCAGTGTGCCATCTGGAAACATTTGAAAGTTTAGACTCTTAATTGCCTGAATCTCATAAATGCTCAAAATTGTTGCGCACTACAGGGTATAATGCACTTAGGAGTTTTTTTAAATAAAAAACTGTATAAATACATGTAATTAAAACCAGGGCTTTGAACACCTTTGAGCAGCTGCGTAGGCTCTGAGCAGCTCCTCTCTTCATCTTGAGATGCTTGGCACCAGGGTCAGTGACATGTCACTCCTTTCGCATCTCACCATATGAGAAAGCCTCAGCATTCCTTTCCCCAAATTCTTTTCAAGTGACTGACAGTTAAATCCCATTTCTTCCTCAGGCCACTGTTTAAATTCCTTTGTACTTGTAGAAGCAAGTTCGCTGGCTCAAGAATTTTGTCTTAACTTTGCCTTTAAGTCTTGTCAATGGGAAAATTGGAAGAAGGAATTCTAATTTATCTTTCAAAGGCTCCTGTTGGTAGCGAACAGAGCCATTTTTATTTACATGTCAAATTAAAGATGCTGCTAATGTTGCAGGCTTTCAAGAGGTGTCATAGAGTTGAGGGGAGCTAAAGGGGGGAAGAGCTAAGCTGAAAGAAATCAAGTAGCATTCACAACAATTCTCTGTAAATAAAAGCTATTGGTGATAAGATTAATCACAGCAAGAAGGAATTAATAACAATGATTTGTTCCCTTTCATTTTTTTAATGTGCATGGCAGTTACTTGTCCAATTTCCCGCCAAAAAAAAATTCTTTCTGTAGCAGCAATGTTCTTTCTTTTCCTGTTTAAATTAAAGTTGGATAGCCTTTTATTATGCTCCAAGACATTTGCTTTTTACAGTACATAAAATTTAATTTAATTTAATTCTCACACTTGTATGCCGCCCAATCAGGACACCCAACTCAGGGCGGCTCACACAATATTATGCAGTAAACACAGTAATACAATATACAGTATAGACAATAATTATACCATATTCATCCTACAAAAGCACATATAATATAAAACAATGCAGTAGTACAATGACCTCTCCACTCCGGCTGCAGGTAAGTGTGATGGCGGCGGCAGCAGCAAAGTCCTGCCGTGCACCACTGTAGCAGCCATTTGTGCCCCGGGGCTGGGCCCGGATGCTGATGGTGGTGGAGGGTCCCATCACCCATCACCACAGTGGCCTTTTTGCCCCGGCTGCAAGGAAGTCCAGGGTGGTGGCAGAGTCCTGCTGCCGTAGCAGCCTTTTGTACCCTGGCCGGAGCAGGGCCCAGGACGCTGGCAGGATTGGAGGGTCCTGGTGCTCGGCACCACAGTGGCCTCTTTGGCCCGGCCACAAGGAAGTCCGGGTACAGCGGCGGAGTCCTGTCACCATAGTAGCCTTTTGTACCCTGGCCGGGTACAAGAGTAACAACTGCTTATTCTTAGAACTGCCATACTCCCCTCTGCAATGTTTCTCCATCTGATGCTACTCTGTGTATAACTCCTGACAGGAAAAAGGAGAACACAGTTAACAGATGCATGAAGAGATGTAACAAATGGCCTCCTCTGGAACTGCATTTAGGCATCAGCAGTGACTAAAAAATCCACTCAGGCCAGGCATATATGTTTTCCTGAGGAGCTCTTAGTGGCCAGTTTTAGCCAGATAGTTGGCCTTACAAGATTTGGAGCCACATCTTTCATCTGAGAAGAAAGCAGGACAATTTCTGCACATTCAGAGGTGTTTGTTTTCCTTTTTTTTCCTTTGAACTTTTTAATTTAAAAAAATAGGTTTTAGTGTTGTAGGATAGCAGTTCTCCCATCAAGATTACATAAACTCTCAACTGTACACAGTAGATCCTGAAAGGAGCTTAGGTACTGCCACTTAGAAGTAGGCTTGACCAGGGTATAGCTATATTTAGCTGGCATTATTGCTGAGATTCATGCCAATAGAATGCAGTGTCCTCCTGTCCACTCAACAGCCGTGCACTCTAAATGTGTCATACAAGCAGTGGAGTGTGCTTCTTAGTTCCTAAAAGGGGTATAGAATGTCATCTTCGAGCAAGTACAGACGTTAAAATATAAATGTTAGGTAAAGCAGATGCACAACTGAATCTAGCTTCTGTGGCCCTCTCTCTTGTAAGGTAAAGATAAAGGTCACCCTTGCTTGAAAGCCAGTCGTATCTGACTCTAGGGTTCAGTGCTCATTGTTGGTGTGCATGGTTAGCAGAGTGGTATGCAGCAGCCAGCAAGTGGTGTGCACCTGGCAAGCTCAGAAAAACAGGCAGACAGGTCTTGGTGCAAAACAGAACTCAAAGCAGGTTTACTCATGAAGTAAAAGATGCAAGTATATACAGTGCGTGCAACAACTGTAACACAAAACAGATATATTCTCTTGGGTTGTCCAGTTGACCGCACTGAGACAGTTAGTTGCCGATGGGGTATTAAGAACATAAGAACATAAGAACAGCCTTGCTGGAACAGGCCACAGCCCATCCAGTCCAGCATTCTGTCTCACACAGTGGCTCACCATTTCCTTCAGGGTATTCCCAAGCAGATGCCTTCACCTGCTTAGGATTCCCTGGAAATGATATTGAGAGATATCCTGCCTATCTCTCCAACCCGGAGGTTGTCCTTAAGTATCCATAATTATAGCCATTGATACTCTTCTCCTCCATGAACTTGTCTAATCCTTTCTTAAAGCTGTCAAGACTGACAGCTGTCACCACTTCTTCTGGCAGGGAGTTCCATAGACCAGTAATCCTCTGGGTGAAAAAGTACTTTCTCTTATTTGTTTGAGAACTAGTACCCAAAAGTTTCATGGAGTGTCCCCTAGTTCTAGTATTATGCGATAGGGAAAACAGTTTTTCCTTATCTACTTTGTCCACACCGTGCATGATTTTATAAGACGTCGTCGTTCAAGAGTGAAGAGGCCCAACCGTTGCAGCCTCAGATGGTAAGGAAGGTGTTCCAGTCCCCTAATCATTCTGGTTGCCCTCCTCTGCACTTTTTCCAGCTCCATAACATCCTTCTGGAGGTATGGCGACCAGAACTGTACACAGTATTCCAGATGGGGCCTCACCATAGATTTATAAAGAGGCAAAATGACACTTGCTGACTTATTTTCTATACCCTTCTTAATGATCCCTAGCATTGAGTTTGCTTTTTTCACTGCTGAGGCACACTGGGTTGACACCTTCATTGAGTTGTCCACCAGGACACCAAGGTCCCTTTCCTGGTTTGTCTCAGAGAGTTCAGACCCCATCAGTTTATAAATGTAATTGGGGTTCTTTGCCCCAACATGCATCACTCTGCACTTACTAATGTTGAAACTCATTTGCCACTGTTTTGCCCACTCCCCCAGTGTCGAGAGATCCCTCTGGAGCTCCTCACAATCTCTCACAGTTTTCACTACCCTGTATAATTTAGTGTCGTCAGCAAATTTGGCTACCTTGCTTTTTACTCCTACCTCTAGATCATTTATGAAGAGGTTGAAAAGCAGGGGTCCCAGTACTGAACCTTGGGGAACCCCACTCTTTACTTCCCTCCACTTGGAGAAGTGTCCATTTAGTGCTACCCTCTGTTTCCTGTCCCTTAGCCAGTTGCTGATCCAGGACAAGACCTGTCCCTTTATTCCATGACTGGTAAGTTTATTCAAGAGCCTTTGGTGTGGGACCTTGTCAAAAGCCTTCTGAAAGTCCAGATAAACAATGTCAACTGGATCCCCCTTATCCACATGCTTGTTGACACTCTCAAAAAATTCCAACAGATTAGTGAGGCATGATTTGCCCTTGCAAAAGCCATGTTGGCTCTCCTTTAGCAGCGCCTTCTCTTCTATGTGCCTATTAATTCTATCTTTTAGGATGGTTTCCATCACTTTACCTGGGACACATGTCAAACTGACAGGTCGGTAATTTCCTGGATCACCCCTGGATCCTTTTTTGAAAATTGGTGTTACATTCGCTACCTTCCAGTCATCAGGCACAAAGCCTGATTTGAGGGAAAGATTATATATTTTGGCTAGGAGATCAGCAATTTCATCTTTAAGTTCCCTGAGAACTCGTGGATGGATGCCATCTGGTCCTGGTGATTTGTTAGTGTTTAGTTTAACAAGACATGCAAGGACCTCCTCCCTGGTTATTTCTATCTGGATTAATTCTTCGCTTTCCCTCCCTACGAAGATAGGCTCTGTTTTGGGCATGTGGCCTCTGTCTTCTTCAGTGAATACTGAAGCAAAGAATTCATTGAGTCTCTCTGCAATCTCTGTTTCCTCTTTAATAACCCCTTGCCTTCCATTGTCATCTAATGGTCCAATGGCCTTCCTAGTTGGGTTCTTACTTCTAATGTACTTAAAGAAGTCTTTGTTATTTCTCTGAGTATTTTTAGCTATACGCTCCTCAAAGTCTTGCTTTGCTTTCCTGATTGTTGCCTTGCATTTGTTCTGCCAGAATTTATGTTTCTGCCTGCTGTCCTCATTCGGACAAGCCTTCCATCTTCTAAATGAGCTTTTCTTGCTCTTGATCACTTCTCGAACAGCTCCTGTAAGCCACATCGGAGTCCTCTTGGACCTGGCAGTGCCCTTTTTCCTTTTGGGTATGCATTCCAATTGGGCCTCTGTTATTGTTTTTGTAAACAGCCTCCATGCCTCTTGGAGTGTTTGGACTCTCTCAATTTTCCCTTTCAGCTTCTTTTTTACTAGTTTCCTCAACTTTGGGAAATTTCCTTTTTGAAAATTTAAGGTCTCTGTGTTAGATTTTATCAGTGACTTGTGGTCTATGATCAAGTTAAACATAATTGAGTTGTGGTCACTGTTCCCTATTGGATCAGTCACATTAACATCTTGCACCAGATCCTGAGTATTACTCAGGATCAAGTCAAGGATTCTTGTACCTCTAGTTGGGTCTTCAACCATCTGTCCCAGGGAACAATCATTTAGCATATCTAGGAACTTTATCTCTTTATCATGTGCTGAACAACAGTTCACCCAGTCTATGTGAGGGTAATTGAAGTCCCCCATTATAACCAGGCTTCCCTTCTTGGATGCCTCCTTTACAACATTCTCCAACTGCCTGTCTCCCTCAAGAGCTTGGGTCGGAGGCCGATAGTATATGCCTACTGTTAGACCATCCTTGTGGCCTGGTACTCTTACCCACAGAGCTTCTAATGGTGACTCCAAATCACCTAGATATTCCAATTCATACGATTTTATCACTTCTTTGACATACAAGGCTACACCACCTCCCGTTTGCCCCTTCCTATCCTTCCTGTACAGTTTGTAGCCTGGGATAACTGTATCCCATTGGTTATCATCCGTCCACCAGGTTTCAGTGATACCAATAATATCAATATTCTTATCTATTGCTAAGTATTCCAGCTCCCCTATTTTGTTCCGGAGGCTTCTGGCATTTGTATACAAGCATTTATATATGCTTTTCTGACACAGTCTTTTGTGTCCAGTTGCATTGTTAGACTGCCTCTTGCATCCTTCTGCTAGAATGCTAGTGACTAGCTCCTCGCTCTGCTCAGTAATTTTTGCATCCTCCTCACTACCCAAGTACACACTTTCCCGAACCAGATGCTGCCCAGCTCCTGTCGGCTTTCCCCCAGTTATCAGTTTAAAAGCTGCTCTGCAGCCTTTTTGATGTTGAGTGCCAGCAATCTGGTCCCATCATGGTTCAAATGCAACCCATCCCTCCTGAACAGATTTGGCTTGTCCCAAAATGTTCTCCAGTTCCTGACAAATCTGAAACCCTCCTCTCGACACCACCGCCTCATCCACGCATTGAGGCTTCTGAGCTCTGCCTGCCTGGTAGGTCCTGCGCGAGGGACAGGCAGCACTTCTGAAAATGCTACCTTGGAAGTCCGGGACTTCAATCTTCTTCCTAACAACCTGAATTTGGCTTCCAGGACAGACCGCTTGGCCTTCCCAACATCATTGGTACCAACGTGTACCATGACAACTGGCTCATTCCCAGTTCTCTCTAACAATCTATCTAGATTTGTTGTGATGTCTGCAACTTTTGCACCTGGCAGGCAAGTCACCATACGGTTATCATGTGCATCACAAATCCATTTCTCTGTATTTCTAATTATTGAATCGCCTAGTACAAGGAGCCTTTCTCCTGCAATCTGTTCATCTACATGCACCTCATCAACCATATTAAGGGAGAGAACCTCAGTTTGTTCCTGTTGTTCATCTTCCTGGATCTCATCAAGTGTGATGAAGGAGAGATCATCAGGTGGAACCAGTTGTTCCTCTGTGTGTTCCTCATCAGGTGTGATGAGGGAAAGAGCCTCAAATTTATTCTGTAATTTCAGACTCTCAGAGTGATCCCCTACTCTTCTCCTCCTTTGAGTCACATTCCTCCAACCATCTCCCTCCTGAGTTAGTGAAGGGCCTTCTCCCTCAGAACTGTGCCCTGTCTCTTCTTTGTCCAGCATAGTCTGCTCCGCTCTGTCCAAGAACAGCTCAAGCTCTTTAATTTGTTGATGGTTAGATATGCGGGCCTCTAGCTGCTGGACCTTCTCTTCTAGTAGTGCAACCAGCTTGCACTTGCTGCAAGTGTAGTTCTCCATAAGCTTTGGCAAGAACACAAACATGGCACAAGTATTGCAGGTAACTACAACGGTTCCCTCAGAATCCATCAGAATCCATATTGACACCTGCACGTTGGCTCAGATGATGTTACATGTCCTTTCAATGAGTGTGGGAAGGGGTGGGTCTTTTTAGACATGGGGTGGTTTTGTAAAGAGTTTTTATTGTAGTTTTTTATGGGGTTTTATATTGTAATGTTTTAATATGTTGTACGCTGCCCTGAGTTGCCTTGGAGCAAGAGGGCAGGATATAAATCTAAATAAATAAATAATAATAGTTGTTATATATGCAAGTCTATACAGACTATGCAGTCCAGTAGCAGTCCAGTCCAGCTGAGTAGAAGCAAGCTGGAATTACTGACAAAGCCAAAAGTTCTACAGCCTCTGTCTTTCCTGATGAAGGCTTACCCTGAGTAGTCCTTCCTTGTCAAGCAAACACGGATGGCATATAAGATAAAAACCATCCTCAGAATCTATGCAGAGCTTCAGTCCTTGTAGCAGGTTCTGGAACATGCAGAAGTCTTTGTCCAGACCATCAGCAGAGAAGGTTGAGCATTGAAGCTGAAGCCTACATCTGCAGACGTTTCTGTGGATATGTGGCAGGCATGACTAAATACTGGAGTGCACAGAACACTGTTTACCTTCCCACCAAAGTGGTCCCTATTTATCTACTTGCAATTTCTTGCCTTTGTACTGCTAAGTTGGCAAGAGCTGGGACAGAAATGGGAGCTCACTCCATCATGTAGTACTTGGGTCTTGAAACTGCTGACCTGCCGACCTTCCAGTCATCAAGTTCAGTATCTTAACCACTAAGCCACTGCTGTGCAAATTGGAAATACTGTACAGTAAAATCTCACATAAAGAGTGCCTCACTTAGAGACTAACTCACTTAAAGAGCAGAATTTTATCTGAATGGTTGCCTCGCTTAATAACTAAAGCCAACCAAAAACTTACTTAACAACTAAATTGGGGTTCACAATCCCCCCCCTGCCAGAAATCACACTTTGTCACTTACAATGGTGTTTCGCTTAATGAGCAAACTCACTTAAAGAGCAATCCTGTGGAACGCATTATGCTCTTTAAGCGAAGTACTACTGTAAAAGGACCTCACCCATAGAGAATCTGAGAGCCCCCAGATGGTCTTCTCTGATATGTATATGAGAGCAGCAGTGGATTTCACTCATACATACACTTTCCCTTCTTCAGTACAACAGTAGATGTCTTTCAGAATAACAGAGTAAATGCAGGAAGAGTGGGCCAGAATGTCCACAAGACCAATAATCTAGCACTGAAGAAGCATGACTAATGTCCGCAGTGCACCAGAACCATATAATGTCCTCCATTTTTAGTGAAATCAAAGCCAACAAAAGAAGATAACTGTGTCAAAAAGGGTGGCAAAACAAGTTTGGTGTATGGGACCAAAGACAACAGGACAACCGAAGGGTTGGTTTAACACAGGTTTATTGCATGGTGTTCCGGTGAAGCATGAGGTAATGGCGGTGATACATCTCAATATATACAGTAGCCCTCTACATTTGAATCTTGTAGCACGGTAGCTCATTGGCTGCTACCGGCGTGGCCTCGCCCAGGCACGCCTCTTTTCCTGCTGCTGAATGCAGGTCTTTCTTCTGCTGCTGAATGCGGGGAAGGTTTTCCCGCGGCTGTCCGTGATTGAGCAATGTGAACCATGTGAGACTGAACGCTCGCAGCTGCCCTCTATGGGCTGTCTGCTCGCGTTCCTTTACAGCTGAGATCGTTTGTATTTGGAGTGGTTACATTCTTGCCTTTACAGTACAATGAACATGCACACATACATACATAACATCCCTCCCCCCTAGGATGGGACGAAGTCCCGCAACCATTGTGGCTTGCCGCACGTGCGCTTGGGGCGTGCCTGCGTCTGACCTAGTACTGGAGAGCCTGTGATCCCTGATTCCGCGGGTGCTTGTCCTGCAACGGGAAACGGGGATTCGTTAGTGGCTCTGTGGGGCGTCTGTGCCTGCCTTGCGCCGGGGGATGGGAATGGAATGAATAGTTGGGAGGTGAACCCCTGCCTGTTGCTCTCGGACCCCGGGGACCCGCCTATTGTGAACCGCGGAACCGATGAGGCCGCCCTTGTGGTCCTGCTACCTTCTGATCCTTGCTCGGGGGACCTTGAGACTGTGGTGGGCGGACTCGCTGTTGCCTCCCGTCTTGGGGGTGTCGGTCTCCGGGAAATTGGCGCTATATTGCATTCTAACTCACAGGGGCTACTTGGACTGGAAATACCAGGGGCTGAACTGAAACCCCTCTTTTCGCTAGGACGGGTGGGGGACCACTCCGCTAACTCCCCCTGGTACTGTAAATCAACGTCTAAACTTCTATGGGCATCTGTGTTTCGGGGAAAATTCCGAGGGGTATGTGTGTGGTCGGGGCTCTTCCTTTCTGCCGCGGACTCCCGCAAAAGATCTCTGTGGATCGATTCCCTTTCCTCCCCCCTTGGTGGGGGCCCATGTTCCCCTTTTCCTCCCCCTTGGGCTAAACGGGTGGGGGAGTACCCTAACGCTGATTCGATGCTATTTTCGTCTCCGTCCTGCTCTCCGGGGACCCTGCGCCTGAGTTGGTCCACGTGTCGCCTCCACAGGAAACCCGTACTGGTCTCCACGCGGTATGAGACGGGGCCGGTTTGTTCTATTACGGTGCCCGGCACCCAGGCTGGCCCCGCGTTGGCGTAGTTCCTGCAATGCACCGGGGCGCCTACGCTGAAACTCCTTGTGGGTTCCACCCCTATGTTCTGCCCTTTGTCCTCTACTCTCGTGGGGTCTAGCTTGGAGATTCCCGTGGCCAGCTTCCTGCGCATCAACAGCTCCGCGGGGGAGTACCCTGACGCCAATGGGGTGACCCTGTACCTTAGCAGGAAATTGGCACAATTTCAGGTCGAGGTCTCCGGGGCCCATGCGCAGCAGCGCGTCTTTCGTGGTGCGCACGAGGCGCTCTACTTGGCCGTTGGTGGCCGGGTGAAAGGGGGCGGAGGTGATGTGCCGAATGGCGTGTCGCTCCATGAATGCCCCGAACTCGGCGGACATGAAACAGCTAGCGTTATCGCTGACGAGGGTGTCGGGTAAACCGAACGTGGAAAAGAGCCTCCGTAACTGCTTAATTGTTGTGGCCGAGGAGGTGCTCGAGACTGGGATGACCTCCAACCACTTGGAGAACGCGTCCACCACAAGGAGGAAAAGCGTTCCCCTGAATGGGCCAGCAAAGTCTACGTGTACCCGGGACCAGGGCCCCCTTGCTGCATCCCACTCCCTATGTGGCGAGCGGGCCTCTTCTGGCCTGGAGCTTTGGCACACTTCGCAAGTGCCGACCATGTGTTCGATGTCGGCGTCTAGCTGGGGCCACCAAAAGTAACTGCGGGCCAGTGCCTTAGAGCGGACGATCCCCGGGTGGCTGACGTGCAGCAGTTTAAGCACCCTCGGCCGGAGAGACGTGGGGATCACTACCCGCTGTCCCCACAAAAGGCAACCCCTCTCCAGGGACAACTCTAGTTTCTTTTTGAAAAATGTGTCGAATTCCGCTGCTGGGGAAGACACGGGCCACCCTTTCTGTACCCAGGAGCAAACTGTGGCCAGCGTTTTGTCCTTGCCGGTCGCTTTAGCGATGTCGGCCGGTACTACTGGAGGGGAGTCTAGGACCTCTATCATTAAGACCTGGTGGTCCCTCTCTACCTCGCCCACGTGGCAGCAATCCCGGGGAATGGGGGACCTCGACAGGGCATCCGCATGGCTGATCTCCTTCCCGGGCCGGTATACCAACGCGTGCTGATACGTGTTGAGAAAAATGGCCCACCTGAGCATTCTCGGGGACAGGATTTGGGGTGTGGGCTTATCTGCGGTGAAAATGCCTAGCAAGGGCTTATGGTCAGTCACTATGGTGAAGGGGCGGCCGTACACAAAATCATGAAATTTCTTAGTCCCCGCAATTATCGCTAGTGCTTCCCTGTCTGTCTGGGCATAGTTCCTCTCCGCTTGGGACAAGGACCTAGAGTAGAACGCTATCGGGGCCTCCCTCCCGTTCTCCAGTACGTGGCATAACACCGCCCCCACCCCCACCGGGGATGCATCGCATATCAGGACCACTGGGCGTTTGGGATTGAAATGGGTCAGTACCGCATCTGATGCCAGGAGTCGCTTCAGGTCATTGAAAGCCCTCTCCTGGTCGTCGCCCCACTTCCATGCCTCGTCCTTTTTTAACAATTTGTGTAGCGGTTCCGCTACTGCTGCCTTCCGCGGAAGGAAGGAGTGGTAAAAGTTGAGCAGTCCAAGGAACGACTGCAACTCGGGCTTGGAGGTGGGGCGAGGGGCCTTCTTGATGGCGGCCACCTTGGATTGGGATGGCCTGATTCCCTCGGGAGTAACACGGAACCCTAGGAACTCAACCTCAGTTGCGAAGAAAACGCATTTGTCCTTCCGCAACCGCAACCCCGCTTTCTCGAATATTGTCAGGACCCTTCCCAACCTCCTTGCTAATTCGGCCCAGCTCCCCCCTGTAATCAATACGTCATCAAAGTAGGGTAACACCCCCTCTAACCCCTTCAGGAGGCGTTCCACAAGTGACTGGAAAATCCCGGGCGCCGAATTCACGCCGAATTGGAGGCGCGATACCTGGAACGCCCCTTTGTGGGTGACTATGGTCTGTGCAGCAGCTGCGGCGGGGGTCACCGGGAGTTGCTGGTAGGCTTGGGCCAGGTCGAGTTTAGCGAAGCACCTCCCCCCGTGTAACCTGGCCAACAAGTGGCTGACTACCGGCACCGGATAAGCATTAGGGCGGATCGCCTTATTGATGGTGCACTTGTAATCAGCGCATATGCGGACCTCCCCGTTGGCCTTGAGCGCTGTTACAATTGGAGTTTCCCACTCCGCAGAATCAACAGGAACAAGAATCCCCTGGCCCACCAATTTGTCCAACTCCGCCTCTATTTTGTCCTTTAGTGCGAAAGGCACTCTGCGCGGTTTAAGTCTGATTGGACGTACTCCAGGGTCCAGGTCGAAAGTCACTGGGGGGCCCTTGAATTTTCCGAGCCCCTTTTTGAAAACCTCGGGGTGCGCGTCGCACACGCTCTGTATTGGATCAGTCCCGGTGGCGTGTGCTCCCACGGCGTGCACCCCCCCAATGAACAACCCCAGGGGCTGGAACCATTGAGTCCCGAGGAGGCTGCATTTTCCTCCCTTGAGGACGACTAGGGGAAGCGTTGCGGTGTGCTTTTTAAACTGGACCTGGAACTTCCCAACCCCCAACACTGGGATGCGGTTCCCTTGCACGTCCTTCAGTGTGGCCCTCAACGCTTTGAGCTTGGGCCGCACGCGGGGGGCGATTTTCATGAACTCTCCCTGGGAAATAATAGAGTATGACGAACCCGAGTCCACCTCCATTCTAACAGGGGCCCCTTGTATTACTACCTCAACGAAGTAACGGGGGTGCTCCGTGGAAACGCTGCAAACCGGAGCGTCGTCCTCGCTGTCGTCGGAGATGCGCCCTACGCCGTCCCGCGTCCTCGTGGTCCGGGTGCCGTCCTTTGGCCTCGTGGTGCGGTCCTGCCTCACCGAGCGGTCTGGAGAACTCCTTGTGGCCTCGCGCCGTTTCCGGCAGACCTTGGCGATGTGCCCGCGCCGGCCGCAGTTGTGACACTCGGCCTTGCGGAATGGGCATTTGGTGCGGGCGTGGGCGGCGCCGCAGCCGTCGCAGCGCCGGCCCTCCCTCTGGACCCTCCGGACGTCCTCGTCGTCGCCGCTCTCCGCAGACGAGTTCGAAGCTCGCCGGGCCGCGCGCACCGAGCTCTCTGCCTTGGCGGGCTTCGGGCGCCAGTCCTGAAGCTCTTGCACCCCGGCAGTCGTGGCCTCCGCGGCCTGCGCCGTGTCGAGGACTTGTTGCCACGTGGGAGGCAGCTCCCTTTTCATCAGCGCGCGCTGAGTCTCTGTGTCCCTCAGACCGCAGAGCAGGCAGTCCCGGAGGGTGACGTCTGGAGTCTTCCACTTGCATGGGCCGGCGGCCAGCCGCAGGGCCGCAGCGAACTCGGCGACCGATTCCCCGGGCGCCTGGACTCGCCTCCAGAACGCGCTCCGAGCGGGGAACATCGCTATTGCTGGCCGGAGATGGGCGCGCAGCGCCGCCAGGAGCTCTGTGGCTTTGAGGTCGCCCACCTTCCTCGGCGCGATCAGGTCCACCAAGGTCCTCTTGGTCTCGTGTCCGAGCATGCGGACGAAAATGGCCCTCTTCTTGGCCTCATCTGAGACTTCGAGCTCCACCAGCGCTGCGTTGAAGTCTATCTCAAACAGCTCCAAGTCTCCCGGCTTCCTGATCTCGTAGCCGGCGCATGTCTTGGTCCCGTGGGCAGCCATATCCCACCTTCGTCGCCAATTTGGTGTATGGGACCAAAGACAACAGGACAACCGAAGGGTTGGTTTAACACAGGTTTATTGCATGGTGTTCCGGTGAAGCATGAGGTAATGGCGGTGATACATCTCAATATATACAGTAGCCCTCTACATTTGAATCTTGTAGCACGGTAGCTCATTGGCTGCTACCGGCGTGGCCTCGCCCAGGCACGCCTCTTTTCCTGCTGCTGAATGCAGGTCTTTCTTCTGCTGCTGAATGCGGGGAAGCTTTTCCCGCGGCTGTCCGTGATTGAGCAATGTGAACCATGTGAGACTGAACGCTCGCAGCTGCCCTCTATGGGCTGTCTGCTCGCGTTCCTTTACAGCTGAGATCGTTTGTATTTGGAGTGGTTACATTCTTGCCTTTACAGTACAATGAACATGCACACATACATACATAACAACAAGGCAATACTTTTTTTAATGAGTGAGGTGTAAGGTACAAGAATGACACATATTTGGGGAAAGGAAAACTTTGCTCACAGGGGAATGCCAAAAGAAACAAAGGGTTTAAAAACAGCAACATGCTTCCATACTTGCTGAAGAGAGGTTTCTCCATACATAATTTGTTTCCAGAATATGAGCCTTTCCAGAAGATCAATGACAGACAGGGATTTTTGCTCCAGCGTGGTCTCTCTTTTGGAACTTGGCTTAATTCTGTCAGACAGCAGGTATATTAGACCAGTGGAGCTGGCAGATCTAGAAACCAGCAGGTCTTACCAAAACATACTACCATATGGGTATGATTTGTGTGTGGGTATGTTTAGAAATATTACATAGCAGGAGAGCCCTCATTAGCTTACCAGGGAGAGAAACATAGTTGAAGAAGGAGTTTTTTCCTGGGGTGGGGTGGGGTGTGTGTAGAGGAAGAGGAGATGGAGATGGAGAAAGATGATATAGTAAGGAACCTGGGAAGCCATGCAATCATGCTTCAGTGAGTGACAGAAACAAAAGGGCAGAAGCAATTAGAAACTGGAAAGATGGAAAAGAATCAGGAAAATGGCATGAAGATATCAGATTGTATGTTTGCCTTCTTAATATTATGTCTGAAAACTTCTCAAGGGGAAAATAATGAGATATGTAGCTGCAGATCTGTTGTGATAGAAGAGAAGGGGAGCAATCATTTCTTGACCATTTCTTGACCATTTCTGGGAAAGGATAGATTAACAAGTGAGACTACAAATGTATAGCTGAACTCAGGAGTGCCAAGTATCAATTATATAAGACTCACTTCCCCCTTTAAAATACACTAGACAAACAGAGTGTGTCTTATATGCCAGTTACAAACCACCCCCACCCCCGGTGTGGTTTGGTAGCTAGCCACCACAGTCCACTAGGAGATGGGTAAAGGATAGCTTCCAAAGGAGCTCTCTTGCCCAGCTGATCCTGATTTCCCCACCTCCTGATGGTCAGTGGTGGTGGGTGGGATCGGCTGGTCAAGAGGCTCCTAAAAGAGCGACCTTGACCTGTCTGAATCCTGGCCAACCCCCACCCCCACGCCTCCTGAAAGGACCCTTCTATTTTCCCCACATCACCACCAAGTGAAGAGAGTGGGATGGGGGGGGGCAGACTTAAAAGATCCTTGTTTTCCCTTCACCCTACCACCAAGTCAGAAGAGCGGGGAAGGGGGGAAAGAAACTGGCTTAAAAGATCCTTCTTTTTCCCTTACCCCACCTCCAAGTGAAGACTGGGGTGGGGAAAAAAAGAAATGGGCTTAAAAGATCCTTCTTTTTCCTCACCCCACCATCAAGTGGGGAGAGTGAGATGGTGTGGGTTGCCCACATGAATAATTGGCCAAACCTTTCCCAAGGGGTTTGCCCGGCTTTGAACACATCTGGGGACCAACCAGACTTTGCTGGAAAGGCAATTGGGGTATGGGCTAGTTAGATAGTTTGGGGGGGGGGATTCATAAAGCCTTGGCTGGTGGCTATGATAGAAATAGGGCAAAAGTCAAAGGTGATGACTCTAATGGAAATACACAATACCCCACTTCTGGCTGTGGATTAGGTTGGGCAAACAAGCCATGCTAGACAGCAGAAGAATTAGGCACCCGGAGTCAATACACATAGACTCCGAGATTAGGGCAGGAACAATGGGTTTCGCCAACCCAAGGTAATCAGGTGCAAGTTGTCCAATTAACACCTAGGTACCTTCCTAAGAACCGGCATGGTAGCTGGGCCACGGGAAGAGGTCACATAGTCAACCCTTCTGTATTAGGGGGTCACGCGCATCCTAGGCACGCATCACCCCAAGGCAGGGTAATAAATACGTACCACCCAACCCAGATCGGGGCTGGACTTCACCGCACAATTGTCTTGTGTGTCTTCCTTGCGGCCAGCCACTCCAACATCTGGCAGCCATTGCAACAAGATGGAGGAAAAGAAATGGGCTTAAAAGATCCCTTTTTTCTCACCTCACCACCCAGCAAAGAGTGGGATGGGGGGGGGAGAGAGAAACAGGCTTAAAAGATCCCTTTTTTCTCACCTCACCACCAAGCGGAGAATGGGATGGGGAAAAAAAGAAATGGGCTTAAAAGATCCCTTTTCCCTCACCACCAAGCAGAGAGTGGGATGAAGGGAAAAGAAACAGACTTAAAAGATCCTTTTTCCCCTCCTCACCCCACCACCAAGCAAAGAAAGTTGAATAGGGGAAAGAAATGGGCTTAAAAAAACCTTCTCCCACCCCATCCCACTTTCCTCAGCTCCTAGAGTTAATTTGGGGAATTCATGAAAAAAATGTAGAAAATTAATTTTTCCTTTAAAATGTGTATAAAAACCAGGGTGCGTCTTATACTCTGATGCCTCTTATATGCCAGCAAATACGGTAAATTCTTTATCAGTTGATTAGTCAGCTCACCATATCAAGTTAAAATACAATACATTGGATGGAATAAAATACAATTACATAAAATGGGGTAATAGTAGATTAAATGTGGGGTGATATACTATCAATAAAATGAGATGTGTAAGAAAAATATGGCTTGAGACTTAATATCAAGAAAACCAAGATAATGGCAACAGGTCCGATCAGTCCCTGGGAAATAGATGGGGAAGAAGTAGAAGCAGTGACAGATTTTACTTTCCTGGGATCTAAGATCACTGCAGATGGTGACTGTAGCCATGAAATAAAAGACGACTGATTATGGGGAGACAAGCGATGAGAAACCTGGGGAATATAGTGAAAAGCAGAGACATCACCTTGAAAACAAAAATTCGCATAGTCAAAGCAATGGTATTCCTGGTGGTAATGTATGGGTGTGAGAGCTGGACCGTTAGGAAGGCTGAGCACAGAAGAATAGATGCCTTTGAGATGTGGTGTTGGAGGAGAGTCCTGAGAGTCCCTTGGATAGCAAAGAGAACAAATAGGTCAATACTGGAAGAAATCAATCCTGACTGTTCATTGGAGGGACAAATAGTGAAGATGAAGCTAAAGTACTTTGGACATCAAATGAGAAGGGAGGACTCACTTGAGAAGGCCTTGATCCTGGGAAAGGTGGAGGGCAAGAGAAGAAGGGGGCGTCCAAACATGAGATGGATAGATGGTATTGTGGACACAATGGGCACAGAGCTTGGTGGTCTGAGGAGAATGGTGGAGGATAGAGATGCCTGGAGGAAAATGGTCCATGGAGTCGCAAAGGGTCGGAATCGACTGTGCAACATCATGTAAAATTCAGAAGTATTCAATTAAACTCATTACCTTTGCATGCAATCCCTATCTGATCAATAAAAGTCTTCTCATTTGAGTATCCCTGACTATAAACTTAACAGTTCTGATAATTGCATATTTGTTTGTGCTTTGAAGGAAATAAGTTAGTCTTATGTTGGAGTGCCAAGTATCAAGGTCATGTTTTTATTTGGTTTTAATCACAAGGTTCACCCCCTAAAACAATGTTTTAGTGACTGTGCTCCAGATTTTAATCTGGACTTTACAGGTGCTCTTGAGGCACAAAACTATACTAAGGGTAGGATTCAGCACATTGAAAAACTACCCCAAAAATTCAGGTTACAATCTAGAAGAGATTCACTGCCTCCTGCCCAAAATTTAATCTTTTGGTTACAATTGTTGTCCCATTCTGAGTTGGGAGCCTGTGGGGTCTATGAGGGAAAATGCAGAAGGACAACATCCCAGTCTAGATAACCTCCCCAACCCCAGCTATTGTTCAGGGGCTATATGGAATGTATGCTCTCAAAGGCAAACCATGTGATTAGTAAGCTATTTAACATTTAACCCACACTTTCTTCCCCTGCTGCCCTCAAATGTTGTAGAAAAATGTGTCTGTTTACTATATTTGCATCTTTAGTTGAGAATCAAGCAAGACACAAACCAATTCAAATGTAAGCCAACATTGAGTCTCTCTGCTTCTGATCATTTCCCCAGTACCATCCTATAGCTGTTAATAATGGGAGACCTTCCAAGGTTTCTACACTGAGTCAGGAACATGAATAAAATGAGAAGGGTTCTTAGTGACACAAGTGTCGTGCTTTATAAGAACAGAAAACAAGAATGAATGTGTTTCCTTCCTTCTTGTGCAGTTTCTGTTGTTAACAAACAGCTGCAGAATGCAGTGCAACATTAGTGTATTTAGAGAGCACTGAATGGAGCTATTACATCCATAAGACCCGATATGTCTCAAGTGAGGCGACCATCTGACATCCCCTTGTGTTTGTGCCATTCAGTAAATGGGAAGACAACTCTGTGTGTGTGTGTGTGCGCGGGCGCACATGCCTTGTGAATGGGGAAAAAGAGGAAAGATTGCTAATGGCAACCTGGCTCATCAAGTGTAACCAAGACTGTGGAACTGCTAAGCGGCATACCCAAGGGTGCACAAAGCTTGGATAACTTCCATAAAATAGGACGATCATGTGGCACTTTGAACCAGCAGAATGCATTTGTGTGGATACAACAGATGTGCCACATTCAAGACAGAACCCAGAAAATGGTTGTGCCAACTTAACAAGTGTGAAAGCATATCGTCCCAGCAGGAACCAATCTCAGTGAAACTAACTGACAAAGCAGCCCATTTGTCATGATCCTGAATGCCAGATCTGTTGGTTACAAGCTTGTGGCACTGAGGATGGGAACAGCCAGATTTTTCTTCCTACCACTAATAGATGGCAGACCTTCAAAGCAGCAATTGCCAATGTCCCCCCCCCCTTTGGTAAACAAGATCAAAACCATACAGAGTAAGCCTTCCTAATGCCCTGAGAGCTGTTCCCCAATATGTCAGCTTTGATGAGCCACCATATTAACCTAAATCTGTGGTAACCAGTTTCTATTCCTCTTAGTAACCCAAAGCCAAAACTGAGAATATAAACAAACACTAAATAATTAATACACAACCTCATTTTGTAGATGGATCGATTTGTTAGTAAAAGTATAGGGTATGTTGACTTCACCCAGTTTTCATTTCCTAGGAGTCTGTATTTTGAAAAGGCATTCTTCAGGCAGTATGGAAAGCTCCAGTTTGTTTGTCAGTGCTCTCTTTTGGTTTGAGATGTTGACATGTATGTGTTATGGTTTCACTGCCTTACACAGATCCCATAGCCCCCTGGGTATGTATCAGTGTATTGCTCTGGTGAATGCAATGAAGATGTGGTAAAGTATGGGCAGAATCTGATGGCTGCAGTGGTGCATGTTTGGTATCACCACAAAGGGTTGCTATAATCAGAGAATTATAAAATAATAGGTTGGAAGGGCCCTTTAGCACTCTCCATGTTCACTCACTCTGATCAGTTCTCATCTCTCCCAGGAGACCAAGACAAAGAGACACATCTGGGAGAAATCCAGACACATCACACTTTCGGTTATTTCTTCCCCTCTCTTTCCTGACTTTCAATCCCTGTGGCCTAAGTCCTCCTCCTATGCTTCACCTGCCTTTACTTCTTCCAGTCCTCACTACAGTGGTTCTGCTCAAGCACAGTTATGTCATCCATGGGCCCTTCTCTGTCATCCATGGGCCCTTCTCTGCAGACAAGCATCCAAATAGAGGCAGCCATTGGCAGCTAAGGCTTCTTCTTCTTTCATGACCTGCTCAAACCCTGGACTGCCAAAATGAAGCCACTTTCTTGGCTTCGTTGTTGGCCAAGCCCTTAGCAGCTAAGACTGAACTGGAAGAGCAGACAGGGACAGCAGTGTAGAGAAGGAGAGGGATGGTGATAACTTGTTTCATAGGAGGGCAACATACAGCATGTATACTACTAAATTGTTGGAGGATGGTGGGGGCATGTGGGGGTCTGACAGGGAGGAACCATAAGCCAAGTTCATGAGAGGGCAAACTCTCCTGTTTGTCTTATGAGTTACTCCCGAGAGATGTCCTGCATCCCTTTACTATGTTTCAATATTTCCCTGAAAGAATGTCAGTATACATGTAATCAAGGTCTAAAGCTTCTGCAATAGAGAGACTGATCATGCAAGTTTCGCGAGGCTAGTGTGCTGTTTAGCTGCTCTAACCAATCAGGACTCTAATCATGTACTGTAGCTTGCATGAGTCTCACATCAATGTCAGAAACAATGTATGCCGAATGTAACCTACGGCTGAATATTCTCTATTGTTCCCTATGCCACCAATTCTGCTCCCTTTCTACTGAATGCACTATTGTTTCTGTACTCTTATCTGCTGCTGGCAATAAAATATACTGGTTGCGGTTGGTTCCGGGAGTGCTCTCCTCAAGCAGTCGGCTGGACCGTATATGAGCATTTTCATGGTATCAGGATTTCCTCCTGCAACACTAAATAATACTGAAATTATAACATGTCATCTATAGGATGGCATACTGTCAAGAATGTAATTGTGTTATACTCAACTATATGTGTTGGTTTTTTAAAAAAATAATCTGCTTATTCTGAATGGTGGATTGGAGTTCTACCATCATGAGAGTTTTAATTTTGCTCCTATGTGTTTCTTCCACCTTATAATGAGATGAAGAAAATGGCTTGATCCATGTTTTGAGCTATAAGTATTTATTTATTTATTTATTTTTCTGATTTATATTACCACCCAACTCTGAAGACTCTGGGCGGCTCACAGAAAATAATGATCTCTCGATATGATATTTTAAGCTATTCTACAACAAATCCTCACCTAGGGTTGCCATAATTCTCTCCCACCAAACTGGGACAGCCACGTGACATCATTGCATTTTTCAAACTGTGCACGCATTGGATGGGGCTGTCAGGGAGACTGTGGCTCTAAATTCCTGCGAAATCCCCATCCAGGGTGGACAGCATTCATCAGTTTAAAATAAAGTGTAGTCAAGAGGTTTTTTCCCATGTGATTCTCCTTGCAAAATAATATTTTTATTTTTTATTTTGAATAAAATTTCTTGGGCCACTCTTGAAACCACCCTTCCTCCCCCTGAGGTCACCCCACCCTCCCCTTCATACACACCCAATGAAGCAGACTCGCCCTCAAGGAGAAAAGCAGAAGACAGGAAGGATCTTATTTTGGAGGAGGACCTTTGCGATAGAGGACTCTTCACTTTCTGTCCACCCTATTCCCTTCTTCTCTAGGAATACTGACCCTATGCAATTAACCCGTTGTGGTCATGTGAAGAAGGAATAATCCATCCCAGTGTATGGTGGAGGTTTGACTTCTTAGATATGGCCATTTCTTGCTCCCTCCCGGCTTTCGAGGAAAAGGTCTAAGGAAGATTCCTTGTCCCCCAAACTTCAAGGTGAGCCAAGGGATTTTTGCAAAGAGTTATTTTACTACCTCCATGCTTTTTTTCAATTATCTCGTTTGCAAGTGTCTCCCCTCCATGGCGGGCTTCTCAGGGTGCTGTTTTGCCTTCACCACTTTCAAGCAAGATAATTGAAAGAAAGGCAGTGAGGCAGTGAATTAACTCTTTGCAAAAATCCCTTGGTGAGGGGTGATCTTGCTTCCTTTGTTCAAATTTAAAAATCTGGGACTTTTACATGTTTTTTCTTGAACCGGCCGGGACAGCTCGAATCTGGGAAAATCCTGGAAAACCGGGACATATGGCAACCCTAGCCTCACCATATCATAATTTAAAGGAATATCCCAATAGCAAACAGTGTTATTATCAGACAGCTCTGCACCAGATCTCCAGTACTGTGTGTTCTACTGACCTATAAGAACACGCTCTATGCAGGTAGTAAAACAGAGGGAAGTTCTTCTTTTACTTTGCCCAGAACTGTTCGTATTGGATCAAACGGCAACAAAGCTCTCTCAAAAAGACTAGGTTATTCTGTTTACAATATTTATGGACCAGTGCTTCAAAGTGCTCCCAGAATAGCTCACAATAAAATCACAATTTAAAAACAATGAATCATAAAAATAATAATAAAACAGGGCACAGCAGAGCAATAAAATGTGATAAAATGTCAACATAAAACCTCACGCACTAAAAAACCCTGTCAATGTGGTACAGTTCAGTTCCAATTATGCATTAAAGTGAGGGTAGATGTAATCTTTCTCACTTGACCTGAGGTTTTCCTGACAATCACTATCCCACTGTGTTGGTATTGGGCTGGGGGTGGGGTCAAAGGACCCACAGACAATTGCAGGCAAAAGTGGGACATTTTCGGTGTAATTGTGGCTAGTGAGGGAATGAGCTTCATTCTAAGCATGGGGGTGTTTCAACAAAACCAAGAGATGTCACTGAGAGCTCCATCTTTCACATGGCTTGTAGTTTGACCCTTACTGGTAATATATTTGCACATGAAGTTTAAGTCAGATGTTGCACTTTCACCCCAGGAGATAACTTTGTGGCAATGGAAAGCAACTACAGTATCTGATGTTAGTGAATTCTTCATTCCAACTGCAATCCTTACCAGATCAGAAAACAGATCCCACTGCCGATTTACTGCAGTAGCTTTCCTATGGCTGCAATGAGCCACAGCAGGAAAGAGGTAGTATCCAGTTTTCTCACTTGGACTCAAATTCCTCTGAATTCAATACAGTAACAAGTTTTAACTTAGTGAGAGATAATATGGTTTGTATGCCACACATCTTTGATCCAGGTCCTTATCTTCAGTAAAAGGCTGGTGATCATCTCAATGTGATAGTCAGCTCAAGTGTGATGGCTCAAGTGGTTAAGACGCTGACCTTGACGACTGAAAGGTCAGAGTTCAATTCCTGAGAACTGCATCATGGAGTGAGTTTCCATCTCTCTGTCCAAGCTCCTGCCAACCTAGCAATTTGAAAGAAAGAAATTGCAAGTAGATAAATAGGGACCACTTCAGTGGGAAGGTAAACAGTGTTCCATTGTTGTGTTCTGTAAAGCTGTGCCTTTAACTATGTACCTTAGCCATGTGGTAACAATGTAACCTTTCTGTGTGCAACATTATAACCTTCAGCTGTATCAATGTAAACCTGATAAGGGGACGCGAGCTAGTGACCACTAGATGGCAATAGCGAGCGTCCAGCTCTCATGGCTCAGATTCACCTTGATCAGCAGCGCGGGAAGATTCCCGCCACCTCTTCACCTGGACAAGAAGGGCGTGACCTTCTACGACGTCACGCAGGCAGCAACCAATAGTCTGTCGACGAGCCACTTTCAAATGTATAGCCAGCTGTATATATTGAGCTACCCATCCGCCATTACCACATGTTCCTCCGGATCATCATGCAATAAACCTGTGTTAAGCCAACCCTTTGGCTGTTTCATTGTCTTTGGTCCCTTACACTACATTGGCGACGAAAGTGGGATCATGGCAGCCCACGGGACCAAGACATGCGCCGGTTTCGAGATCAGGAAACCGGGCGACTGGGAGATCTTCGAAATGGACTTCCAGGCAGCACTGATTGAGTCCGAAGTCACGGAAGAGGCAAAGAAAAGGGCCATCTTCACCAGGATGCTCGGACAAGAAACCAAAAGGACCTTGGTGGACTTGATTGCACCAAGGAGGGTGAGCGAATTCAAGGCCAAAGAACTCATGCAGATGCTGCGTGAGCACGTCCGGCCCGCCACGGCGATGTTTCCCGCTCGGAGTGCGTTCTGGAGGCGAGTCCAAGTGCCCGGGGAGACGGTCGCCGCATTCGTGGTGGCCCTGCGGCTGGCGGCCGGCCCGTGCAAATGGGAGAATGTCAAAATCACCCTCCGGGACTGTGTGCTGTGCGGCCTGAACGACGCCGAAACCCAGCGCACATTAATGAACCAAGAGCCGCCTCCCACGTTGCAGGAGGTCGTCAGAGCGGCACAGGCCGCGGAAGCTACAAAGGCTGGGGTACAAGAACTCCAGGACTGGCGGCCGAGGTCGAGCAAGGCAGAGACTCCGGTGCACGCAGCCCGGCGAGCTTCGAGGTCGTCTGCAGAGAGCAGCGACGACGAGGACGTCCGGAGGGTCCGGAAAGAGAGCCGACGGTGCGACGGCTGTGGAGCGGCCCACGACCGCGTAAAAAGCCCGTTCCGGAAGGCCGAGTGTCACAACTGCGGCCGCCGCGGGCACATCGCCAAGGTGTGCAGGAGGAGGCGCGAGACCCGGAGAAGCTCGGCAGACCGTTCCGCGGGACAAGACCGCTCAACGAGACCCAAGGACAGCGCTCAGGCCACGCGGAAGCAGGACGGCGTGGGCCACATCTCCGACGGCAGCGAGGACGACGCCCCAGTATTCAGCGTGTCCGTAGGACACCCCTGCTACTTTGTTGAGGTACTAGTTCAAGGGGTTCCCATTAGAATGGAAATTGACTCGGGGTCCTCATATTCAATCATTTCCCAGAGGGAGTTTTTGAGGATTGCCCCCCACAGGCGACCCAAGCTCAAAGCGTTGAGGTCCACACTACGGGACGTGCAAGGGAACAGCATTCCAGTGTTGGGGGTTGGAGAATTTCAGGTTAAATTCAAGAAGCACGCCGCGTCTCTCCCTCTAGTCGTGCTTAAAGGGGGAGATTGCAGCCTCCTCGGGACTCAATGGTTCCAGCCCCTGGGTTTGTTTATTGGGGGGTGCACGCCGTTGGGATGCACGCCATTGGGACTGACCCAATTCAGGAGGTGTGCGAGGCGCACCCCGAAGTTTTCAAAAAAGGACTGGGGAAATTCAAGGGGCCCCCAGTGACATTCGACCTGGACCTGGAGGTCCACCCAATTCATCTTAAACCACGCCGGGTGCCGTTCGCACTCAAGGACAAGATAGAGGCGGAACTGGACAAATTGGTGGGCCAGGGAATCCTTGTACCTGTTGATTCTGCGGAGTGGGAAACTCCAATTGTAACCGCACTAAAGGTCAATGGGGAGGTCCGCATATGCGCCGATTACAAGTGCACCATCAACAAGGCGATCCGCCCGAATGCGTATCCGGTGCCGGTAGTCAGCCATCTGCTGGCCAGGTTACACGGGGGAAAGTGTTTCGCTAAGCTTGACTTAGCACAGGCCTACCAGCAGCTTACAGTGTCCCCTGCTGCAGCTGCTGCGCAGACCATAGTCACCCATAAGGGGGCATTCCAGGTGACGCGCCTTCAGTTCGGCGTAAATTCGGCGCCTGGAATTTTCCAGTCACTCGTGGAACGCCTCCTGAAGGGGCTAGAGGGGGTGTTGCCTTATTTTGATGACGTGTTAATAACGGGGGGGAGTCGGGTCGAATTGGCCAAGAGGTTGGGGAGGGTCCTGACAATATTCGAAAAAGCGGGGTTGAGACTGCGAAAGGACAAATGCGTCTTCTTCGCAACCGAGGTTGAGTTCCTAGGGTTTTGTGTGACTCCTGAGGGGATAAAACCATCCAAATCCAAGGTGGCCGCCATTAAGAAAGCCCCCCGCCCCACCTCCAAGCCCGAGCTGCAGTCGTTCCTAGGGCTGCTCAACTTTTACCACTCCTTCCTCTCCCGGAAGGCAGCAGTGGCTGAACCGCTACACAAACTGCTAAAAAAAGACCAGGCATGGAAGTGGGGCGATGACCAAGTAAGGGCATTTAGTGAGCTAAAAAGTCTCCTAGCGTCCGATGCCATACTGACCCATTTCAACCCCAAACGCCCGGTAATCCTGACCTGTGATGCATCCCCGGTGGGGGTGGGGGCGGTACTGTGCCACGTGCTGGAAGACAGAAGGGAGGCCCCGATAGCATTCTACTCCAGGTCCCTGTCCCAAACGGAGAGAAATTACGCACAGACAGACAGGGAGGCACTAGCGATAGTTGCGGGGACGAAAAAATTTCACGATTTTCTGTATGGTCGCCCCTTCACCATTGTCACGGACCACAAGCCCCTGCTAGGCATTTTTACCGCAGATAAGCCCACGCCACAGATCCTGTCCCCGAGGATGCTCAGGTGGGCTATTTTTCTCAACGCGTACCAGCACGCGTTGGTCTACCGGCCCGGGAAAGAGATCAGCCATGCGGACGCTCTATCAAGGTCTCCCCTCCCCCTGACGCCCAGCCAGGTGAGCAAGGGGGAGCGAGACCATCAGGTTGTTATGATAGAGGTGCTGGATTCGCCCCCCGTAATGCCCGCCGACATTGCCAAAGCGACAGAGAAGGACAAGACGTTAGCGGCAGTTAGCTCCTGGGTGCAGAAAGGGTGGCCGGCGTCCTCCCCAGCGGAGGAGTTCGCCCCATTTTTCAGGAAAAAGTTAGAGCTGTCCCTAGAGAGGGGGTGCCTCTAGTGGGGGCAGCGGGTGGTGATTCCCATTTCCCTTCGGCCGCGGGTGCTCAAACTGCTGCACGTCAGCCACCCCGGCATCGTGCGATCCAAAGCGCTGGCCCGGAGCTACTTCTGGTGGCCCCAGTTGGACGCCGACATCGAGCACATGGACGGCACTTGTGAAAGTTGCCAATGCTCCAGGCCAGAGGAGGCCCGCCTTCCCCACAGGGAGTGGGACACGGCTAAGGGGCCGTGGTCCCGGGTGCACATTGATTTCGCGGGCCCGTTCAGAGGCACCCTGTTTCTTCTTGTCGTGGACGCCTTCTCCAAGTGGTTGGAGGTTATCCCAGTCACGAGCACCTCCTCGGCCCAGACCATAAAGCATTTGCGGAGGCTCTTTTCCACGTTCGGCATACCCGACACATTAATTAGCGACAACGCTAGTTGTTTCACGTCCTCCGAGTTTAGGGCATTCATGGAGATTAACGCCGTTCGGCATATCACCTCCGCCCCGTTTCACCCAGCCACCAATGGCCAAGTAGAGCGCCTCGTCCGCACCACGAAGGACGCGTTGCGGCGCATGGGCCCCGGGGATCTGAACCTACAAGTGTGTCAGTTTCTGCTAGGGTACAGGGTGACCACGTTGGCGTCAGGATACTCCCCCGCAGAGCTCCTAATGCGGAGGAAACTGACCACCATCCTTACTAGGCTAGACCCCACGAGGGTAGAGGACAAAGGAAGGAACATTGGGCTAGAGGCCACAAAGAGTTTCAGTGTAGGCGCCCCCGTGCATTGCAGGAATTACGCCAGCACGTGCCCAGCCTGGGTACCGGGCGTAGTTGTGGAGCAAACCGGCCCTGTGTCGTACCGCGTGGAAACCAGTACAGGGCTACTGTGGAGGCGGCACGCGGACCAGCTCCGACGCAGGGTCTCCGATGAGCAGGGCGCAGACCAAACAGAGAAAAAATCAGCGTTAGGGTTCTCCCCCACCCGTTCAGCCCAAGGGGGAGGGAAAGGGGGCCGCGGGTCCCCACCAAGGGGGGAGGAGGATGTTCTCGTAGATATCCTGGGGGATCTTTCTGAGGAGGAGGAACCCGACCCCATACATATCTCGCGGAATTCCCCCACAAATGCGGATACCCCCACTGAGTTAGAATTTGATTTTCAGAACCGGGGGAGTTTTTCGGAGTGGTCCCCCACCCGTCCAAGTGAGAAGAGGGGTTTTTCGTTAGCCCCGATCGCCCCCGGTCTGCCCACAATGGAGTTCTTCCCTTCCCCTAAGGCCGCCAAACCGCGGCAAGCCACTAACGAGTCTCCCTCTCCCATTACAGGACAAGGGACCAGGGAACAAAGAAGCAGTAGCTCCCCTGGGGGGGGGTCAGCCCTCATCACGGCCCAAACACACATGCAATAAGCCATCTTGGCTGAGAGACTTCGTCTCATCCTAGGGGGGAGGGATGTTGTGTTCTGTAAAGCTGCGCCTTTAACTATGTACCTTAGCCATGTGGTAACAATGTAACCTTTCTGTGTGCAACATTATAACCTTCAGCTGTATCAATGTAAACCTGATAAGGGGACGCGAGCTAGTGACCACTAGATGGCAATAGCGAGCGTCCAGCTCTCATGGCTCAGATTCACCTGGATCAGCAGCGCGGGAAGATTCCCGCCACCTCTTCACCTGGACAAGAAGGGCGTGACCTTCTACGACGTCACGCAGGCAGCAACCAATAGTCTGTCGACGAGCCACTTTCAAATGTATAGCCAGCTGTATATATTGAGCTACCCATCCGCCATTACCACATGTTCCTCCGGATCATCATGCAATAAACCTGTGTTAAGCCAACCCTTCGGCTGTTTCATTGTCTTTGGTCCCTTACACTACATCCATGCACTCCAGTGTTGAGGTATGCTTGCCACATGTCCACGGAAACATCTGCAGGCGCAGACAGTGCTGGCTCTTTAGCTATAAACAGAGATGAGCACTGAACCCTAGAATCAGATACGACTGGCTTTCAAGCAAGGGCAAATTTTATCTTTACTTTTACCCTAAAAATGTATGTAAATGTACACTTATATTAGGACATGCAAAAATTGACCTGGGTTTTGCCAGCATTTGTAGGTAAATATTAATAAATAATAATTGTGTGCTGTCATGTCAATGTCAACATATGGCAGCCCTTTTCAGGGTTTTCTAGGTGGTGAGTACTCAAAAGTGGTTTATCATTCCCTACTTCTAGAGGATCCTGGGATCTCACAACACTACACAGGCACAGTGTGGAATTGAACTCCCAACCTCTGGCTCTGTTGCCAAATACGTAACTCATTGAGTTATCCAGCCAGCATGAAAATGCCAGCCTTTATTACAAAAGTTTGAACAGTCATTCAGCATAATATGCATTGAGAATTGACACCATTATAGGTCTTTTGTAGTGGTTTGCTTTTAATGTGGAGCCATAAAGCTGTAGGTTTGCAAGGAAATGGAATCTTCAAATTTGAAAGTTGCCCTTCTGTGATATGACACATATAATCACAATGAATTGTAAACTACAATAGACGGTGCTCTATTTTCTTTATTCTGTATTTTGGATGAGTGGGGAATGAACTTTTAAGAAACCATTAGCCATGTAAACATCTTGACCTGAAATGAAAGCTGGATGATTGTGAAGCATTAACAATAATAAGATTGCACGAGACACCAGGCTAAATAGCTATTTTGGGAAATTGAAGTTGCTCTCTATCAATGATCCTTTCTGTAACACTTCCGCATATTCTGTATGAAAAACAATCTATGCTTTTTATCCATCTTTACAGTCCAAATTGATGCAGAGAGCATGAAAATAAAGGATTTTTAGGATAATGTTTTCAACTACCGTATTATAGAAATCAGGTACCATTAGCTGAGACAGCTAATTTACCACAAAGTGTTGTAGTTTGCTAATATTCACCAAATGTTTAAGTTATTCTCGATGCCTGAATTGGCTACAAAATGGCATAGTACGACTTAAATTCTATTTTATTTCTAAAATCTATGTTGCTGTGATTCTTTGGTAAAGCAAGCTCAAAAAATGTGAAAGCTTTTAAGGTTTCCTCCTTATGGAAGTTGGTATTTAAAACATGGTGGAGAGGGAAGGTGGCGAGGAAAAGAGGGCAGACCTGAGATACTGTGTAACTGTTAGCTTTTATAATTTTCCAGTGAAGGCCAATCACTGTTAAAAATCATTTATTATTCCCAGTAATCCTAGCATCAATTCTAGTTGCAATCAAAAAAATACATCACATGGTAGAGCCCAATCTGATTTTCTGTAAACCCTCGCCAGTTTCAATTTATGACACTCTGACATCCTTTGTGTCCAAGAAACTCACAGAGGAACTGGTAAGCATTGACCAAAGGTTTCTGGGATGTGTGTAATTGCTGAGAGGCCCCAGTGCTGGGAAACCACTGATATGCGCATGCACAAACAAATGATCCATGCGCAGAAAACCACAGGGGTGTGGCAGTGCCAGGAAACCACTGATGTGTGCATGCACAAACAAACGATGCATGCACAGAAAACCACGGGAGTGTGACCAAAATGGGAGGGGCATACCGGACACAGAAATTTCTGATGCCGGCCGTGATGGACTATACTGAACAAGTCAACACAGAAATCTTGGAAATCTGGCTCTTTGTATGGTAACATTGATTTATAAACACTTAAGGAAGCCCTCTAATATGGAAGGCCAAAACATTCACTTTTTTGATGAAGTTTTCAACAGCCATAGCAACATGTGTGGCTGTTGCGTTCTGTAAAGCTGTGCCTTTAACAATGTACCTTTGCCATGTGTTAACAATGTAACCTTTCTGTGTGCAACATTATAACCATCAGCTGTATCAATGTAAACCTGATGAGGGGACGCGAGCTAGTGACCACTAGATGGCAATAGCGAGCGTCCAGCTCTCATGGCTCAGATTCACCTGGTTCAGCAGCGCGGGAAGATTCCCCGCCACCTCTTCACCTGGTCAAGAAGGGCGTGACCTTCTACGACGTCACGCAGGCAGCAACCAATAGTCTGTCGACGAGCCACATTCAAATGTATAGCCAGCTGTATATATTGAGCTACCCATCCGCCATTACCACATGTTCCTCCGGATCATCATGCAATAAACCTGTGTTAAGCCAACCCTTCGGCTGTTTCATTGTCTTTGGTCCCTTACACCAAATTGGCGACGAAGGTGGGATGATGGCAGCCCACGGGACCAAGACATGCGCCGGTTTCGAAATCAGGAAACTGGGCGACTGGGAGATCTTCGAGATGGACTTCCAGGCAGCACTGATTGAGTCCGAAGTCACGGAAGAGGCAAAGAAAAGGGCCATCTTCACCAGGATGCTCGGACAAGAAACCAAAAGGACCTTGGTGGACCTGATTGCACCGAGGAGGGTGAGCGAATTCAAGGCCAAGGAACTCATGCAGATGCTGCGTGAGCACGTCCGGCCAGCCACGGCGATGTTTCCCGCTAGGAGTGCATTCTGGAGGCGAGTCCAAGCGCCTGGGGAGACGGTCGCCGCATTCGTGGCGGCCCTGCGGCTGGCGGCCGGCCCGTGCAAATGGGAGAATGCCGAAATCACCCTCCGGGACTGTGTGCTGTGCGGCCTGAACGACGACGAAACCCAACACACATTAATGAACCAAGAGCCGCCTCCCACGTTGCAGGAGGTCGTCAGAGCGGCCCAGGCCACAGAAGCTACAAAGGCCGGGGTCCAAGAACTCCAGGACTGGCGGCCGAAGTCGAGCAAGGCAGAGACTCCGGTACAGGCGGCCCGGCGAACTTCCAGGTCGTCCACAGAGAGCAGCGACGACGAGGACGTCCGGAGGGTCTGGAAGGAGAGCCAGCGGTGTGACGGCTGTGGAGCGGCCCACGACCGTGTAAAGTGCCCGTTCCGGAAGGCCGAGTGCCACAACTGCGGCCGCCGCGGGCACATCACCAAGGTGTGCAGGAAGAAGCGCGAGACCCGGAGGAGCTCCGCAGACCGTTCCGCGGGACAAGACCGCTCAACGAGACCCAAGGACGGCACCCAGGCCACGCGGAAGCAGGACGGCATGGGCCGCATCTCCGACGGCAGCGAGGACGACGCCCCAGTGTTCAGCGTGTCTGCAGGACACCCCCGCTATTTTGTTGAGGTACTAGTCCAAGGGGTTCCCATTAGGATGGAAATTGACTCGGGGTCCTCATATTCAATCATTTCCCAGAGGGAGTTTTTGGGAATTGCCCCCCCCCACAAGCGACCCAAGCTCAAAGCATTGAGGTCCACACTACGGGACGTGCAAGGGAACAGCATTCCAGTGTTGGGGGTTGGAGAATTTCAGGTTAAATTCAAGAAGCACGCCGCGTCCCTTCCCCTAGTCGTGCTCAAAGGGGGAGATTGCAGCCTCCTCGGGACTCAATGGTTCCAGCCCCTGGGTTTGTTTATTGGGGGGGGGGGTGCACGCCGTTGGGATGCACGCCGTTGGGACTGATCCAATTCTGGAGGTGTGCGAGGCGCACCCCGAAGTTTTCAAAAAAGGACTTGGGAAATTCAAGGGGCCCCCAGTGACATTCGACCTGGACCCGGAGGTCCGCCCAATTCATCTTAAACCACGCCGGGTGCCGTTCGCACTTAAGGACAAGATAGAGGCGGAACTGGACAAATTGGTGGGCCAGGGAATCCTTGTGCCTGTTGATTCCGTGGAGTGGGAAACTCCAATTGTAACCGCACTAAAGGCAAATGGGGAGGTCCACATATGCGCCGACTACAAGTGCACCATCAACAAGGCGATCCGCCCGAATGCATATCCGGTGCCGGTAGTCAGCCATCTGCTGGCCAGGTTACACGGGGGAAAGTGTTTCGCTAAGCTCGACTTAGCACAGGCCTACCAGCAGCTTACGGTGTCCCCTGCCGCAGCTGCTGCGCAGACCATAGTCACCCATAAGGGGGCGTTCCAGGTGACGCGCCTCCAGTTCGGCGTGAATTCGGCGCCTGGAATTTTCCAGTCACTCGTGGAACGCCTCCTGAAGGGACTGGAGGGGGTGTTGCCTTATTTTGATGACGTGTTAATAACGGGGGGGAGTCGGGTTGAATTGGCCTAAAGGTTGGGGAAGGTCCTGACAATATTCGAAAAAGCGGGGCTGAGACTGCGAAAGGACAAATGCGTCTTCTTCGCAACCGAGGTTGAGTTCCTAGGGTGTTGTGTGACTCCCGAAGGAATAAAACCGTCCAAGTCCACGGTGGCAGCCATTAAGAAAGCCCCCCGCCCCACCTCCAAGCCCGAGCTGCAGTCGTTCCTAGGGCTGCTCAACTTTTACCACTCCTTCCTCCCCCGGAAGGCAGCGGTGGCTGAACCGCTACACAAACTGCTAAAGAAAGACCAGGCATGGAAGTGGGGCGATGACCAAGAAAGGGCATTTAGCGAGCTAAAAAGCCTCCTAGCGTCCGATGCCATACTGACCCACTTCAACCCCAAACGCCCAGTAGTTCTGACCTGTGATGCATCTCTAGTGGGGGTGGGGGCGGTGCTGTGCCACGTGTTGGAAAACGGAAGGGAGGCCCCGATAGCATTTTACTCCAGGTCCCTGTCCCAAGCGGAGAGAAACTACGCACAGACAGACAGGGAGGCACTAGCAATAGTCGCGGGGACGAAAAAATTTCACGATTTTCTGTACGGCCGCCCCTTCACCATTGTAACGGACCACAAGCCCCTGCTAGGCATCTTTACCGCAGATAAGCCCACCCCACAGATCCTGTCCCCGAGGATGCTCAGGTGGGCCATTTTTCTCAACGCGTATCAGCACGCGTTGGTCTACCGGCCCGGGAAAGAGATCAGCCATGCGGACGCTCTATCTAGGTCTCCCCTTCCCCTAACGCCCAGCCAGGTGAGCAAGGGGGAGCGGGACCATCAGGTTCTCATGATAGAGGTGCTGGATTCGCCCCCCGTAGTGCCCGCCGACATTGCCAAAGCGACAGAGAAGGACAAGACGTTAGCGGCAGTTAGCTCCTGGGTGCAGAAAGGGTGGCCGGCGTCCTCCCCAGTGGAGGAGTTCGCTCCATTTTTCAGAAAAAAGCTAGAACTGTCCCTAGAGAGGGGGTGCCTCTTGTGGGGGCAGCGGGTGGTGATTCCCACTTCCCTTCGGCTGCGGGTGCTCAAACTGCTGCACGTCAGCCACCCCGGCATCGTGCGATCCAAGGCGCTGGCCCGGAGTTTATTCTGGTGGCCCCAGCTGGACGCCGACATCGAGCACATGGTCGGCACTTGTGAAAGTTGCCA
Organism: Bradypodion pumilum; assembly: GCA_035047305.1. Lineage (NCBI taxonomy): Eukaryota > Metazoa > Chordata > Lepidosauria > Squamata > Chamaeleonidae > Bradypodion > Bradypodion pumilum. The sequence goes on from JAWDJD010000001.1 coordinate 264,712,090, forward strand.
ATGCTCCAGACCAGAGGAGGCCCGCCTTCCCCACAGGGAATGGGACGCGGCTAAGGGGCCGTGGTCCCGGGTGCACGTTGATTTCGCGGGCCCGTTCAGAGGCGCCCTGTTCCTTCTCGTAGTGGACGCCTTCTCCATGTGGTTGGAGGTTATCCCAGTCACGAGCACCTCCTCGGCCCAGACCATTAGGCATTTGCGGAGGCTCTTTTCCACGTTCGGCATACCCGACACATTAATTAGCGACAACGCTAGTTGCTTCACGTCCTCCGAGTTTAGGGCATTCATGGAGATCAACGCCGTTCGGCACATCACCTCCGCCCCGTTTTACCCGGCCACCAATGGCCAAGTAGAGCGCCTCATCCGCACCACGAAGGACGTGTTGCGGCGCATGGGCCCCGGAGATCTGAACCTGCAAGTGTGCCAGTTTCTGCTAGGGTACAGGGTGACCCCGTTGGCGTCTGGATACTCCCCCACAGAACTCTTAATGCGTAGGAAACTGACCACCATCCTTACTAGGCTAGACCCCACGAGGGTAGAGGACAAAGGAAGGAACATCGGGCTAGAGGCTACAAAGAGTTTCAGTGTAGGTGCCCCCATGCATTGCAGGAACTACGCCAGCACGGGCCCAGCCTGGGTACCGGGCGTAGTTGTGGAGCAAACCGGCCCCGTGTTGTACCGCGTGGAAACCAGCACAGGGCTCCTGTGGAGGCGGCACGCGGATCAGCTCCGACGCAGGGTCTCCGATGAGCAGGGCACAGTCCAAATAGAGGAAAAATCAGCGTTAGGGTTCTCCCCCACCCGTTCAGCCCAAGGGGGAGGGAAAGGGGGCCGCGGGTCCCCACCAAGGGGGGAGGGGGATATTCTCGTAGATATCCTAGGGGATCTTTCTGAGGAGGAGGAGGAACCCGACCCCATACATATCTCGCGGAATTCCCCCACAAATGCGGATACCCCTACTAAGTTAGATTTTGATTTTCAGAACCGGGGGGGGGGTTCGGAGTGGTCCCCCACCCGTCCAAGCGAGAAGAGGGGTTTTTCGTTAGCCCCGACTGCCCCCGGTCTGCCCACAATGGAGTTTTTCCCTTCCCCTAAGGCCGCCAGACAGCGGCAAGCCACTAACAAGTCTCCCTCTCCCATTTCAGGACAAGGGACCAGGGAACAAAGAAGCAGTAGCGCCCCCGGGGGGGGGTCAGCCCTCTTCACGGCCCAAACGCACATGCAACAAGCCATCTTGGCTGAGAGACTTCGTCTCATCCTAGGGGGAGGGATGTTGTGTTCTGTAAAGCTGTGCCTTTAACAATGTACCTTTGCCATGTGTTAACAATGTAACCTTTCTGTGTGCAACATTATAACCATCAGCTGTATCAATGTAAACCTGATAAGGGGACGTGAGCTAGTGACCACTAGATGGCAATAGCGAGCGTCCAGCTCTCATGGCTCAGATTCACCTGGTTCAGCAGCGCGGGAAGATTCCCCGCGACCTCTTCACCTGGTCAAGAAGGGCGTGACCTTCTACGACGTCACGCAGGCAGCAACCAATAGTCTGTTGACGAGCCACATTCAAATGTATAGCCAGCTGTATATATTGAGCTACTCATCCGCCATTACCACATGTTCCTCCGGATCATCATGCAATAAACCTGTGTTAAGCCAACCCTTCGGCTGTTTCATTGTCTTTGGTCCCTTACACCAAAGTGGCGATGAAGATGAATGTGAAAAATTCCTCTCAATATATCCAATATGGAGTCCACTACTTGCTTCTCTATTGGTGAATTAGCTGCCTTACAAACTATTCTCGGGTCTGGATCTTTCACTGATCTGCTTCCAATCTCTTGTAATTTGAGTTCAGTGAAGAACTTGTGTTGCAAAATAACACATCTCTGGTCCCTTAGTCTTTTCTTACCAATTTCCAAATCTGGGTGATTTTCTTTCCAAATCTGGTACATGCGTTTTTGGAATTCACGTTTTGCTGGCTCCAACTGATAATAGGCTTCCATAATCGAATATTTGTCTTCTTTCATCCAGTTTCTTCTGGGATTTTTATTGACTTCCAGCCAGTGATGGGCATCAGCAGGTTTGCACCAGTTCCCAGAACCGGTAGCAGAAATTCCGGCTGGCCCCGTCCATCCAAGTTTTGAAATAAAGTAGTCCTAATTTGGGTGCAATGCAGGGCTTTCCCTCTGGCCACGCCCACAGTGTGGTAGCAATTTTTTTTGGAGCCCACCACTGCTTCCAGTAGCACATCAGTCCCATGCCCTGGTTGTTGTTGTTGTGGTGGTGGTGGTGGTAGTGGTGGTGGTGGTTGTTTATCCTATGCATAATTACCCAGTCTATTTAACAATGGGAGGTAGCAGGGAAGGTACAATTAAATCAACCTTTTCTTAGTGAGACTATAGCTCAACCATGCACTAAGAGTGTAGGTAATCCAATCCCAAACTCAAAGAGCCCTGGTGGTGCAGTGGTTGAACTGCTGTAAGGTAAAGGTAAAGCTTGCCCTTGCTCGAAATCCAGTCGTATCCAACTCTAGGGTTTAGTGCTCATCTCTGTTTACAGCCAAAGAGCCAGCGCTGTCTGCACCTGCAGATGTTTCTGTGGACACATGGCAGGCATGCCTCAACACCAGAGTACTTGGAACGCTATTTACCTTCCCACTGAAGTGGTCCCTATTTATCTACTTGCAATTTCTTGCTTTCAAACTGCTAGATTGGCAGGCGCTAGGACAACAACAGGAGCTCACTCTGTCATGCAGTACTCGGATATTGAACTCTGACATTCCAGTCATCGAGTTCAGCTTCTTAGCCACTTGAGCCACCACAATCCAGAACTGCTGTACTACAGCCACAAAAGATTGTGAGTTTGATCCTGACTGGGATGCAAGGTTAACTAACTCAGGCTTCCATCCTTCTGAGGTCAGCAAAATGAGTACCCAGCATGTTGGAGGAAGAATGCTTATAAACTTGTGAAGCACCCAGAGAGTGCACTAAGCGCTATGGGGTGGTATACAAGTATAATTGCTACTGTTAAGCACAGACCTATTCATTTTGTTTTTTAGCTTGCCCAGCATTTTATTTCTTTTTTAAAAAATGTATTTTATTTATTAGACTAAAGTAAAATAAAAAATAACAAAAATAAAATATAAACATAATAACAATACCTATGCCACTGGTCCTGAACCTTCTGGGACACGGGGATTACATTAGAAGAAGGCCATTTCTTAAATAAAAATGTAGCAAAATTATTAATTTACAAATTTAGATCCAAAGTAAACTTTCAGAGATTGGTGAAGAAATGTTTTCTGCAGTTGTAGTGTCTTTGAGACTCTGCAGTGCACAGGAATATTGGACCATATGCACAGGCTAGGGACTATGGATCTGACCTACCGGATGTTTACTTTTGATCTAATTTGGTAAGTTAATAACATACCTGTCAAGTATCCTGTATTGGCCTGTATTTCCCATATTCTAGCGCTCGTTCCTCCCCATTCCCGCTGCCGTCCCGTATTTTGAACGGCGGGGAAAGGGGTTACTGCACATGTGTGCCCATCTCAAAGGGGTTCTACTCATGCAGAAACAGGCCAAGCTGTACCTTCCCAGGAGAAGGTGTGTGTGTTTGCAACTTATCTGTATTCTCCCTCATGAGGCAAGTGGTGAGAAGGAAGGTTTAGTGTAAGGGACCAAAGACAATGAAACAGCCGAAGGGTTGGCTTAACACAGGTTTATTGCATGATGATCCGGAGGAACATGTGGTAATGGCGGATGGTGAGCTCAATATATACAGCTGGCTATACATTTGAATGTGGCTCGTCGACAGACTATTGGTTGCTGCCTGCGTGACGTCGTAGAAGGTCACGCCCTTCTTGACCAGGTGAAGAGGTGGCGGGGAATCTTCCCACGCTGCTGAACCAGGTGAATCTGAGCCATGAGAGCTGGACGCTCGCTACTGCCCTCTGGTGGTCACTAGCTCGCGTCCCCTTATCAGGTTTACATTGATACAGCTGATGGTTATAATGTTGCACACAGAAAGGTTACATTGATAACACATGGCAAAAGTACATTGTTAAAGGCACAGCTTTACAGAACACAACATCCCTCCCCCCTAGGATGAGACGAAGTCTCTCAGCCAAGATGGCTTGTTGCATGTGCGTTTGGGCCGTGACGAGGGCTGCCCCCCCCGGGGGCGTTATTGCTTCTTTGTTCCCTGGTCCCTTGTCCTGAAATGGGAGAGGGAGACTTGTTAGTGGCTTGCCACTGTCTGGCGGCCATAGGGGAAGGGAAAAACTCCATTGTGGCCAGACCGGGGGCAGTCGGGACTAACGAAAAACCCCTCTTCTCGCTTGGACGTGTGGGGGACCACTCCGAAAAACCCCCCCGGTTCTGGAAACCAAAATCTAACTTAGTAGGGGTATCCGCATTTGTGGGGACCTTCCGCGAGATATGTATGGGGTCGGGTTCCTCCTCCTCGGAAAGATCCCCCAGGGTATCTATGAGGATATCCTCCTCCCCCCTTGGTGGGGGCCCGCGGTCCCCCTTCCCTCCCCCTTGGGCTGAACAGGTGGGGGAGAACCCTAACGCTGACTTTTTCTCTGCTTGGTCTGTGCCCTGCTCATCGGAGACCCTGCGTCAGAGCTGGTCCGCGTGCCGCCTCCACAGGAGTCCTGTACTGGTTTCCACGCGGTACGACACGGGGCCGGTTTGTTCCACAACTACGCCCGGCACCCAGGCTGGGCCCGTGCTGGCGTAATTCCTGCAATGCACGGGGGCGCCTACACTGAAACTCTTTGTGGTCTCTAGCCCGATGTTCCTTCCTTTGTCCTCTACCCTCGTGGGGTCTAGCCTAGTAAGGATGGTGGTCAGTTTCCTCCGCATTAAGAGCTCTGCGGGGGAGTATCCTGACGCCAAAGGGGTCACCCTGTACCCTAGCAGAAACTGACAGACTTGTAGGTTCAGATCCCCGGGGCCCATACGCCGCAACGCGTCCTTCGTGGTGCGGACGAGGCGCTCTACTTGGCCATTGGTGGCTGGGTGAAACGGGGCGGAGGTGATATGCCGAACGGCGTTAATCTCCATGAATGCCCTAAACTCGGAGGACGTGAAACAACTAGCGTTGTCGCTAATTAACGTGTCGGGTATGCCGAACGTGGAAAAGAGCCTCCGCAAATGCCTAATGGTCTGGGCCGAGGAGGTGCTCGTGACTGGGATAACCTCCAACCATTTGGAGAAAGCGTCCACTACAAGAAGGAACAGGGTGCCCCTGAACGGGCCCGCGAAATCCACGTGCACCCGGGACCACGGCCCCTTAGCCGCGTCCCATTCCCTGTGGGGAAGACGGGCCTCCTCTGGCCTGGAGCATTGGCAAATTTCACAAGTGCCGACCATGTGCTCAATGTCGGCGTCCAGCTGGGGCCACCAGAAGTAGCTCCGGGCCAGTGCCTTGGATCGCACGATGCCAGGGTGACTGACGTGCAGCAGCTTGAGCACCCGCGGCCGAAGGGAAGTGGGAATCACCACCCGCTGCCCCCACAAGAGGCACCCCCTCTCTAGGGACAGTTCTAACTTTTTTCTGAAAAATGGAGCGAACTCCTCCGCTGGGGAGGATGCCGGCCACCCTTTCTGCACCCAGGAGCTTACTGCCGCTAACGTCTTGTCCTTCTCTGTCGCTTTGGCAATGTCGGCGGGCACTACGGGGGGCGAATCCAGTACCTCTATCATGAGAACCTGATGGTCCCGCTCCCCCTTGCTCACCTGGCTGGGCGTTAGGGGGAGGGGAGACCTAGATAGAGCGTCCGCATGGCTGATCTCTTTCCCGGGCCGGTAGACCAACGCGTGCTGATACGCGTTGAGAAAAATGGCCCACCTGAGCATCCTTGGAGACAGGATCTGTGGGGTGGGCTTATCTGCGGTAAAAATGCCTAGCAGGGGCTTGTGGTCCGTTACAATGGTGAAGGGGCGGCCGTACAGAAAATCGTGAAATTTTTTCGTCCCCGCGACTATTGCTAGTGCCTCCCTGTCTGTCTGTGCGTAGTTTCTCTCCGCTTGGGACAGGGACCTGGAGTAAAATGCTATCGGGGCCTCCCTTCCGTTCTCCAACACGTGGCACAGCACCGCCCCCACCCCCACTGGAGATGCATCACAGGTCAGGACTACTGGGCGTTTGGGGTTGAAGTGGGTCAGTATGGCATCGGACGCTAATAGGCTTTTTAGCTCGCTAAATGCCCTTTCCTGGTCCTCGCCCCACTTCCATGCCTGGTCTTTCTTTAGCAGTTTGTGTAGCAGTTCAGCCACCGCTGCCTTCCGGGGAAGGAAGGAGTGGTAAAAGTTGAGCAGCCCTAGGAACAACTGCAGCTCGGGCTTGGAGGTGGGGCGGGGAGCTTTCTTAATGGCTGCCACCTTGGACTTGGATGGTTTTATCCCCTCAGGAGTGACCCAAAACCCTAGGAACTCAACCTCGGTTGCGAAGAAGACGCATTTGTCCTTTCGCAGCCTCAGCCCCGCTTTTTCGAATATTGTCAGGACCTTCCCCAACCTCTTGGCCAATTCAACCCGTCTCCCCCCCCCCCCCGTTATTAACACGTCATCAAAATAAGGCAACACCCCCTCCAATCCCTTCAGGAGGCGTTCCACGAGTGACTGGAAAATTCCAGGCGCTGAATTCACGCCAAACTGGAGGCGCGTCACCTGGAACGCCCCCTTATGGGTGACTATGGTCTGCGCAGCAGCTGCGGCAGGGGACACCGTGAGCTGCTGGTAGGCCTGTGCTAAGTCGAGCTTAGCGAAACACTTTCCCCCATGTAACCTGGCCAGCAGATGGCTGACTACCGGCACCGGATATGCATTTGGGAGGATCGCCTTGTTGATGGTGCACTTGTAGTCGGCGCATATGCGGACCTCCCCATTGGCCTTTAGTGCGGTTACAATTGGAGTTTCCCACTCTGCAGAATCTACAGGCACAAGGATCCCCTGGCCCACCAACTTGTCCATTTCCGCCTCTATCTTGTCCTTAAGTGCGAACGGCACCCTGCGTGGTTTAAGGCGAATTGGGCGGACCTCCGGGTCCAGGTCGAAAGTCACTGGGGGCCCCTTGAATTTCCCCAGTCCTTTTTTGAAAACTTCGGGGTGCGCCTCGCACACCTCCTGAATTGGATCAGTCCCAACGGCGTGCATCCCCACAGCGTGCACCCCCCCAATAAACAACCCCAGTGGCTGGAACCATTGAGTCCCGAGGAGGCTGCAATTTCCCCCTTTTAGCACGACTAGGGGAAGGGACGCGGCGTGCTCCTTGAATTTGACCTGAAACTCTCCAACCCCCAACACTGGAATGCTGTTCCCTTGCACGTCCCGTAGTGTGGACCTCAATGCTTTGAGCTTGGGTCGCTTGTGGGGGGCAATTCCCAAAAACTCCCTCTGGGAAATGATGAATATGAGGACCCCAAGTCAATTTCCATCCTAATGGGAACCCCTTGGACTAGTACCTCATCAAAATAGCGGGGGTGTCCTGTAGACACGCTGAACACTGGGGCGTCGTCCTCGCTGCCATCGGAGATGCGGCCCACGCCGTCCTGCTTCCGCGTGGCCTGGGCGCCGTCCTTGGGTCTCGATGAGCGGTCTTGTCCCGCGGAACGGTCTGCGGAGCTCCTCCGGGTCTCGCACTTCTTCCTGCACACCTTGGCGATGTGCCTGCGGTGGCCGCAGTTGTGGCACTCGGCCTTCCGGAACGGGCACTTTACACGGTCGTGGGCCGCTCCACAGCCGTCGCATCGCCGGCTCTCCTTCCGGACCCTCCGGACGTCCTCGTCGTCGCTGCTCTCTGTGGACGACCTCGAAGTTCGCCGGGCCGCCTGTACCGGAGCCTCTGCCTTGCTCGACTTGGGCCGCCAGTCCTGGAGTTCTTGGACCCCGGCCTTCGTAGCTTCTGCGGCCTGGGCCGCTCTGACGACCTCCTGCAACGTGGGAGGCGGCTCTTGGTTCATTAATGTGCGCTGGGTCTCGGCGTCGTTCAGGCCGCACAGCACACAGTCCCGGAGGGTGATTTCGGCATTCTCCCATTTGCATGGGCCGGCCGCCAGCCGCAGGGCCGCCACGAATGCGGCGACCGTCTCCCCGGGCGCTTGGACTCGCCTCCAGAACGCACTCCGAGCGGGAAACATCGCTGTGGCGGGCCGGACGTGCTCACGCAGCATTTGCATGAGTTCCTTGGCCTTGAATTCGCTCACCCTCCTCGGTGCAATCAGGTCCACCAAGGTCCTTTTGGTTTCTTGTCCGAGCATCCTGGTGAAGATGGTTTTTTTCTTTGCCTCTTCTGTAACTTCGGACTCAATCAGTGCTGCCTGGAAGTCCATCTCGAAGATCTCCCAGTCGCCCGGTTTCTTGATTTCGAAACCGGCGCATGTCTTGGTCCCGTGGGCTGCCATATCCCACCTTCGTCCCCATTTTTGTGTAAGTGACCAAAGACAATGAAACAGCCGAAGGGTTGGCTTAACACAGGTTTATTGCATGATGATCCGGAGGAACATGTGGTAATGGCGGATGGTTAGCTCAATATATACAGCTGGCTATACATTTGAATGTGGCTCGTCGACAGACTATTGGTTGCTGCCTGCGTGACGTCGTAGAAGGTCACGCCCTTCTTGACCAGGTGAAGAGGTGGCGGGGAATCTTCCCGCGCTGCTGAACCAGGTGAATCTGAGCCATGAGAGCTGGACGCTCGCTACTGCCCTCTGGTGGTCACTAGCTTGCGTCCCCTTATCAGGTTTACATTGATACAGCTGATGGTTATAATGTTGCACACAGAAAGGTTACATTGATAACACATGGCAAAAGTACATTGTTAAAGGCACAGCTTTACAGAACACAACAGAAGGCATGTGTGTTTGCACATGGCTTGTCCTCCCTTTTCTGTACTGGTTTAGACGATTACATGCAAATAGGGAAAAACTATGGATGGGAGGGCTGATTTGTGTTTCTCTTTGTACCATGCAGTCAGTGGAGAAAATGAGAATCTGCCTACCCAAACACCATAGTGTTTCCTGCATCTGTTTCCAGTGTAGCTGCGGCCTTAATGCAATTTATTTTTAAACAAAAGTGGTTAAGCTAGATTTGTGGTGTTACAGTAGCATTTCTCCAGAGCCAAATCAATTATAGCATTATGGTTGATGCTCTTTTGTAACTCAGGGAACCTGGAGGGTGCAAAATAAGAGAAGACCTTTCTCAAATGGACGCAGGAGTGGCAGACTAAAACTCACTGGGAGGGCTTGATCTGATTCTTCTTTCCAAGAGTATGACCTTCCTCACAGAGTTATTTTTGGGAGAAGGGAGGTGAGGAGCCACCTAGTCTGCTTTAGCTCATTGGGAAGGAAATGGAGAACAAACATAAAAATATATGAATCGTGCTAAATAAACATCCATGTAAATTAAATAGCAAAAATATATAATCCTGGTGTCAGGAGAAACCCAAAGAGTTTTGTGGCCCTTTGCCCCCTACCACCCCTAGCCTAGAGTTCCAGATGTCCAGCTCACTTTTGGATTGGGGACAAGATGTTTCAGAGAAGGCTGGGACATTCATCTTCTAAGACAGGGGTGCCCAAACTATGGCCTGTGGGCTGGATGCAGCCCCTGACGCCAATTCATCTGGCCCACACTGCCCTCGTCGCTCCCAGAAGTGGAAGTAAAATGCACCACTTCTGGGAGCAATGAGGGTGGCACGGGCCAGATGAATTGGCATTGGGGCCGGATGCAGCCCACAGGTCGTAGTTTGAGTACCCCTGGTATAAGCAGAGAAAATGGCAGCCTAAAAATATCTACCTCATCCTGTTTCAAACCATATCTGTTACAAAACAGATTGCAAGGCACATTTACCTTCCACCTCTGGTGGGATGAATCACATGACCGGCCTGCTAAACCACATGACAGGCCCACTGAAATGTGCAACCAACCCACAGCCCAAAAAGTTTTGGCACCCCTGTTCTAAGGGGAGGACTTGGCAGAGGAGGAGACACCAGGGGTGGAGGAGAAGGTTTGAGGAGCAGAGGAGCTCACTGGGTAGAAAAAGAGCTGGGAGAGTTATTGGTGGAAGAGGTTTAGCATGAGAAGTTAGGGTTGGGAGAAGCAGGGGTGAATGTGCCATACCTTGGCACATTCCAAGGAAGAGATGGGATATAAGTGTCTGGAGGCCTGGGAAGAAATGTTGCTTCCAGAGCAGACTTTCATATTCAAAGAAGCCTCTTTGACTGAGGAGTGGGTCTGGTTCAGAAGGTAGAGTGGCCAGCAAAAGAAAGAGTAATGGTGAAACCCTTCTTTGGGGGAATAGTGAGAGAGGCACAACCAGTGGAGGAGGAATAGTAACTCCACAATTTGGAATGACAGATGGAGACCAGCCAACCTGAGGTTATCTCAGGAGTCCATCTATCTGCCCACCTACCTGCCTTCATTGCCAGCAGCATGGTAAGTGGTTTTGAAGGGTTGGCCAAGACTTGAGAAGAAGCCTCAAGACAAGTGAGGGAACTAAGAGTCCACTTCCTAGCAGTTACTGGATTTTTAGAGTTGTTTTTGCACCTGTTTTCTTGTTAATAAAGTTGGTGTTGTGCTACAGCAGTACATCAGAGACTTTGTGGTCAAAATGGAGGATGATGGGTGGACAACACCTGGTTTTGATTTGATAGATAATATATGAAAGGGAAAATAAATAAAATCTTTAATTGGATTTTTCACCTTTATTCTGATAAGGCTTTAAGCATGCTAATATAATATAAATGCAAATTTCTATTTATAATCAATTTAATAACCTTTCAACACCTAGTCACTCAATTCCATACTCAACCATCAGTTTCAGCCCATAAAGCTCAAAAACTGTATATATAATAATTACATATACAATTATAATATATAATAATAAGCTACTTGTAATACAATATGCTAAATATTTTATTATTAATGATCACCTTAACGAGTTAACCCTTCCCCACCAACTTTCTTGTATTTAATAAATAGAAATAAGTGTGTCTCAGGGTCTAATGCAACCCCTACAGCAGGGAATTAGCTTGTGAAGAGTGGTGTAGATACAATAAAGAAGTCTAGTCATAAACAACTCCTGCAAATGCTATGTGCATGCTTTCTTTCTCCATTCTTATCTCTGAAATGAATCCTTTAGGAGTCTAAATGAGTTTGATGTCCTTATCAAATTGTGAAGTAAAGGAATAATGTAAGGAGTCTGTTGGGAGCTGCAGCTGTCCTTTCAAATAAAAAAAGTGCAAATTTAGCTTTCCACCCATTTTCATGCATTTCCAACCTTTTATCCATGGCCTGAAGAGAAAGAAGCCATTCATTAAAGCTAATCCAGATTCTTACAGTAAATGTATCCCAAACTGGCTAAAATAGGCGGGCCAGCCTCCTGCTCCATGTAGTGGAATTCTACAATGTAGGCATCAGAATAGTTACACTTAAAAGGCCTTCAGACAAATCCAATAGTCTGATGTGTAGGACATTCCCTAGAATATGTGGAAACAGGAAATAGGGAAAATATGTTATATCTTGCATTGGATTTCATAGCTTTACGTCACTTAAAACAGGGCAGAGCGAGTGAGCATTGATTTCTGGGGAGTGCAAAATTTGATGAGAATAATTTGGAGACTCAGTGGAAAACATCCAAGACCTCTGAATGCATCCCATGGTCTGCAGGTTGTCCATCTCTTGTCTCTTGAAGACACGTAATTTTACAAATAATGTCTGTCATCCTTATCAGTGGCTCTGATTCAGAGCACCACCATCAAGACCATACATGGCCTTTTCTCCTCTACCAGAAAATTACTATTGAGAAGGGGACTACTGCAGTGAGCTTCTGTATCCCCAGAGGCAAGTGGGATAATTCTCCTTGAGAAGAAAGACACCCCAGGTCCCAAATGAATATAAAACTCTATTTCCAGAAGCCTCTAGAAGTGCCAATTTATACTTATTACATACTGTTTAGCATGAAAAAAACAACCCTCCAGTTTTTCAAAATGGAAGTGGACATTAGGTATTTTCAATGCCATTTTGGGTGGTTTGTGGCACAATGCATGTTCTGTGTGGTCGAGAGACTCAAGGGGAAGAAAATTGGCCACAGGTCTTGAAAAGGTTGCCTTCTCCTCTTGAGATGATGATGTTAAATGTTTTTGTTTATCTGTCACTTTTTCTAAAGGATTACATTAGCCTTGTAATTTCTCTTCTTAAGAGAGGAATGCAATTAGTTTCTAAAACAGCTAAATGACAAGAATACACATTTTACTCCAAAGAGCTAATGAAATGTATTTGTTCTCAGGAATTCCTCAGAAAGCAAAAGATTACGATCGAATGAGCTGTAAATACTGAATAAATATCTGAAAACTGACATTATTTTTGTCTTCATAGCATTTTTTTGTCCCCAATCTGGTTTACCTTTGTGAGGAAAAAGGGGAGGAGGAGGAAAAGGTAGAAGAAATAGAAGCATCATAGACAAATAAACAAAACACATCCAGCAATTAGAGCTTACAATATCAGTCTGAACTTCATCCACTGTATCTCGGGGAGAGATATGTCTACTGAGGATGGGACGCAGGCATGGTGTGTGTGTGTGTGTGTATGTGTGTGTGTGTGCGTGCGCGTGCGTGCGTGTGTGCGCATGTGTGTGTGCGTGTGCATGTGTGTGCATGTGTGTGTGTGTGCGTGTGTGTGTTGGGGAGATAGAGATGTCAGGATATGGAGAGGAAGGAGAACAAGAAAGTATTTCCTTTGGCGATTCTGTTTCCCTTTCTGGGGGGAATGGAGGACTGTTTTCTTCATTTGTTATCCCAACTGACAAGTACAAGCACTTTGGGCCCTAACTGGATGTGAACATTGTCAAAAGGAATTTGGGCTAAAGGGAGGCATCTGCAGCTCTGTTCCAATTGCGCTCAGTGCTGAAGCCACATTTTCCAGCGTGGCAGAGAGGCTGGTGGGCAGACACCAGCGCAGATGGGAACTTCACATACTGTACGCATCATGACCAACTATAAAAAGAGTCACAACGAATCAGTTGTTACATAGCAAGTCTCCCTGGAACCTTCACATCCAATTTCAATCCAGCTGACATCCATAGCTTACAGTGAGCTTTTGTGTTTAAGCATTGGTACAGTATTAATACAGAAGCAGAGCCACTCTAGAGAGTCTTGATACAGATTTAAGAACTGGCCTCAGCCAGTTGTTTTGAAGCTGGGGTAGTCAATGAAGAGGCTGCAGTCAGAAGGGGTGGGCAGTGTGTGACAAGACCATTGGGAAGAGGAAACCCAAGATGTAGTGGAAGACCATGAAAAAACAGTTCTCTCCTCTGGTTAGAAGCTTGAGCATGAGTAGACAACTGAGGAGAGAAACAAAGTTAAAGAGGGGAAAAAACAATTAAAGCAAACAGCTTAAGTTTCCTTGAAAGGTGAGTCAATGAAAAGCCACAGTGGGGGTAAACTGACAAGCTGGAATGAGTTGATTTGAAGGGGGGCTGCTCAAGTAAAGGTTTGACGGTAACAGCACGAGCTTTCTGAAGTGAAGTATTATGAAAAGGTAAATTATGTTTTGTATTCATGACTGAAAGCATTTTATTTTAAAGCCGACGCTGTCAAGGTGGAGATGCTAGCTTTATGTACCAGTGCCTCTAGCCTCGCAGTGTAAGTGAGGCAACATGACAGCTTGTAATAAGTAATTTTTATACAGTTGCATTTATCACTCAAGTAGGCTTGGCAATATTAAACACAGACCTTAAAATGCTGCAGAAGCGAAGGACAGGGGCTGGAGGCCATACAGTCTGTGTGTGTGTGTGTGTTCAACTTTTCTTTCTCTGTTCTCTTGAAGCTTGCTTCTGTTAATGTGGCACTTTTTAAAATATGCACCGAAATGTTTCCAAATTGTTAATACTTCACTAAAAGGTTATGAATGGAATGACCCCATTTAGCCTCAAGGAAGTTGATTGAGGCTTTAATGAATTAGACATTGCTACCATTTCCCAGCAAAAATCAATTGCCTCAATTAACAGATTTCCACCATTCCAAACGTTTACAGAAGGCCTAGAGTTTCATAAAGGGCTCCATGCTCTTAATTTTCTCACAGGTTTCCTTTTCTCATTACAGATGCAGATTTGATGAGAACATAAAGAACTAACTACAGTACTTTGTTGCACCTGCCCTAAAATATGATACAAGAATGAATGATTTCTCTCTTTAGTTCAGCCTACCATTTTCTGTTCTGACCAACCCATTGCAAATAAGTGTGGCGGCTGGATAGAGTGGCAATGTTAATAATTATTTTGTGTCAGAAATTATTCTGGGTTGAAAGGATTTTTGTGGGAGAAACTCCACTCAGGAACCGCCCAAATGAGGCTCCTTTCATGTCCCCAAGAGCTGGGACAGAGACAGGTGCTCAATCCATCTTGCAGTACCCGGGTTTTGAACTGCTGACGTGCCAGCCTTTCAGTTAACAATGCGAGCTTCTTAACCACTGAGCCACTGCAGCCCCATAGTGGCAATGCTGAAACTAATAAAATGATGTTTTGTTCAAGTCATTGCTATTAGAATTTAAAACAGCCAGTCAGCCCAATTTTTGCACCCACATTTTCTTACGCTCCACCCACTGTCTCCCCTGCATGGAAGCCTTTTGATGCACCAGGTTTTTCTGTGCTCCTTCCCTGACCCATCCAACTACTAGTCCTAGCTCAATTCTTTTGCTCTGGCTGAGTGTGGAGTTCAGCATTTTAAAATAAAGCCAAATAACACACGTGCTTTAAAATAGCAACAGCTGATATGCACACAGTTGTGAGAGGAATCCACATATACATACTTTACTCCATGGAGGGAAATAGGTGAAGTCATATATATGCAAGCAGCAGAAGAAGGAAACTAAATTTGTATCAGGCCTGAGGACGCACTGGTCATTCTTTGAGGGTTGGTTCACACAGGCATTTAGATCTCTAAGCATGCCTTTGCTGAGTGATGTGAAAGGCTTGTCTGTGGCATAGGATTTACACAGGCTTATTCATGCAATATAATCAGCAAGCAACATTGCAGTCATGAGGTGAAAGGTATGTCTTTATAACCCCTTAATGGGGGCGGGGGATCTGGGTACTCCTGCTTAATTCCACATATAATGCATTCCAGTCCTGGACTAAGACAACGTATGTATTACTTTATCAGCTTTTAATTCATATTGTTTTCTATTTTTTCATTCTTTTGTTTATTTTTTCCAAATGTTTATTGAAAAATACAAAACTAGATACTACAAGGAAGAACAAGATACATAACGTATAATACATACATAATTAGCTGTGACAGCTTACATAAATCATATACAAACATAAAATACAGTCACTTATAATAAACAAAAATCAATTAATAAATCATTATATAAAACAATCACTAAACAATCACTAAACAATCACTAAACACTAAATAATCACTAAACACCTTCATGATAGCTGCAGTGCCATTGGGACTAGGACACAATACCTACTAGTTACTGATCCAGAAAAATAAGTGTTCAGGCACAGGCTTATCTCCTCTTCCTTTAATCAACATGTGGTCTACGAAGAGCTTCCAGATATCATAAAATTTATTTTCTTTAGTGATGCCCTTTTTTACATTTAATTCTGAAGTGAGTTTATTGTTAAGGGCAATCATCCACATTTGCTTATACCAATCCTCAATTTTTAATGATGCCTCAGTTTTCCAATTCTTAGCTATTCACAGTCTTGCCATTGTCAATATAATTGTTATCAAGTCCGCTACGGAAGCAGATAAATTCAGATTATCTAACTCAAATAATAACACAATACCCGTATCCAATTTGATATTTACACCAAGTATTACTGCAATTTCTTTTTTAACTTTTATCCAAAATTGTTTCACTTTTTTGCACTCCTACCACATGTGGAGGTAAGTTCTGATCTCTTCTTTGCATCTCCAACATAAATTAGATTTTGTAAGATCTTTCCATTCTTTAGGTGGTTTCCAAAAGCTACATGTCTACACAGTAGAAAACAGACTGTTTTGGAAAGGACCACAAGAGATATTCTCCATTGTTCTCATTCAACTGACATACAGGGCGTAGACAGATGAGTTCTGTCTTCTAAATATCACAGTTCATCATCAAAATTATTGTCACTCTTGCTCAAAAGCCAGTCATATCTGACTCCAGAGGGCATTGCTCAGCTCCATGTATAGCCAAAGAGCAAGCGCTGCCTGCTTCTGCAGATGTTTTGTGGTCATGTGGCAGGCATGACTAGATACTGGAGTGCACAGAACACTGTTTACCTTCCCACTGAAGCAGCACCTATTTATCTACTTGCAATTTCTTGCTTTTGAACTATTAGGGACAGAAACGGGAGCTCACTCCACCATGAAGCACTTGGGTCTCGAATTGCTAACTTGCTGACTTCTTAACCACTAAGCCACTGCAGTCCTATTTTATGGATTAGGGACCTCCAAAAGCTTATCTGTCTTTCTCACCGTGCAAGGTATCTGCAAAGCTCTCCTTCACCAGCGTATTTCAAATGAACCATTTTTTCCCCTCCTGACAGCTTTCTAGACTATCAAATTTCCACATCCCTACATAATAATCCATAAGACTTGTATGGATTATCTTGCTCTTGGTCACTAAGTGCAAACATCCTTACCCTTTTCCAGTTGCTTTACTGCAACTTTTCCAAGTCTTCTTCTGATTTCTTGGCTGCAGTTTCCATTTGGATTGATGATTGAACAAAAGCATCCAAAATCTTTAATAACTTCAAGTTCTTCATTGTTAATATTAAAGTTGTATATTTCTTCTATGGTCATGATTTTTTTTTCTTGACCTGTTGTTCTGCTTTGGCACTTTCTTCATTTATTTTAACTAAAAGTCATTTCAAGTCATTGCTGCTTTCCTGCCAGTAAGATGGTGTCACCAGCATCTCTTAAATGAATGATGTTTCACCCACCAATTTTCACTCTTCTTCCATCTAAATCTATTATGGCTTTCCATATGATATTGTTAAATACAGATTGAACAGATTAGGGGACAAAATGAACCCCTGTTTGACACCTTTGCCCATAGGAAAGTATTCTCTCTCTCCATAGTCTGTTCTTACATTGGTCTTGTCCACAATACAGGTTGCATATAAAAATGCTCCATAACAATAGCATTTAACCTTAGTATTATTTTGTACAAATCACAAATATATAGGTAAAGATAAAGGTCGCCCTTGCTTGAAAGTCAGTCAGTCATATCCAACTCTAGGGTTCAGTGCCCATCTCTGTTTATAGCCAAAGAGATAGTGCTGTCTGCATCTGTAGATGTTTCTGTGGACATGTGGCAAGCATGACTAGAGTGCACAGAATGCTTTTTACCTTTCACACTGAAGTTGTCCCTATTTACCTACTTGCAATTTCTTGCTTTCGAACTGCTAGGTTGGCAGGAGCTGGGACATAGACGGAAGCTCACTCCGTCATGCAGTACCCGGGAATTGAACTCCGACCTTCCAGTCAGCGAGTTCAGCGTCTTATCCACTTGAGCCACCACAGTCCCATCAGAAATACATACTTCAGTGTATATTGTTTTTCATTAAATATAACCACTTGAGCCACCGCACTCCCATCAGAAATATATATTTTCGTGTATATTGTTTTTCTTAAAATGCATACTTTTCAAAGTATCAAGACTGGATAGAATAGTAAGAAATCAAGTAGCTCTGTTATACATCTAAATATAAACTACAAAGCAGTTGTGCTTCCTTTGTTGGAGTGTGGAAAAGTTTGATCTGTGCTAGACTCAGAAAGTGCCTGATCGTTTTATAACCCAGTAGCCTGTTATTTCCAGTCTATCTATGTGCTGCATGTGAGGCATATGACCTGATTCTCCGTTCAGCCATATTAGAAAACAGTCAATCAAGATGCTTTCTATGGAACACTGAAGTTACACTCTGTATAAAATTAGGGTTGCAGGAAAGGAACTAGGTCAACAGTAAGGAACAGTTTCACCTATAGAGCCATTAATGTCATGCCCTCTATAAAACTATACAGTTGAAACGACTGCTTCAGATGAAGTCCACAAATAAAATTCTGGTTATTTCTCCAGAAATGTTTTGGTCATTCTGAGGAGATAATTCTATTAGTATCTCTGGGCATTGTTTGCATTATACTACATGTTTCAAACCTGTAAACACTATAAAATTTCCTTTTCTTATGAATAAAAAATAACCCATGCTATTACTTTGCTTAAAGCAGAGATAGACTAAATGCTGGTTCATATAGTTTCTTTAATTTAACTCCAGTGAATTCTCCACAAATTATATATTTATTTCACATGCTTTTTATCTGACTCCTCCTCACAGAAGCCATGAGCACATCATGACTTTTATAAAAGCACACTTAAAATTATAACATTAAAGTCACAAATCACAAATGTTTGATAAAATATGGTGGAGAAAATGATTCAATAAAATGGGTCAAGAACAATACAAAAAAAGTTTTTTTTTTTGAAAACCCATAGAAATAAATATAATTTAGTCTGAATGGTGAGAGCATGGGGCAATGACCACACCTCTACAGGAAGAGAATTCTATAACCACACTAGCTGATTGCCTGGCCTTACCGGGCAGGTATTGTTTTTGTGTTGGTGGTGGGGTGGCTTGGGTGGTGGTGGCTTAATTGGGAAGAGAGGATTCACTTTAGTAAGCCTTGATGCTGGGGAAGTTTGAGGGCAAAGGAAGAAGGGGACGGCCAAAGACACAGCAAGGGTGAGAAGCAGGTATCCATCAGGGGAGGTGCCTTCCCTGGCGGAGCCCTGCCTGGCACCTTTGCATTTCCCCCTTCGCTGTTTCACTGACAGCCCTCAAAACAGCAGAGGGGGAAATGCAAAGGCACCAGGCATGGATCCGCCAGGGTAGGCACCTCCCCTGATGGATACCTGCCTCTCGCCCTTGCCATTCTCCCTTTGCTGTTTCAGGCGGTGTGGCTGAGGGCAGAATGGGTGGCAGGGCAGAGGCAGCACCTTCGGCGGTGCCTCTCCCTGCCATGTCGGGATCTCAGCTGTAGTGCGCATGCCCGCAAAGTGGCTGTTGGCTTCAGCATTCATGCACTGGCTGTCCCGCCTCCTCTGCGCTCGGGCCATCCTGCCTGATTGGCTGTGGTGTGCCATGGAGGACGCTGGGACTTGGAGGTTTTTTGTTGGCATTTGTGGGGTGCAGGACCCACTCTCATTTTCTGGACCCTTGTGGCGATGATATCAGGGAAGTAAGGTAAGTGTGAATGGCACATTGAGGAATAGGCTAGATGGGCATGGAAATGCATTCCGCACACACACGGCCCAACCCCTTTCTTATAGGTTAAGAAGGACCATGCTTCCCTAGAGCATTATAAGTTCTGAATTTGATTAGGTGGGTAGGGGTTGTTTTATTATCTTAATGTTGTTAGTTTTGCTTTTTCTTAATAGTGTAAGCTGGCCAGAGAAGGCATCCATCCAGATGGGTGGGGTATAAATTCAATAAATAATAAATAAGAATAAGAATAACTAGAGAGCTCAGGTGTACCTCAAGAATAACCATTCTAAGGTGTCAGAATAGGTTCCATAAGACCTTGAGAATAAAGGAAACATCATGGAAGTCCACATCTCTAGGAGACTATGATGTATTGGGAGCAAGCAAACAAAAATGGTGAGATTTTTTTAGGTAAAATGGACATCTAATAGAATTTAGGAGTACCACATCCTGCTCCTGCTTACCCAGGGCTGAAGTCAAATAGTAGTACTGTATGCTGCATTTTAAAGAGACTGTGAACATCTATTGAATTTCATTAATGAAAGAAGGTAAATAAAAATAGGATGGATAAAATAGTCAAGTAGACATTATTAGTAAAGGAGTTAAAAGAGGTAGACTAAAAAAGTTGAATATGTATTTAGGGGAGGAGGACAAGTATATTAATATGTTTTTAAAACCTATGGTAGAATTTTCAATGCTTGGTAGTGAAAAGAGGTAATTTTCATTCCAGAAATGAGGCAGAAATACCACTAATTGTGCCACCTTTGCTCAGATGATCTGTCAGGTTGCTGGCTGGAGTATATACTGTACACAGGCTAGTGTTTCATATTAAATAGATTCTAAAGAGTGATGAACTCCAGTTGATTTGAGTTAGAATTAAAAACTAAGCCAATTCTCCATCCAAATCAAACAGCTGTCCTATTTTTCCAAACACTGATTCTGAATGTGCTTCCTGGTGAATTCCCAGGGTTGTCTCTGGAGTTCAGCATGTTTCCAGAGGTTACTGACCTCCATTATATTTGTTCCTCTAACATTCAAAAGCATCAAGTGAAGACTACAACCATTGTTTCTTGCTCCATTCTAATACAAGGACTTTCACCAAAGCTTTAACTTCCTCTTCCACTTAATGAAGTCTCCAAACAGCAGTGGGGGAGAAAAGTGAACAAAAGAATGTGCAAGTGGACAAAGTGGGTGGAGTGTAGAATGGTTCAGTCTTCTTCATTGCTTCTAGTTTGGTAATGATTAGTTTTTAGCATCAACATGGCAGGTTCCTGGGAGCATTCCGTTACCAGGATGGTTAGAGCTTGGACAATAGGAGACATTAATCTAAATATGGTTAACTTTAAGAAATACAATCATGGCACTGATCAAGCAAAAGCTACATTGAAATAAGTGCTATGAACTTTTATTGGAGCTTCTTAAACATGAATGAGGAACATTTGTGTATATCTCTTCCTCCCTTATCCTCCAAAGAGCTGATCTTCAAATCACATGTCTGTGTAGAGATGTGCACCTTATGAACTACCTCTTTGCTAGTTGTCATTGTCACTTTGGAGCAGCATGTAGTTGCGAATGAAGGAGGAAGATCAGGAGAGATCATGCCTTTAAAGAAGAACAATCTTGAAGTTCTAGTGAAGGTGCAAGATCCAGCTCTCTAAAATTGTGTGCTATGGACCTGAGCAGATGCAGGGTGGGAAACACATCATGACTCTTATGCTAGACCAGAGATGGGAAGTCTTGACCCTCCAGCAGTTCTTGGACTTCAATTCCCAGAAGACCAAGTCAACACACCAGCTGGTCAGGGTTTCTGGGAATTGAAGTTCAAGAACCGCTGGAGGGCCAAGACTGCCCATCACTGTGCTAGACTCTTTAAGTACTTTGTAGATGGGATGGCAGGTGAGCCTTTTGGTTTGAGTTGTTAATTTCAGGGCAAGACATATTCCCCCATTTCTTGTTCAGATAATAAGTTACCTGAGCCACAAGGAATGTAATGTTGTTGTAGTCTCTAGTACCAAATCCCTGTCTATACTTGAATCTTGATTACCTGTATGCACAAACATAGCAAGGGTTGCATTGTTCTCAACACCAAATGATATTTTGTTTGGTATCTATACATAGAAAAGATATTTGTTGCTGGCTGTATTAGGATGCACTAAATTATCCCAGTACTGCTGCCCACACACATCCAAACCTTTTCCCTGATGTCATATTATTTACACAAATTACTCTTGCCTTTATTTTCTGCCTTCCCATACCTAGTTTGTTCTCTCCTCCCTGCTTTCCTTGTTTTACCTATCCACAGGGCACAGAGTGGTAGAGAATGATCACCCCAAGGAAATGTTCTGAAATGACACCCACAATCTATATGAATCAGGATGAAAGAACACAATAATACTACTGCCCTCATGAGTGGATCCTACATTGGATTGAATCACAGCAACAAACAAACAGAGTGGTAAGTAAGGTGGAAGGCAGCAGGAAACAGGGAATGCCAAACACAAGATGGACTGTTTCCCTAAAGGTGCCCAAAGACTATAACTTGCAGATGTTGAGCAGGGTTGTTGAGGACAGGACATTATGGAGATTTCTCTTGTATTGGGTCACCATGAGTCAGAGATGAGTTGATGGCAGATAATAACAACAAGAAAGAAAGACAGGCAGACAGGTGGGCAGACAGACAGAAAGAAAGAAAGAAAGACTCTGTTGACATCAGTTTCAGCTCTCTGTGGTGATGACAACAGGACAAAATGTTGGCATCACTGGTGCCAGGAGAGTTGAACAAATGTACAATGTGGATGGGATCTTTGATTGATATGACACCTTGGGAGATGTAGCCTAAATGCATTATCTACTTTTATGCAAATGTAACTCCTACTTTGCATTATGGGTTTCTCTCTATGATAGCCACACTCTCTGGGTTTATGTTCCCAGGACTTCTTAAAAAACAGTTTGCGTATATCTCTTCCTCTCTTATCCTCCAAAGAGCTGATCTTCAAATTACATGTCTATGTAGAGATGTGCACCTTACGAACTACCTCTTTGCTAGTTGTCATTGTCACTTTGGAGCTGCATGTAGAGCTGCTCCATAATAAAGTGGGTATTTAATAAAGATGGCTCCAAAGTTTGTTACTGCTGTAACATGACCATTCCATTCCCTTGATGAATGTCGAGGGAATGGGATGGTCATGTTACAGCAGTAACAGACTTTGGAGCCATCTTTATTAGATACCCACTTTATTATATGAAAAAATATGCATATAATGTACAGCAGTTAAAACAATATTTATGCCATTAACATTTGAATGCCACACGGCCTGCTTGTTTCTGCTGAGACAGGCTTCACACGGATAAGAGTAAAAATTTCATCCCACCCGACTGGTTTTTGACTTAGAGCAACCCTTTTCAGGGTTTTCTAGGAACAAGGTATGCAGTAGTGGCTTACCATTCCCTTCCTTTGGGCATACGTCTGGAACTGTGCAACTTACCCAGCCGGGGAGGGGGGGATTCGATATTTTAGACTTTTAAAATGTGCTTTCTGCTGGGTAGTGTGTAATATAAAAAAGTATGCTACTCTACATATTTTTTCCATTATCAAGAGTACACAAAATGTAAATACTTCAGTCACATTTGTGCAGGCAATGACTGTGAAGGAACATGGCTAATCACATAAGAGCAGCTTGTTGAACTCAGTGAAAAATGCAGTGCTGCCCACAGAACATAATGCAGGGGGCTCTTGTCCTGATTCACACCCTCCTGTGGTTACCAGATAGTTGGAAGAGCAAAAAGCTTTGCCTGATATTGGAGGATAACTGAGAGGCTTTTGACCCTCATGTGAGAAGGGGTGAGATTTCCTTGTGACATCATTTGGGGGTGGGGTGAATTGGCAGGAAACTGGCCCATGGCTTCAGGAAAATGGAGATTTCCTTAGGTGGACATCTTTCAGATCACCATTCCTTCATTGGCTGTACTTTTTTTTTTAATCATGTTACACACACACAAAGGTGCTTTCTGGGTGGAAAGGATTTTTTCTGGAGGAACTCCACTCAGGGAATGCCCAAATGAGGCTCCTTTCATGTTCCCAAGATCATTTCCCACCGAAGTCTATTTATCTGCTTGCAATTTCTTGCTTTCAAACTGCTAGGTTGGTAGGACATGATTCATTCCATCATGCAGTACTCAGGTCTCAAACTGCTGACTTGCCGACCTTACAGCTAGTAAGGCAAGCTTCTTAACCACTCAGCCACCACAGTCCCTAATTGGCTGTACTGCCTGGATGTGATAAGAGTTGCAGCCAAGACATCTGAAAGGCAGCAGGCAGTTTTGGAGTGTGGCTCACTGATCTGCTGAGAGTGTGCAGTTGCAAACAAAGCTTGGGTTCCAAGGTTGTTTAATTTTGAGAGCAGATGGGTTTATACATTCAGTGAGCTTTGCCATCATGTGTGTTTTTACTGTTTTAATGCTCAGTGTGTTGAGTATCATCTGAGAATAATAACCTTCAAACTGCAGAGCTAGAAGAGAAGCACAGTGGAGAACTCAACACCCAAGCTCTGCCTCAGTCACTGAGCTAACCAATTCCATTGTCCAAATTGCACTTCTTGTTCAGGTGATGTATAAAATAAATTTTGTGTCAGAAATTAATCTGGGTTGAAAGGATTTTTGCTGGAGAAACTCCGCTCAGGGGACATCCAAATGAGGCTCCTTTCATGTCCACAAGATCCGTCATGCAGCACTTGGATATCGAAACCTGACCTTTCAGTCTCCAAGCTCAGCATCTTAACCACTAAGCCACTGTAGTGATGTGGAAATGGTATCAGTTATCATACCTGTCAAGTTTTGGATTTGAAAATAAGGGAATTTTTGGCCACACCCCTCTTTGGGCATGGACAAATCTGTGGGCATGGCCAAATATAGCCAAGTGACTTGCTGGGCTCTCATGCCTGCCACATGGCCATGAAAATGTCTGCAAACACAGACAGCACTGGCTCTTTGGCTGTAAATGGAGATGAGCACTGCACCCTAGAGTTGGTTACGACTGGCAGATTTTACTTTCTTAGGATCAAAGATTGCTGCAGATGGTGATTGCAGCCATGAAATAAAAAAGCAACTGATGCTTGGGTAACAAGCTATGAGAAACTTGGGGAACATAGTTAAAAGTAGAGACATCACCTTGCAAACAGAAAATTGCATAGTCAAAGCAATTGTATTCCTGGTGGTAATGTATGGGTGTGAGAGCTGGACCGTTAGGAAAGCTGAGCGCAGAAAAATAGATGCCTTTGAAATGTGGTGTTAGAAATAGGTCAATCCTAGAAGAAATCAACCAAATAGTAAAGATGACGCTAAAGTACTTTGGATATCAAATGAGAAGAGAGGATTCACTTGAGAAAGGCTTGATGCTGGAATGGTGGAGGACAAAAGAAGGGGGGCCAAATATAAGATGGCTAGATGGTATTGTAGATGTAATGGGCACAAAGCTGTGTGGGCCAAATAACCCTTTTTCCCATCTTCTTGGGGGACTTTTGTTTTGTTTTCTTTCTTGTTTAGTCGTTTTTAATTATTATTTTTTCTGGGAAGCAAAGTGCAGAATAGTAAACCAGCCCCCTAGGGTTACCAACTGCTTGTAAGCAGCTTGGCTTTAATGAACTAGCCCTGCACCTGGCTAGACACCCCCCACCCCCAGTTAGGGTGGAGGAGCAAGGGATTAATTCCCCCAAATTAACCAATCTATTTGTTCCTCACTGCAACCAGATGAAGCACCAACACCTGAGAATGTCAGATCCAGCTTAAGGAAGGGAATTAGTAAAGTAAAAAGCAACCTCTGTAGTTTCCAAGCCTCCCAGCAGCTGAGGAGTTAATCTCCCCCTCCTAATGGTTTGTTAGAAGGTGGGGTGCCTGTTGGGCAGGGCGGGGAAACCTTCAGCAGCAGCTTTTCCTACTGTAAAAGGAACCCAGCCAGGCAACTGCAAGCAAAATAAACCTCAGCTCTCTCTCTCTGTCTCTCTCTCTCTCTCTCTCTCTCCTCACACACACACACATATAGTGATCAAGCAACATTCCCCCCACCTCCCAAGTTAACTCTAGAACAGAAATGAAAGCCTCCAGGAGGCAGGGCAGAAACAGCTCAATAAACCATGAGAGTGAGAGAGAAGTCTCTGCCCCAGACCAAGAGCTGATTTGCCCCTGCATATATGAAATATCGCTCACCTAGAGTAGACTCCCGTCCCATGGTGGCTCTGACCACCAGCAGCAAAACCGAAGCCTCCATGACCATGTGGCAGGAAAATGAAAGAGAAGGCCCACACCACCTTCTCTCTCCCCTTCCACAAGCAAAAAGCCACAGCAGCCTCCGGTGGCAGAAGAAACATAATGCAGCTTCACCTGTGAGGGCTCTGGTCAGGAATTTTTTTAAAAAAATAAGGGATATTACGGGGAAATTAATAAAACAGGAGGGGGCAGGAAGAGGGGTAAAAATAAGGGGTTTCCCCAGGCAAAACGGGATACTTGACAGGTATGTCAGTTATTCTGATGCTTCTGTGATTCACTATTATGGGAAGTGAGTGAGTGAGTGAGTGAGTGAGTGAGAGAGAGAGAGAGAGAGAGTGTGTGTGTGTGTGTGTGTGTGTGTGTGTGTGTGTGTGTGTGTGTGTGTGTGAGAGAGAGAGAGAGAGAGAGAGAGAGATTTAATGGCTGGGTCCTTTCATATGGCTTGTTATGTTGGATCCTGTGAGTGGAAGCAAAGCCTTGATAATTGTTGACAATTGGCAAGAGCTGAGGTTCACATGAATGCATGCAGTGTGCATTTTTTTCACCACTGATCAGCTATTTTATTTATTTATTTATTACATTTGTTTATTACATTTACTACATTTATACCCTGCCCATCTGGGATATTTTCTACTCTGGGTGGCTTACAACACAATAACAACAATAATAAAAATATTCACAATAATAAAAAAAGATGTAGACCAATTGAGCAAAATTAAAAACACCAAGAAAGCAACACAACACCACACATTTTAAAAAAGCCAGAAACAACAAAACCTATTGACAAGGGGACAAAATAAAATTACCAACACCTTTTATGTTCTCTTCTCCACATTTAAAAAACACATAGTGTGTTCGCCCATCACTCCTAAATAGCTGTCCTGGGTATCATAGGAATGTGGATTGGCATCAAAATTTTGAATTCACTGTCAGATTTCAAATTACAGCCCTTTGAATTAAGAATTATTATTTTTTTAAAAAAATCATAATTTCTGGATGTCTAAATAATGCAAAACAGGCAAAACTTTTCTAAAGGATTTCCCTGTGTCTTCTGACACCTTCCCAGTGATTGTGCCAAACAAGAAGAGGGCACACCAACAGCCAGCTGTGCTAGGTATTAAGAAATGACTGTAATGAGTATACTGATTGCACCTTGAACAGTGGGAATGCCAGCAGATAGCCTTTGGTGGGTGGGAGTTCTGCCAGCAGCACAGGGCATTGTACAGTTGAGTGAATGAACACAATCTTGGAATACCAGTTGGAAGAATGAAAGAAGCAGAAAGAGGAGAAAGCATATTGGAGAAGGGCATATCAAGTAGGTTGAGCAGAGTGTGCCATTTTATTTTATTTCAAGGAAGCTTTAGGGAGGCTTAGGTAAGTTGCCCTTAAGAAAAATAAGATTTTCTACAGATCTTATTCTGTCTGAAACAGTGTCATCCTAAGTGCCCATCAGTCCACATGTCAGATGTGTAGGTACTTGAAGAGGAGTCCCCACCAACCACAATGCTGCTTTGCACAGGAGATCTATGCTCGGAATGGGACTGTGGGAGGTAAACCCTTCTTGAATATGATAGGGTTTCATAGTATGGATATGGAATGTCATGTTTGGCAATGCGCTTCACAAATCTCCTTCCCAGTCATTGTGGCACATGTATTTCTCATAAATATTTTATATATATTAATGTATATATTAATTAAAGATAGATAAATACATTAATTTAAATTATTTAAAACCTTCCTATTTCTTTGGTTTTATTTATTTATTTATTTATTTATTTATTTATTTATTTATTTATTTATTTATTTATTTATTTATTTGGATTTGTATCCTGCCCTCTTGCCTTAGGGCAACTCATGGCGGCACACTTACACATAAGTGATTTCTGTGGCTCCTTAGGGTTCCTTTTTGCCTTCTGGGAGCCTTAGGACATGGCACAGAGAACATTTAACAGTAAAAAAAATCATCACAGGACAGCCACTGCCAAGATTGAGTCTGTTATCAGTGATACAGCAATTAAAGGCTGCCCACAAGTCCTGGGTCTACCAAACGCTTCTCAAGGAAAAACTGGAACCACCAGGTACTTTAGAACCAAAAATGGAAGGATAGGAAGCTTTTGATTAATTTAAATTGCATTTTACCAGTGCTAGCTGATGCAACTTTCATGGGCATAAATTTGCATCAACAGGATTTTGGCCAATATTATCTGAGAGACACTATTTACATTTTCGTTACAATCATCAAGTATTATGTGTTCAATAAGGACACACATGTCTATTCATTTCCTTTATCCTCTACTGTTGAGGTTCAGTTAAGGCTGCATTCTTATACTTATTTCTCTGAGAATAAGGCTCCTTGAACTCAGTAAGGCTTCTATGTAGAGTACCCAGCATGATGGGAGCAAAATGATAATTAACTTGTGAACCGTCATGCAAGTGCACTATGATGCGATATATAAGTGTAATTGCTATTGCTAGAATAGAGATGCATAGGATTATGTTGGAAAGAAACCTTAGACAATTGACAACTTGTGTGTTAATTAATTAAATTGATTTGATTTGATTTATTGAATTTGTATGCCGTCCACTCGGCAAACACGACTCAGAGTGGCTCACAGAAACCACAAACATCAAATATTACAGTGCAATAAAATACAATGACATACAATAGAATCGTAAAATACAATAAATACCTTACAATAGATAACAGCACATACGTCAACAATATCATCATCATAAAACGTCATTAAGCATCATAAAAAACATTACATAGCATAACAACTGCCCACAGCTGCAGTCTGTTCCTCACCAGCCGGCGGACGCAGGTTGTTGGGGTCCGGTGGCAGTGGTGCAGTTTTAAATTATTAAACATACATAAAACTTTATGTAGGTGAAAATATTATTTCTGAAGAAGAAACTTTATTTGTTATTAAATATTGAATCCAAGTGTCCCATAGTTAAAAGGTATTAGTAATACTTAAACAAATCAACCTGATTTTTTGGGGTGGGTGGGTAGTTTTTTTGGTCCATTTATTTTTTTAAAATCTGATAAATTAATCTAATTGTAATGCTGCAATCAGCAGAAACCTAATTACCTTTTTGAATCATCTGGGGCTATTTCTAGGGAACCTTTAGAAATGCTGGTTATCTCTGAATTGTTGTTATCTTGGAATGTTATGAGGTTGCATTATCTCTGAAATTGGTCTATTAAAAATGATGCTTAGCTCCAAAGACAAGCAACCTCTGGACTCCCTTCAGAACAGATGTCCACCTTTTCCCACTGGTAGAAGGAGTGCAATGCCTTTGCCCCCACTTCACTACTCAGGAGCAGAAAGTCAATGTACGTAGCTCATGGTATTGATTCACAGTGGCATCCCTCCAGGATATTTTTATCAGCAGCAGCAATTCCTGTCCTTGAATCTCTCTATTTATTCTTTCACACCTTTGGATGTCCTGCTAGGGAACAAAGGCAGAAAATGGACATGCAAACTTAACGGAAATCAAAGGACACCTCTGATTATTGTTGTTCTATCTGGAAAGAAAGAAAAATGATCTATGAAGATTTTTATGAAGAATTTTTTTTAAAGACTTCTCCTGTTCTATGCATTGGCCTTCTCATATATCTTCCAAAATTATAGTCTGTTAATTATTCTTTGACTTTTTAATATATGTACTTAAATTGATTTTCATTTAGCTCTTGCTTTAATAGGATTATGTGTTACATCGTATTTTAATATTGTAACACTGTGTGTGTGGTGTGTTTTTTTTAGTGATGACTGCTTCTTTTATAGAATTGTGAGCAACGTGGGCCTCAGTACTAAAAACTATATGAATGAGCAAATACCATGCGAATTCAGGACAAACTGTATCACTTTTGTTCATGTGTTGTGATGGTTTGAGTGTTAGACTTAGACTCAAGAAACCTATGTTCAAATCATCAGTCATCCATCAAAGTCTTTGGGCGACCTTGGCCCAGACATATTCTCTCAGTCTAATTTACCCCATAGGGTTGTTGTGAGTATTAGATGGGGAGGACAGCCATGTATGCTTCTTTAAGCCCATAGAACAGCGATTCTTAACCTATGACCCATGGACCGGATGCGCTATTTCATGTGGCCCACCACCACCACCACCACACTAGGAAGTGTCATGTGGTGGAGGAAGGGCAAAATGGCCATCTGGCCCTCAAAGTTGTCTGAGGGAGTGTGATCCAGCCCCCAGCTTTTAAAGGCTGAGAACAGCTGCCATAGAAGGAAAGTCACAATATACTGTATGAGTCACTAATAAATAAATATTTTTGAGATCTTTCAGTACCCATACACAAAACCAGCCATATACAAGGAACACAGAAAGAGCCTCTTCAAAGAGTGTGGTATTTTCAAACCACAATTGGGCATACCCTGGTAATGACAACCTTGTGTTGCTGGCTAATCTTTCTCATACTAGGTCAGGTGAAACAGACTGCAGAATGAACTCACCAAAATGTACCTTCATTTTGGCAATTTCAAATCTGGCTTAGACACGGAAGAAGAAGAAGCCACATTCTGAGGCTATACAAAGCAATGAATCAAAAGCATTTTTTAAAAATCTAAGACGCATAATAGTATAAAGGTGGGTTGTGTCAACAATCAACAACAGTGATCCAGGGCAAGAAGATGTATGCTGTTTCTCTGATGTGATGCCTATCCATGCCACTCTTTGGTACCTTGGGTATATTATTTTGAATTTTTAGTCACAGTCACTCCACACGAACAGTCTAAGGTAAAGGTAAAGGTCACCCTTGCTCGAGAGCCAATCGTATCCGACTCTAGGGTTCAGTGCTCATCTCTGTTTCAAAGCCATAGAGCCAGCCCTGTCTGCTTCTGCAGACATTTCCGTGGCCATGTGGCAGGCATGAGTAGACACCGGAGTTCACAGAACACTGATTTCCTTCCCACCAACGTGGTCCCTATTTATCTACTTGCAATTTCTTGCTTTTGAACTGCTAGGTTGGCAGGAGCAGGGACCAAGATGGGAGCTCATTCCATCCTGCAGTATCCCATCAGTGTCTTAGCCACTTGAGCACTGCAGTCTACACCATTATAAAAGAAAAGTGGATGTATTGATTTGCATGAATGCATAGTTTGATGTATTAATGTTAATAGAACAGCTGTTTTTCAAATGATCTGCTCCATGATTTTGCTCTTTTCACCTGAAACTACCTGCCTCACAGACAGTTTCCCCCATTTCACAACCACAACCAACCAACAAATTTTCTGGGCCCCTCCTCCCTGATAGCCCCTCTCATTTGAGGAAATGATGGGCCCTGAGGATCCTTCCCTCTTCTATACTTCCTGCCTTGTTGTGGGACAAAAGTGAAAAGCACTATGGATGGTTAGCCTGACTTCCTTTTTCTTCTTCTGTGCCGTGTTTCTTACCCTACCCGCACTGATCATAAAGAGCACCCAGTTTCAATGAGTGACTAATCATTACAGGCCATACAATGTAATTAAAAAGCATAGCCATTGATCAGCTACCAGCTAAACCTGAGACACACAATCACACACACACGTGCGCACATACACAAAGCAAAAAGAGTGAGTGAGAGAGAGAGAGAGACCCAGAATAACTGGCAAAACTTCTCATTGACTGTGTCTGAAATGGAAGATGTTCCCCCTGCAGGCATGGAGCGAGGCCCATTGTGCATTTACATTAGAGATGCACACTGACTCAGAGGCTGCCATTGATGTTGGCCTATTTATGAAATGCTGTTGAAAGAGGCTTCAGAGTTAATTGAAAAGAGCTGTTTCTGAAGTAAAGTAACTTCAAACAACACGGCTCTGAAATGTGTTTTAATGGACTGGAAATCTGTGAATTTCCCACATTGCATACATGAAATAAAAGAGCCAACACACACGCACTCGGAATAAAAGCAGCCTTGACGTTTGCTGAGATTTTCCTTTCCTTTCTATTTTATTTTTCTAAATGGGTTATCCCATGGACAGGTGACAGAATAACTAGAAAACTAAAGATTGATAAGAGTAGCTTCTTCTGCTCAGGTCTTTTTTAGAAGCTCTCTTTCAGCTTTGAAATTAAGACACATTTTATTTCCTACTTCCACATTGACAAATCCACTGAATTTAGGACAGTGTTTCACTAAGTGTTCAGATTCCCTCAAAACAAATTTTAAACTTTAATACTTCACTCTGTGTTGCTTTGGTAAAAAAAATCTTTGTAATTCTTTTTATTACATCTCTGTCATGAAGAATCTGAAAATATCTTGCCACTCAAAAGATGTACTTATTCATATGGATGGCACAAATTTTCTAAGAATATTGATTTAACTGGAATATTTCTAGGTTAAGCAATTCTTGTTTGATTCTTACATTTCCATTTTTCATAGCCTAAAGTCATGGCCATTGCTTCATTCTGATTACATCCTTACCTATATAGGTAGCCATTTAAAGTCTCTATTACTGTCCAAAAGGCCCAACATATGCACCCCTGAAATCAAGATGGTGGGAAACAGTACTTTCAACAAAAGCAAGCAGGACACAGCTGGGAAAAAATTGCAAGGCAATACAGTATTTCCACAGAAAGAGAAGGAAGGGTGCAGGGTCAATCATGACATTAGCTTATTGAGCTTCTGCTAAGCAGAAAATCCCATGAGGGTAGTAATGTGGGACCATGCCACTTGCACATCCAGTGACCCTGCTTTTTTAAAAAATATACCAGTTGGCAGTGCAATGTTTGGACAAGCATGGTGATTCTGATGCGGGCCACAACAATTCCAAGTGGGTACACTGGTTGGGCTTTCTGTTTAATAGGGTACTGGTCATTGTTTTGTTTTGTGCAACTATATCTGAAAGATGGAAGTAGAAGTGGTTTTAAACCCACAGTAAGAGGGAGCAAGAATTGTAATTTTCATCAAGACAGCAACACATAGGAATAAAAGATGTTACCCTCCTTTCCTCAGGTCAAAATCATCGGCCAACCAGAGAATGTTGGCCTAAATCTAATTGCTAATGTGCACTAGGGAAGCCATTGTATAAATGGTTAAATTAGTGAATATTCATCAAATCCCATTCATTTCAGTGTACCATTCTATTCAGGACTAGTTACTGGAGGGCATTCCAAAAATGCAAATGAAACAAAATAGTAAAAAAGAATTAAAAATAGGGATGTGCAATGATTCCTTGGATCTACCTATGTCCAGAAAAGGATCCATAGATTGAGTGACATTCTGATTCAATATTTGTCTTTGTCCATTAAGTTATTTGTGTGTTTCCAGATCAGTATGAAAAACCACATTCCTGTGAATTGGACAAAAGTGTGAATGTCTATGTGTCATAGTTTAGCTCTGTAATTATTAATTCCTTTTCACTAAAATCAAATATCAAAGGCAAACATATTCACACCTATTGTTGTGAAACAATATAACTTACTATATATGGCAACAGCTGGCTTCAGGTAAATGATTATGTGCCTGTTTGTTTGAAAATTGGGATCCCGGGGTAGAGATTAAAATATGAATAGAAAAAGCAAGATCCACCTTCATAAAAATAAAACACTTGTTATGCAATAGAGATCTAACTCTTGCTATAAATATCTAAATAATGAGATGTTAAGTATTCCCAGTGTTGCTATATAGAGTTGAAGCTTGGACATTGACTAAAGCATCTGAAAAGAGAACCAAAGCTTTTGAA
Source organism: Bradypodion pumilum (assembly GCA_035047305.1). Taxonomy (NCBI): domain Eukaryota; kingdom Metazoa; phylum Chordata; class Lepidosauria; order Squamata; family Chamaeleonidae; genus Bradypodion; species Bradypodion pumilum. The sequence continues at coordinate 264,745,287 of JAWDJD010000001.1, forward strand.
ATGTGGATCTACAAATGGCTGCTAAGGATATAATGGGTTGACCATGTGACTAATGTAGAAGTATTGCGCCAGATGGATAAAGAAAAAGGAACTCTTTAAGACCATTAAGCAAAGAAAGCTCCAATACCTTGGCCAAATCATGAGGAACAACATAAAGTATAGAATTCTCCAACTTGCTCTGCAAGGAAAGATCTCTGGGAAGAGAGGCCCTGGACATAGATGGATCTTATGGCTGAAGAATCTGAGAGACTGGTGTGGGATGTCCTTGGAAGAACTGTTCTGAAGAGTTAAGAACAAGAAGACTATTGCCATGATGATCGCCAATATCCGGAATAGATACAACACAAGAAGAAGAAGCTTGTTTGTTGTCTTTCAGAGTTAGTTTAGATGTTTTCTCACTCTGTGCCAAATTTGGGGAAACTGGGGGAAATAAATTCCCCCATAATTTCTATAATTTCATTTTTCTTATTGACACATTTTTTCAATTTTAATTCACATGTCAGTTTATCATTTATAGCCATGTTCTTTATACCATTCCTCCAATCCAAAATATTGATACATTTTCCAATTCCTGGCTATTAACAATCTCGCAGCAATTATCATGTTAGCAATAAGATCTTATGTTTTTCCAAGTTTGCACTTCCCAATTCCATTGGTAGCGAGGTACTAGGACACATTTGTAATCTAAGTGATAATATTTTAATAATTTCCTCAAAACAATTTGTCCATGTTATATTCACCTCTTCATTCCCACCATAAATTAAAATAAGTCCAAGGACTCTCCTTACACCTCCAACACTCTTTCTTATAGCTAGGATCACAGATTTAGTTGGATTGGGGTAATATACCACCTCCATAATATTTTATAACAATGTTCCTTAATCCTTATTTACATATTTTCCATAATTCTTTGACTCCATATTCTATTCCAATCTGTTGTTTTACTTTTCAAATCTAGTCCTCACATTTTCCACAATAGTTTATGGGCTATTCCATGCTTTATTGATATTTTGAAACCTAGACATCAGCAATGGATGGAATCACCAAAGAGCTGCAGCAGGGCCCTTCAACAGTGGACCTGGGATTCTTAGAAATGGTTCCAATTGCATTAATATATGCACAATCATAATCATTCAAATTCTTCAGTCTTGGGATCCAAGGATAATCTTGTCAAAAAGATCCCACGGACTTGATAGTCAGTATGCTGAAAATATTTATATTCAATGATGTGATCAATGTTTTCTCTCAACACAAACAAATAAAAACATCTTTGATAAACTGCACTCTTTTTTTAAAAAAAAAGATATCTATGGTTTGAATGCAACAGTGCAATCTTCTGCCCCTCTAATAGATCTGGGGATTTCAGAGGCAGCACCTCCACCAATCCCCACTACTACCACTAGACCTGAGAGACAGTCAGGCAGGAAATGTCATGGATACCACAGACTCTAGAGAGAAAGATGTTTGTTCAGCATTAAAGGACCATTTTCTACATGGCATCTGGAGGGAGAAAACACACAACTGGGTCACCAACCCTGAGAAAATTAGAGACTCTGGCTGGAATTAATGACTTAAGAAATGCTACTGAGAATTTAAATTTAATATCTTCAAAGCCAGGTTTAATGCTGACAGACAAATGGCAAGATGACACCCTGAAAGAAACCAACTTCCAGCCTTCACCAGCAGTTGCAGCAGGTGTGTGTGTGTGTGGGGGGGGGGGAATGCACACATGAACAATCTCCAGCTACATTTTCCAAGGAAGACAGATCCTGACATTGGAATGCCACCACAGGCTGAAGTCTCATCAGTTAATTCAGAGTGACATGTTACCATTTTTAACTGGCCACTAAGAAGGCCAAATAACACATGGGTATCCAATTAGAATTATCACAGGATATTTTAAATGCATTGTGAGATTATTCGGATCCTTAATTGATATTAAATGCTCTCGCACATATCCTACAAAGCCTAATACAGTGACAGCAAACCTTTTAAAGCCTGAGTGCCCAAACTGCAACCCAAAAGCTCACTTATTTATCGCAAAGTGCCAATATGGCAATTTAACCTGAATGCTGAAGTTAAATTGCTGCCCACCAGCTGTGCTCCCCTCCAACTATGCCGCACTGTGAGCTCTCTCCAAACCCACCACAGGAATGCTACCCCAGAGAGGGGAGGGAGGAAGCACTCCCATTGGGCTGGTGGGCAGAGGGGCAGGTGATGTGAGAAATTCCTCAGGCATGCATTCCTCTGGCTTTCTAGCAACAGACTCTGGTGAACTCTGTGCTGGGGTGACGGCATACATGCCCACAGATATGGCTCTGAGTGCCCCCTTTGGTACGCATGCCTTAGGTTTACCACCACTAACCTAATATATTGAGAGACAGGATATATCTGACATTTGCAAATAGCAAATGTGCCCACAATTTTTGAGCCAGTTGTATTCAGCTAGGTGAGAGCCATGTTGGGGCACAGGGTCTTGAGCAGTCTAACTAGGTAGTGTTGCTCACCTTTTGTCAATGACGAAACTCACCAAAGCGTCCTCTGTCGGATCTCTTGGGCAAGGTGAAAGTGGAGGGGGCACATTGTGGTCCAGCTAGCCAGCGGGCAACATGATATCCAAATGGCTAAAACCCCAAACACAGATGGACTTGATTTCTCGAGTCTATTTGCATGTACAGAATGTCATTGCAGAGACATCTACCAATGTGTGGACTCCTCGCTGAATAACAACTCCAAGGTATCCAAGGTGTATACATTTGAAGGTATAGCAATATCATTCACATGGGGAATGCATATAACTCATTGAAAGACCAAACGTAAACTATGATACTTCTTACTCATGTTAGCCAATATAAATTGTGAAAACAATGACTTAAAATATAAAAATGTCCCCTTGGTGAAAGAATCAGTCAAGAGTCTGGTTACAATGTAAATCTGACTCCAAGGAAAATAAGTACTGTATTTTATGGCATATAAGACTACTTTTTAACCCCAAAAAATCTGTGCCAAAGTCGGGGGTCGTCTTATAGGACAGGTACTTAACTGCAGCTTGTTTCCCCTTGCTTCATATGTCCGGCGCATATGGTGGGGGGTGCCGCGGCCGAGTCCCTGCTCTGTGTGAGGAGTATGAAGCAAGGGGAAGCAAGCTGCACACATCTTCCTGTACCTCGAGGAGGAGAACGTGAGTGTGGATTGGCTCTCCACCAGAACCTGCCCATTCAACTCAGAGGGCTGCGCGTCTTCGGGTTGAGTGTGGGTTAATTTTTATTTGGTGTGCATTGGAAGAGAGGTAGTCTTATACGGCAAGTATATTCCAAACTCTATATTTTAACTGGAAAAGTTGGGGGTTGTCTTATACGCCCAGTCATCTTATACGCCGGAAAATACGGTAATTCAAAATTCCCCTCTTTAACTGTTGCAATAGATATATCCAGACTGTCAGTGCAATTTTAGGGAAGACGGACATTTTAAGAGAACTAGAACATCTAACTGGTTTAAACCTAAAACAGAATATGAAAATGGTATCCCACCAAGACCTATTCATTCTTTAACAGAGGTTTGGCCCATGCTGGGGGATCTATTTATATCTCTACTTACTGGTTACCCTAACTATCTTCTTTTAATTTCTAGGAATTTCCACTCTAGAATGGACAATAAATGATGGGGAAAACTGTAGGACTTGAGCATAGTAAAGTAAAGGTAAAGTACCTTTACCTATGGAGACATGTTTTTGTTGAAATGAATAAGATATTGTCTATTAATTTAGAAATGCATCCTGGAATTGCATTTTTATCCATCTTTTGGGATTTACAACTGGAATGGCAAGAAAAGAAAAGAAATAATTGTAGTACTGTTTATGGTCATAAGATTAATTAAAACTAAAAACTGGAAAGTAAAATTTCATTTCCAACTTGAGGAATAGTATAAAGAGATTTGGAATATAACTATTAATGAGAAATTAACATGTGAAATCAGGTTTAAAAAGAGATTAGTGAATAATAATACATTTAAAGATATTTGTAAAGAATTTTTGGATTATGTATTAGTGAAAGGAAAAAATGCAAGGGGAGGGAAAAAAATTCCGGGGAGATGAATATGAGCATGTGAAACAACTGGTAAAAACAGAAAAGTAATACTATAATATTTCCTCAAGTTCTCAGGTGGTGGGTGCACATATTACTGGTATATGTGTTGTATATGCTATTAGCTGATTACCCGGCTTTGCTCAGATTTTTTTCTTTGCAGGAAGTAACACACACACACCATCCCTCTTCACACACACTCCATCCATCCCTACACAGAGAGAGAGAGACAGACAGACAGACAGACAGACAGACAGACAGACACACACACACACACACACACACACACACACACACACACACACTGTCCCTCTACACACACACACATGCACGTATGGATGCTCGGTCGTGTGCGCACACACATGCATGCACACGCGGACATGCACACACACACACACACACACACACACACCATCCGTCTACACACACACACTCACCCCCACACAGAAAGGCAAGTTATGTACCCAGAAGGAGCAGGCGGCAGGGCTCTTCGGCAGCTGCTCTTCAAAGCTTGGGCAGCGGCGGCAATGGCCGTGCTAGGGCACAGACGCGGCTGCTCTTCTTCCTCCTCCCCACTAGGGACAGCAGCTCATGCATGGCTTCTCCCTCCAGTGCCACCTCATCCTGCTGAAGAGCCCCTGTGCCCTTTCGGCCTATCGCCTTTGGCGTCTTTGCTGGGGCGCCCATTTTTCTGCAGGCACTGTGGTCCCCTCCATCGCCCAACTCTCCCTTCATGCTGCCCTTCAGCCCCACCTCAGCCAGCCTGTTATGGGTCTTGCTCTTCACCATGCCGCCTCCACCTCCTGCTGCCTGACCAGTGCCCCCTTCACCACTTTTGCCTTTGCTGCTCACGTCAAAGATGTTTGGCATGGTGCCCCCGAATCTTGCCTTGGCGAACTCATGAACGGCTTTATCGGCCGGATGCCAGCATAACCGGCCAGCTGGGTGGAGAGAAAGCGCAGCTCTGGTGGGTGGGGGCTCGTGAACTCATGTTGCCATGCGACCAATGGTCATTCAGGCCCTGCCCCCTTCCCTCTCTGGTGAGGAGAGACACATAGTGGTGCTGGGCAGTGCCACAGTCCTCGCACAATTGAGCATGCATAGTATAGCTTTTCCATTGGCTTTTCTCACCCAAGGCACCATGGGAGTTGTAGTTCCTGCACCTTTTTACAATTTGGCGGGCATACACTCCCACATGGGGCTTGTGACCCCAACCGTGCTGATCTCGCAGGCCCAAGGAATGTATGTGCCAAATTTCAGCAAGATTGGTCCAGGAATGTGGGAGCCTTTGGAGCACTTACAAACCCAGACTTCTGTTTTATAGATATAGATTTTCTATAATTGTAAAATTTTATAGTCTTTCTTTGTATATTTTTGTTTAATTATTTTAAATATCATTAGAAAGGTTATTATATATATTTAACTGATAAAGAAGCCAGTATGGTTGATTTCATTCTGGGGTCATCTGCTGTTATCCCTACTTCCAGTCTTTCAAATTTGATGATAGACCTGAGAGAAACCACCTTCCCTTTTCAGTGATCTTGAAATTTTAACAAATACAATCTGGGGGTTTAACAGATAATGCCAGGTCATCTTTCATTCTTTCTTTCAAATTGTGCACATATATGAAATATAGGTAAAGTTCAAGACAAATTAAAAGGTTAAACACACACACACACACACAGAGGCTACTTCAATAGTGTTACCTCAACTACTTTTGTCTTTTTACTATATCATTGTTTGTCCACATAAAAGAGCATAAATGGCATCCACGTAAATTCTGCATTGATTGAATTTCTCCATGTTCACATTTTACTTGATTATTCTTTGATCTTCCAATTCAGAGTTTATCTGTTCAGCAATGTGTGTAGTTACAATTCTCCATAGGTTTAGCCTAGCCTTCTTCTTGTCCCATATTTAGAGCTTCAGAGATAGACAACTTTTCTTCAATTTTAGTCATCGTCTGGGAGCTGGTGTCCATGAAATTGATGATTTTGGTGCTACATTACTTTCCATTATCCATTATTTGCTAGCACCTCTCAAAACACAATACTTCCAGAGGGGCAATGCCAGCCAAATAATAGATTCTGTCTGTGAGGAAGTGGGTCTCAGGCAGCCCTTAATAAGCCTGCTTGTTTCATTAATAGTTACATCCACTTTCTTTTGGGATGTGCTGATTTATCCCATAGAGCGCTAGTGTATTCTGCTGTGGCATGGCACTTACTGTATTCTCTGTCACAGGGGTGCCCAAACTTTTTGGGCCATGGGCTGGTCACATGGTCAAGTGGTTCCTCCCACCCGGAAGCAGAAGTAAAAGGTGCATACGCAGAATGCACCCACGCATGCATAAAATGTTGCCGTAAATGACCTGCGGCTCTCATAAACACATTCGGAGAACAGTGAAGGTGGTGCGGGCTGGATTAATTGGTGCCACAGGCAAGATATGGCCCACAGACCATAGTTTGGCAACCCCTGCTCTATCACAACAAATTAGTATTAACTAAGGGGTGAAACAAGCACCTTTCTATTTCATTTTTTATGTTAATAACCTGATCCCTGAGCTACTTAATTTTTATGTGAATGACCGGATCCCTGTGGCTTCCCCTTCCTTCTTTCTTCCAGCTATTGGTGATCATAATATTTTGATGTTGCTTTACACTGATGATTTAATTTTGCTATCCCTTTCTGTACTTCTGCAAGTAAACCATGACCTTTCTCTTCAGGCAGGCTTTCCCTTACTAACTGACTGTCTAAGAGGGGGTTCTTAAAATGGGATTGCTTGTGCCTTTTTTGCTTCCAAATGTATTTTTAATATTTTTATCACATTTAATGTGATTTTTAAATTGTCTTTTAATATTGTAAAAATTGTTTTTAGCATTCATGTTTTATTTTTAACGGTACAAAGGTTCTTTTATAGGAGAAAGTCAGGGTAAAAATATCTCTAATAAAAAATAAATAAAATTGGCCTAAGAAGAATGTTAACTAAATTTGAGTCTTGGGGCTGTGGTGGCTCAGTGGTTAAGAAGCTTGCCTTGTTAGCTGGAAGTCCAGCAAGTTGGCAGTTTGAGACCCGGGTACTGCATGACAGATTGAGTGCCCGTCTCTGTCCCTGCTCTTGGGGACATGAAAGGAGCCTCATTTGGGTGTACCCTGAGCAGAGTTTCTCCCGCAAAAGTCTTTTCAACCCAGAATAATTTCTGACATGAAATTATTGCTGCTGCTGCTGCTGCTGCTGCTGCTGCTGCTGCTGCTGCTGCTGCTGCTGCTGCTGCTGCTGCTGTTGTTGTTGTTGTTGTTGTTACCAAATTTGGGAAACTCTGTAAAGATGAGCAATTAATAATCAATTATTCAAAAACAAGATTATGGCTTTTGTATAATTGGTCACTTGATGGGCATGTCCTTGAGCAGTTGCATTCATATAAATACTGTATCTGGGTATTTTGGTGAGTAACTTTTTTGGGAAACAACGTCTAAATGCCACTACTTTATTGAATCCCATTCTATTGTGCAGCAGAAAAGATTTTCTTTAAATGCTATAGGAGGCCTGCTAATAAATCCCTTCCTTAAGGTTTTTGGTGTTAAAATTTTGGCTCAGATGCTTTATGGAGCAGAAACAAGGGGAAAGGGAGTCCAGTCCAATCTAGAGGTTCTGCAGGAGAATTTCAAGAGGCAAATATGGAAGCTCCCTCCAGGGACTCTTTCATCTCTAAGGTTGAGCTGGGTCTTCCTTCAGTTGTTGCCATAATTGGTTTGGCCTGTCTCAGATACTGGCATAGACTGGATAGTTTAGAGCAGGGGTTCCCAACCTTTTCAAGTCGGGGGCCGGGTCATGCTCTCTCAATCAGTTTTGAGGGACAGACAGCCATTTTGCCCTGTCTGCATGATGGGGGTGGCCATTTTGTCCCAACAGCTTCAAAGGGTTGACCATTTTGTTTCTTGAATGCCGTTGGAGGGGTGGTGGGGACATGACATGGCACCAGGGGCCGGATCCAGACCATGGGCCTTAGTTTGGGAATCCCTGGTTTAGAGCAGTGTCCCCCAACATTTGGCTTTTGGTCTTCAATTCCCAGAAGCCTAAGCCGATTCTCAAAAGCACTAATCAGCCAATGTACTGACCATACCTGTCAAGCGCAGCTCCGGACAATATGGGACCTGCTCAGAACCCTTCTGCGCATCCCCTTCTGTGCATGCGTAGAAGGGTTCTGCACAGAAGGGGATGTGCAGTAACTACTTTCCCCTGCCGTCAAATTACGGGATGGCAGGAAAATAGAAAAAGTGGCGCTGAATTACGGGAAATCCCGGCCAATACGGGATATTTGACAGGTATGGTACTGACATAGGCTTCTGAGAATTGAAGTCCAAAAGCCAAAGGTTGAGGAACGCTGTTTTAGAGGACCATTCCTCTATGGTTTCAGAGTTGTACAGCTAGGGAAAGAACAATGCTGTCCAGGGTCATAAAGACTGCGGAGGGGATAATCGGGCGTACTCTTCCCACTCTAGATCAAATCTATGCCACCAGGTGTTATAAGAAAGCTGTAGAGATTGCACAAGATAGTACGCACCGCGGGAATGATCTCTTTCAGCTTCTGCCTTCTAGAAGAAGGTATAGGGTGATAAAGACCAGGACCAGCCACTTGAGAAATAGTTTCTACCCAAAAGCGGTTCTGGCTTTGAATACAGTGCAATGCAGTCTATGAGGGAGCTTCTGCATATAGTTTTTAGAGTTTTTAGGGTTTTAGAGTTTTTAGAGTTTTAGAGTTTTTAGAGTTTTTAGAGTTTTAGAGCTTTTAGGGGTTAAATGTGTATATGTGGGGTGGGAGTATGTTGATAATTTTGTATAGTTGTATTTTGTTTAGGTTTTGTTGGGTTGTTAAGTGGTTTTTCCCCCAATCTCGTTGTTCTGTGCAGGACAATGACAATAAAGATTTATCTTTCTATCTATTCCTTGACAAAGTGGTGTAGGCTGGAACAATTGCAGACTTAAAGATGGGTTTAGCAGTTGCATGGTAAAGGAAAGGCCTACAGTTTTTCTATAGAAGAGTTTCTTTGTCTCAGTTCTCATGCTCATAGGAATTAGATCTTTGATTGTATTTTTAGCCAAGATAGGGTTGCCGATGTTGGATCACAATTCTTTATTTGGGATCCTCAACTTTAAGTTATTCATGCACTGCCATATTTATTTATTTATTTATTTATTTATTTATTTATTTATTTATTTATTTATTTATTTATTTATTTATTTATTTATTTATTTATTTATTTATTTATTTATTTATTTATTTATTTATTTATTTATTTATTTATTTATTTGTTGTGAGACCCTGATTTTTCCACAGCTCTGTAGAGCTTTTTCAGAACTTAGATTCCAACAGATGCCTTCCACATATCTTGAACGGAGAGAATAAGAATTCTGGGTGCAGAATTAATTGTGTTATTTTTTTGTTTAAATCAGATTGAAAATACAATTCATTATTTTTGTTCTGTTCCCTTTAAATAGGGTCTGCAGTGGCTTAGAGGTTAAGATGCTGAACTTGATGACAGGTTAGCAGGTCAGTAGTTTGAGACCCGAGCACTGCACAATAGAATGAGCATCCGTCTCTCTCCCAGCTCCTGCCAACCTAGAAGTTTGAAAGCAAGAAATTGCAAGTAGATAAATAGGTACCACTTTGGTGGGAAGGTAAAATAACATTCTGTGCATTCTGGTGTTTAGTCATGCCTGCCACATATCCAGGGAAATGTCTGCAGACACAGACACCATTGGCTCTTTGGCTATAAACAGAGATGAGTATTGAACCCTAGAGTCAGATGTGACTGGCTTTCAAGCAAGGGCAACCTCCCTTTAAATGTCACTGAGAAGCAGTACTAGTTTGGACTGCTCACTGATGATCAGTTATCTATCACATATGCTGTAGCACAATTTTTGGCATGCAGTCATGAAGTTATGTTTTTGATTTGTTACAGACCATCATGTTATATAATTACCTAAGATATATTATCTACATCACCATTGATGTCATAAAAACCATGATCATCTATCTTCTTTCTTATACCTACAGAGGTGTGGGTACCGTATCCGGAATGGGCTGCCGCACCCCTTGACCAAAACCCATGAGATTCGGCACACACGTACCTTGCACATGTGAGCAGGTCACTGTCAGGGTCCCGACAGTCTTGCAAAGGTGGGTATATTCGACAGGAGGGTTTGTGTCTGCCCCAGTGCTAGGCCAACCGGGGGGGGGGATTGTGATGTCATCACCGAGCTCACATCACAGGCCCACCCCTGGCCAGTGGGTTTCCTGGGCAACACTGGCACTCAGCTAACCAGGTTGGGACCACCCGGGTGAAGCTGGGAACACCTGCTAGTAAACAATAAAGTTGTTTTTTGTTGCTAGCATTTTGCTTGCTTTATTTATGCAAAAGCAGTTCTGACCACTCCACAAATCTGGATGGTCAGGCTCTGGACTGAATTAAAGAGTACTGCCAAGCTGCCAAACTAAAGGTGTAATGAATTTTAATTTATTTCAACATAGACCATGATTTTAAATTTTTATATTGAATCCATATTTTTAGAAACTATGTATATTTATTATATTTATAAATAATTTTATATTACCCATATGTACTGTATATTTATTCATTTTTGGTATGCTGCTTTTGTATAATTGATACCTCTCAAAAGGTGTAGGTAAGGAGATGGGTAAGTAACAAATGAAACAAAAAAGAAGAAGGAACTTTACCGTCATCATCTCTGATCTCGAGGACTGCAAATGAAAAAGGCAATTAATAATATAGATTGACTACAGAGGGAAGTATCAGGTTTAATCAAACAAGATCCCCCTCCCTGTCTCATACAAATGAGATGCAACTAATTTATAATTCTGAGAAGTAAGCGTTTACATATTCATTCAGTTGATTCTTTTTTTAAAAAATATTTCATTATGCTTCTCTTGTTGAAACAGCAATATAGTATATATCGGAATGCATGTTCAAAGAAGCTAATTATCATTCCAGAAACCTGCCAGTTTTTGGCAATTTGCTTCTCTTTGAGCCTCACCTCCAGCTTGTGACTGCTCAGGCTGGGTCAGAAACTTTCTGACTGGCTTTCAAGCAAGGGCAACCTTTAAATTTCACTGAGAAGCAGTATTAGTTAGGACTGCTCACTGATGATCAGTTATCTATCACATATGCTGTAGCACTATTTATGGCAGGCAGTTATGTTTTTGATTTGTTACAGACCATCTTTACCTATAAGGAAGGATGTTAACCATTGGAATATACCAAAGGCCCCCGCACCCATCCCTACTATCCTGTACCGAGCCGCCTGCACTAACCTTTACCCAGCCCTTTACCCTGCCAGTGGGGCAGTTGCCCCACAAATGCAAGCAAAACAAACCAACTTCAATTCCCAATGTCCTCCACGCCGTGCCGCCCCTCAGCCAAACAGGCTGACAGGCGAGAGCAAAAAGAACTTTGGGAAAGCCGGCACACCAATTGAAAATGAACTGCAGAAAAAAAGCCACCGAACGAATGAGAACAAAACAAACAAAACTTCAAATCCCAACATCCTCCACACCATGACCACTTCAGCCAATCAGGCTGAAGGGCGTGAGCGCGCAGAATGCTGAAAAAGCCAGCACACAAAAAATAAAATAAAAAACGCCTCACTCAATGAGCCACCGTAGGCGGACACAGCAATTCACGGCCCCGCTAACCAAAAACCCGCAAAAAACCACAGCAAGACAACCACTGGCCTTCTTTCCTGGAGCAACGGGGAGAAGAGGGACTCCCTCTCCTCCCCGCTACCCCGCCGAAGACACAATGAGACCACCGCTGGCCTCAAGGTAAGTTGAGCCGGGGTGGAAAAAAAAGCAGCAGGCAGCAATTCATCAGGGGAAGCACACTCCCTGGTGAATGACTGGATGCTGCCTTTCTACTACCCACACCGCTATTTCGAGAAGTAGCACGAAACAGCAGTGGAGGTAATAGAAAAGCAGCAGCCAGCCATCCACAAGGAAGAGCACCACCCATTATGGATCATTGCCTGCCGATCTCCCGTTAGGTAAGCCAGGGGAAAAGGAGACAGAGAGGAGAGAACCATCGTGAAGCAGATAGCTCATCTCTACCTCCTTTTCACCCAACCTACCTAACGAACCTTACTGGATGAAGAGGGAGCTGACTGCCAGCTCTTCCTTTTCCCCATCGCTACATCGAAACCTAATTTCAAAACAGCAAGGGGGAAAAAAGGAAACGACAGACAGGCCGTTCTTCACACAAGAAAACACAACAACAAAACTAAACAGTTAACCAAAATGCCAAGCATCAAAAATAATAAAACACAAATATATAAACAAATAATTAAAATAAACCCTGTAAACAACAAAACAATAAACAACAAACTCAACAAAAAACACCCAAAATACCAAAGGCTAATGAAAAACCATAAAAGCACACTAAAAACACCTATCTACAACATGAAAATACCTAACACAACAAACAATATCACAAATTAAACAAATAAATGCGGAAGAAATCAAAGAAATAAATTACAACCAGAAATAATCAAAACAATTAAACACATCTAAAACCCAAAATACAAAAAAAAAGCAGAAACACTTTGGGGGTTTTACATAGAAACTCTCTACTTAAACCCCCCAGCCCAACACCACAAAATCAAAAAAACAAAACAAAACAGAGTAAACAATCAAGAGCACTTACCAAACACGTCCTCCCTCCATGCCTCCAGAACTGAACTGAACAAAGAAAGAAAATTGCAGTACTCTTAAGAAGAGCCACACCTAGAGGCCGGAGGAGTAAAAAACAGTCAAAAAATATGTAAAAAAATCAAAATGAAAAATAAATAAAATCAAATAAATCAAATAAAGTCAAAAACCACAAATTCAAAACACCACCACCCAATCCACCCCTAACAAAAAACACACACATAAAAACTGCCCAGCAAGGCCAGGCACAAATATGCTAGTGATGTTATATAATTACCTAAGATATATTATCTTTTTTTATATTGATTTTTATTAAAAATTTTAAACAGACATACAGAAAAAATAAAAGAAAACAATAACATTACAATACAGTAATACCTCAAAGATAACCTCAATACAATATTAACTCACATTCATAGAGGCTAGCACATAACAGTACTTATACTGATTGTTTACCATTTAACCACAATATTAGATACCACAATGTAAAATATTATTCAATCAAACAATAAAAGTTTTCTAAGCTACCTCTATAATATTTTTTTAATAATTACAAATCACCCTGTGAATATATACAATGCCCGGAGAGTTTAGTTGCTATTTCAACTCCAAAAACCTCTTTGCGATGGTGCAGGTCCTGAACTGTCATTTACCATAAGAGAATGATCCACAAACGGTTTCCATATATTCCAAAACCTATTCTCTTTTAAATTATCTCGTTTCCCTTTAATCTCCCATGTCAATTTGTCATTCAATGCTAGGCTCCACATTTCCTTGTACCATTCTCCGATCTGTATATCTACATCATTTTTCCAATTTCTAGCTATACATTGTCTACCTGTGGTCAATACAATTTCCAATAATTCTTTTTCCTCCTTATTCAAACCCAAACCTTCCACATTTGTTAAAAGAATGGTACCTGACACCAACTTGACCTTTTTACCCAATATTTCACCAAACTCCCCTTCTATTCTTCCCCAAAAATCCCTTATTTTTTTACAACTCCACCACATGTGTTCATATGTTCCATCTGTTTCTTTACATCTCCAACATAACTTATCTCTTTTATTATCCATCTGATAAAGCTTTAGTGGTGTCAAGTACCATTGCCACAACATTTTAAAATTATGTTCTTTAATTCTTACAGACATTGTTCTCATGATCCTCTTTTTCCATTTGTTTCTCCATTCAACCTCCCCAATCTTTATATTCAAATTTTGTTCCCACTTCCGCTTGAAGTCTTCCTGTGGATCATTACCCTTGTTCAATATAATATAAAGTTTGCTTACAAGACCCTTAATGCCTCTTTCCCCTTTTCTGATCTTTATTACCAAATCCTCAAATTCCGTCTTATTTCTATCTAACCCTGCTTCTCTTTTATATTTTTTATTCCAGTTATCCGCCTTCAGTTTCTGAAACCAATCCAAATTTAGCTTCTCAATTATTTTTTCCTCTTAGTATCATCATCACACACTTTTAACCAATCCTTCAATAAAAGCACCCCATTTTTATCCAATATTTCCATTTTTTCCATATCCGTCAATTCCAAAATTGGAGAGAGATTTGGGACTATATCTTTCTTTACTTTCTTCCACACTTCCATGAGACCTCTCATCATAATATTATTTGACCTTTTCACCTTGTCCTTTGTTCCCAAGAAAATCATACTACCAATGTCTCTATATTCTTTCATCTCCAGTTGCTCCTAAATTGTCTTTTCTCTTGCCAAGATCTTCACAACATTCTTAATTTGAAATGCTCGATAGTATGCTAACAAATTTGGCATACCCAAACCCCCTTTTTTCTGAGACAAGTACCATAGTTTCTTTTGAAGTCTAGATTTTTTACCACCATTACAAAAGCCATTGAACATCTTTTGAAGCTCATTAATTTCCTTCTCCTTCAGATGGATCGCTAATGCATCAAATAAAAAATTAATCTTTGGCAACAGTATCATTTTACAAATAGCGATCCTTCCGAACCATGACAGCTTCAACTTCTGAAACTCTTGTATTTTATTCTTAAATTCCACTCTCAAGCTGTCATAGTTCAATCGTTTAAGTTCTTCTAATTTATTTGAGATAATTATCCCCAAATACTTCAGCTTATCTTTAATTTGTATATTAAGTGTCTCCACATTCCTACCCATCTCACTTGCTCCCAAGTTACACAACATCAATTCTGATTTATCCCAATTTATCATTAATCCAGTTATAGCTTCAAATACCTGTAAGTGATCTTTGATCCTGTCCGGGTGTTTCACCATAAGCAATGTATCATCCGCATACATGCTCACTTTGTTACCCATAATCCCTTCTATATTTAAATCATCCCTTATATTTTTAGCTAGAATCTCCATTGCCATAATAAATAAGATAGGAGATAATGGACAGCCCTGCCTAGTACCAGCCTCTAAATTTACCACATCAGTAAGCTCCTCATTTACTCTAACCCTAGCGTTCCCTTTTTGATATAATAAATCTATTACCCTATTGAATCTATCCCCAAACCCATATTTTTTAACTATTTCTTTAATTGAAGACCACTGTAATGAGTCGAATGCCTTAAAAATATCTAATGATAATAAACCCACCTTTTCCTTAGTTTGGTTAATGTTATCAATTAAATCTAATACCCTTCTAGTCAAATCTGCCATATGCCGACCTTTTAGGAACCCAACTTGATCTACATTTATGTATTCCCCCATAAAACTGTTTAATCGATTAGCCAATTTTGCTGTGAAGATCTTAGCATCCTGATTTATAAGTGAAATTGGTCTGTACAATTCCACTCTTTCGAGATTCTTCCCAGGCTTTGGCAGTAGAACGATTATGGTATTATACCATGAAGTCGGAATTGATCCTCCATCTAAGATATAATTATATAGCTTCACCAATTTTGGAACCACTACCTCCTTAAATTCTTTGTAAAACTCTGTCGATAATCCATCATCCCCCGGAGCTTTCCCCGTCTTCAACCCACTAATCACCTCCTTAACCTCTTTATCATTAATCCTTTCCTCCATTTTCTCCCTATGTTCTTGCTTTATTCCATTCCCTAACTGTCTCTCCAATATCTTTTTAAGCTTCTCCAGGTCTACTTCCTTTTTTGCATATAATAGCTGATAAAATTCCCTAACAATTTTACATTTATCTCTGTTTTTATTACACCTTGAACCTTGCTTATCAACCAATACCCCTATTTTTCTTTTTTCCCTTTTAGCCTTAGCTGCTCTTGCTAATAATTTTGAACTTCTATTACTAAATTCAAAATATTCTCTATTTAAATAAATCAAATCTCGTTTAACTTTATCAATATCCTTACCCATTAGTTCCGCTTTAAGCCTTTGTAATTTCGTAAAAAAAAAATTATCTTTACTTTTCGCATGATCCTCCTGTAATTGTTTTATTTCTCTTTCTTTTTCTATCTGTTCTGCTTTATATTTTTTATATTTAAAACTTGCCAATTTTATACTTTCCCCTCTAAAAACCGACTTCATGGTATCCCATACCACATTAAAATTAACCTCATTATTATCGTTCCACTGCCAACTTTCTTTCCATCTTCCCATAATCTGCTCTTTACATTTCTGATCTTTAAACAAATTAGGATCGTACCTCCAATTTCTAACTCTTCGAGTATCTTTTTGTACTTTCAATTCCAAATATACTTTAGCATGATCCGATTCCTTGATAATCCCAATTTCCATTCCTTCTATGTCTTTAATCAAATTTTCGGTAAGAAAAACATAGTCTATTCTTGAGTAGGTCCCATGAACATGTGAAAAAAAAAGAATATGCCCTTTCAGAGCCCTTATACTCTCTCCAAGAATCCTTCAAACCCAAAACATCCATCCATTTATCCAAAACCTTCCCTTTCAAGCCAATTCCACTTCTTGATATATTTGTACAATCTAACCCTGACCTTATCAAGTTAAAGTCTCCAGCCACGATAGTTTTTGCAACGTTCTCTAATTCCACTATTTTCTGAATTTTTTCAAGGAACTCCGCTTGATGATCATTTGGAGCATAAATATTTACCAACATGATTTCCTCATCCTCCAATTTTCCTCTTACTATCAAATATCTACCCTCTTGGTCAACAACCCTTTTTGTAATCTCAAATCCTAATTTTTTAGAAATCATGATTGCCACCCCTCTTGCTTTTGATGTTCCAAACGCCATCTCATAATGTTGCATCCATCCTAAAAAAAGTCTATTCGTGTCTTTTGACTTCTGATGGGTTTCCTGGTCTATCTTTCTTCAGCGCCAATTCCAGTCTACGTCTCTTAAGAACAGAACCTGTACCCTTCACATTCCATGATATTATTTTAATACTTCCCATAACCTACTTCCTTTCCAAGCTCTAAACTCTCCATCGGGCGTGCCACCAACCACCCCTTACCCCTATGACATACAAAACTACATAGAACACACACTATCTCTCTCCCCACTTTCTTACCAAAAAAAGCCGCCTTTGACAACCAAAGAGGGGAGAGGGGGGACATGCAAGATGTGCCTTCCTACCGGTGCTACGCGCTATTCACCATTCTATATCGATTAAATGCTTTAAATTGTTATAATCTGATTCTCATTACTCCTTACTTGTCTCCTCCTCCACCATGATCAACGACAGCTCCTCCTCCTCCTCCCTTCGTTGCGGTGTTCCACCTGTTGCCCCCCCAGCCTCCTCCCTCCCGTATTCCCTCCCCAATGCTCCCGATTCCATCAATTCCTTCTTAAGATTTATCCATTCTTCCGAATCTACTTTTACCAGTTCCAACAAGCTCAAATACTCCAATGGATTGGTCCCTTCATCTATTACCTGCATTCTTTTATCATAAAAAAAGTGCAGTTGCTGCGGAAATCTCCAGTTGTACCTTATATTTTTACTCATCAATAATTTGGTTACAGGCCTCATCTTATACCTCCAGGTTCTTTCTTTCAACGAAATATCATTGTAAACTTCTATGTCAGAGCCATCAAATTTCAAAGCATCAGGACCAGCGCGTTTCAAATGGGCCATTACTTTTAGCTTGTCTGCCCAATTTGCGAATTTTACCAACACATTTCTTTGAACCACCCTCCCTCTTCTTGGGCCCACCCGGAATACACTTACAAAATCTTCCTGGACAAATTCTTTTCCCATATTCAGACCATTTAACCACTGAACCACTCTTTCCCTTAACAAGTCCGGAGTTTGTTCCACGACCTGACGGATCACAATATTCTGCTTTCTCATCATATCTTCCACAGCATCAATCCTTCTCTCTTGTTCCTCCAATTTCAGCTTATTCTCCCGCGCCACCTCCTGAGTCCCTTTTATTTCCTTTTTTATGGCAGTTACCTCGGTTTGAACCAATTGCACATTTCCCTCAATTTTTTTCAAACTTAAGTCCACCTTTTTTTAAAAATCTGCAACAGATGATACCACCTTATCTTGCTTTTTCATCATTTCATTTCTGTCTTTCACCCTTGAATCCTCATTCTTCTCCAATTTCTGAAACAGCTTGCCAATTTCCACCATAATTTGGGTTTGATCGAAGGGCACTGTGGGCGGGGATGAAGACTGAGGGGCTTCCTACATTGGTACTTTTTCCTTCTTCTTAGGCTTAACAGCTGGATCTTCTTCCTTTGCTTTCCCTCTTGTACCTTTATCCATAATAGTATAAAATCCAAAGTTGCAGATCGTTGTAAAAATTAGTCAAACAAATAAGCCTATAACACTACAACCCCTGGTTCCACAAGTCCAACAGGGAAACTTATATTAAGCAGAAGTCCAAAGAGATATTGTAATCCACAAAAAAGAGCAGAAGGAACCAATATTCCCAACAGGCAGCTGAGAAGAAAAAAAAAGAAGGGCGAAAAAGAAAATAATAATCCACAGCGGGTCCGTTTCCCCAAAGCAATCAGTCCAGCCAGTCGTCTTCCACACTGCAATGTAAGTGCTCCAAGGAAACAGTCACCCAAAACTTCTCCTTTAAATCCAAGCCGCCGAAAAGTAAAAAAGAAAAAAGGGGAGGGGAGACTGGAGGGAGAAAAAGCCCAAAATCCAAACAGGAAAGCAGGAGAAGTGAGAAGCAATATTTTCCAAAAAGTTTAAGTATTTATAATCCACACGGTGAAGGAGTAAAAATAAGCCCAATTAATCCTTCTCTTGAAGCGGACAAGTCAAAACACCATTTTCCAGCGGCTGCTTTAACTTCTGGGTAAAAGCCCTCCTTCTTCTTCTGTGGAACGGCAAACTTTTTCCGAACACTTTAAGCTGGGAAATTCACTGTTACCTTCCAATGTTATAGACCAGACAAGTATTTTTTTAAAACCACTTTGTTATCGTCAAAACACGGCGTGGTCCTTCTGGTGTGTGAAAAAAACATAAACCCAAACACGATCACTTTCGTTTTCCAGAATCACCGCCATTAACGAAACAATCACTTGTTTTCATCTACTTCCACCCATTTCCATTTCAAAGCCCGGGCTCATTAAACAAGATCTCCAGCTAAGTTTAATCTTTAGTACTCCATTCATGCACTTACATGCAGCTGTTTTCGTGCCAAACAACTTCTTGCCAGCTCCAAAGCTTCTCCGCAGTCTCGCTGATCCCGTTCTCGGCTCCTCGGCAGAAAAGCCGCGACTGCCGACGCAGGCCTCACTCGCGCAGGAAAACCTCCCGAAATTCGACCATCCGACTTCAAAAGTTCCCAAAATTTTCCAAAAAGACAAGCAAGATTCTTATCTGCAGAAGTTGCCACTTTAAAAGTTTCCCATTTCACTCCAACACATTAATTACCACTTTGTTAAGCGTGAGCATCCGAATCAAGATGTTACTCGTCGGCCATCTTAGCCAAGCCCCCAAGATATATTATCTACATCTCCATTCATGTCATAAAAACCATGATCATCTATCTTCCTTCTTATATCTGCAGAGATGTGAACATCATATAAACTGTCCCTGTGTAGAAGCGATAATTCCCACAAACCTCTAAACTTGGAGGGATGATTGACTACCCATGTGTTCAAATGGCAATGGTTGCATCTAAATTGTATATAGAACATTATGGTATTTTGACTTGCAAGAATATGTCATCATGAAGACAGAATATGATGTATTGTATCTGTTTCTAGCAGCCTATAAGTCTTCCATCGGTGATTCTGAATGAAATTGGTACTGCAGTGGCTCAAGTCGCTAAGACGCTGACTGGGAAGCGGAAGGTCAGCAGTTCGATTCCCGAGTACTGCAGGACGGAAATGAGCTCCCGTCTTCATCCCAGCTCCTGCCAACCTAGCAGTTCGAAAGCAAGAAATTGCAAGTAGATAAATAGGGACCACTTCGGTGGGAAGGTAACAGCGTTCCGTGCGCTCCGGTGTCTAGTCATGCCTGCCACATGACCACGGAAACGTCTGCAGAAGCAGACAGCGCTGGCTCTTCGGCTTAGAAACAGAGATGAGCACTGCACCCTAGAGTCGGATACGACTGGCTTTAGAGCAAGGGAAACCTTTACTAGCCTAAAGGTCTATTCACAGGACATATTTGAGCACATCAGCCAAAGGTGGTAGTGCTACTGTCTCATAGATGGAGAGCAAGATACTGTTCCTCTTCTTCACCCAAAGAAAACAATTGGATCTGACATTTGAGGCAGCAGTTTGGCTACATTAAACTCAGATCAAGTTGCTGACGGTACCACTCCCCTACCCAGAATATTCCTAACTGTACACTTCAAAAACTTGTCCTCACAATTGGGTCCCTTCATCACTCATGGGAAAGCAGTTCTTTTTGAATTTTTAAAATTATGCTTCCCCACCACCGCCACCACCGCCACCACCACCACCACCGCCACCACCGCCACCACCGCCACCACCGCCACCACCGCCACCACCGCCACCACTTTGTCTATAGTGCAGGAGCATGGGGTATACATTTTTAGAAGTTGTCAGAAATCCATAATTTCATTAGGCATTCATTAATTAAGCATTCTAAGGTTTCCCTTGCTCGAAAGCCAGTCGTATCTGACTCTAGGATTCAGTGCTCATCTCTGTTTCAAGCTGAAGAGCCAGCATTGTCTGCTTCTGCAGATGTTTCTGTGGTCATGTGGCAGGCATGACTAGACACCGGAGCACACGGAATGCTGTTACCTTCCCACCGAAGTGATCCCTATTTATCTACTCGCAATTTCTTGCTTTCGAACTGCTAGGCTGGCAAGAGCTGGGACAAAGACGGGAGCTCATTCCGTCCTGCAGTACTCGGGAATTGAACTGCTGACCTTCTGCCTCCCAGTCAGCATCTTAGCCACTTGATAGAATCTGATGAAGAAGGCTTCGGGAATTATTAAATATAGTTTGTCACATAAACAGTATCTGCCCATGATTCATTTATGTCTCTGTTCTGTCCAATATACTTATTTCAAGTGTCTAAATGGCACTCGCCATTTTGTATTTTCCTGGTCATAATAAATTACCCACTTATCATATATAGTTTATTGTCATATCTGTGTTATTTTGTAATTCCATATAAACTGCCACAGGCTCTTCTGATTCTACAAACATTCTTTTTTAAAAATGCTTCCTACAAATCTCTCCCATCATCATTTTAATTTAATTTCTAAGAATTCCTGTAACAAATTCATTCTACTTTGGTTTTGTATGATCTCCCAATTCCACTTAAAACATTTTTCTTTCAGTGGAAGTCACCTTTACCCCTTAAAACACTGCAAACCTAAATAATTATTTCCGGAAGGTTTACAGTAGAAACCTCAAGACTGTCAGTTCGTTTAATGTCTCCTCACTTTATGTTTTGTGCCAGTTTTAAGGCTCAGCAAGAATTGACAATGGAAGCCTTTTACAACATCAGCTGATGGTGTTCTCTTTGACAGCAAGATTTCAAATCAAGGATTTAATAAGCTCTTCCAGTTAGCGAGAAGAAATGTTCCCTCCAAACCGTCACTCAACAGAACATCAAACAGACCTCAGCTCTGGAGCTGAGATTGCAACTAAACCAGAATCCTAGCTAATTTGCATTCATGGTCTTACCAAGTTTGAGTATTGGGTGCCAAAGGGTGAGGAAACATTATTGCTCTTTTTCAAATAAAGTGGAAAGGAAAAGACAGGCAGGAGGCTTGAGATGCTGGTGTCTTTGAAAATTTTCATCTGAAGAAATGCACATGTGCATACATGCTACAATGCATGCATGCAGAGGCACATGCAAATGGGCATATACACATCTACCTCCTGACTTCCCAAATATAATGGTTAGCATAAATTTTAAAAATTGAAAATCTTTGTAAAGATGACATTCAACAGTATATATTCAGATGTAACATTGGGGGAAATTGATATTTCCCTACTGAATGGGTGTCTGCCATCTCGGCTCACCTCTTCTGTTCTCCCGAAGATACTTATGGTTTTAACATACACAAACAAACCATGTTGTAGTTATGTATATTATGTATGTGTATTGTGCTAAAATATCATGATCTTTCTTTATTCCTGTCAGAGGCACCAGCAGCATATAATAACATACAAAGCTAAAATTAACATATCTAAAACAAAAAGGAATTAAAAGAACTAGATGACATCAGCCAAATATTGGGCCACCTCAACAGCATTCCCTCTTGCCAACATAAGGTCCTCTTCAGTGCACATTGAAGGGCATCGTGTGCATTTTATCATATGGGTGATTGTGTGCTCTTCTCTGCATTCACACAGGCTACCATTTACAGGGAGACCCCACTTTCTCCCATTAGCCCTTGATCTTCCTACCCCGGCATGCAGTCTGTTTAAAGCTTTCCACATAGACCGTGGTTGTTCATGTCCAGGCGGTAGAGAATCATGTGGTTCTGCCCAGTTATCTGGTAGCTCCATGATGATGCTTCATCCTGCTTAGAAAAATTCCTACTGACACCATTTCCTCCTCGTGTGTTTGAAATTACATGGAGATCTTTCTCAGGAACACAAATGTTTTTAGCTAATTTCTCGCAACCCCAGGTTATTAGATCTGAACCTGGAATTCTTGGTTATAGTTCAATTGATCCCTTGACACCCAAAGGAGTAAACGGGGAAGTAAAGAAGAAGAGGAGGAGGAAGAAGAAGAAAAAGAGGAAGAAGAGGAAGAATAAGAAGTTACTGATGAGGAATAGAGATAGAGATAGATTAGAGATAGAGATATATAGATAGAGATAGATAGAGATATATGCATGTATGTGTATATATAGATATTCCAACATCTAAGTCTAATATGTAGAGCACAGTGTAGCTATACATTAAGCTTCATATTTCTCAGCACATTATAATATAGTTTGCACTTCAAAGGCTGTATCCAAACATAAATTTTGAGAGAAAGTATTATTGAAAATGCATATTTAGAGAACACATATTGAAAAGTACCTATGGAAAAGATTTTAAAAGCAAGCTTTTTCTAGCAGGTTAATGCTAAAAACAGTGTAGTATAGCTACATTCAATAAATAAAAATATAATAAATACATGAAATAGACTGAGCTGTCACTCTCTAGTTAAAAGCTTTTTCTCTGACATCATGTTCAATGTGTATTGAGCGGTGATGGATACTTGCCAATGTCTTGTTTATGGTCAAGACTAGATGTCTTGATATGGTTTGACAGCCTATTACTGGTCCGCCAATCGTTCTCAACTCCACTGCTGAGAAATTTTGGAGGTAGCATGACAGTACAACACGGAGCAGTTTTTGCTTACATTGTGGTATGCATAGTTTGTGCAAAATGTCTGTATTGCTTCTGCCCATTCTGAAGCTAAATATACACACAAAAGAATCACAAAATGGTAGATTAATTGCTCACTAGGTACCCAAACCAAGACCGAATAATGTGCTTCCACTGTATTCCACTGTTTCTGTTGATATCAGCTTCCTTTCTTCTGAAGGCACCTTGCATCCTACAACCCTTTTCCAGAAAGTGAGAAACCCCATTGCAGCAAGATTTAGGCACTACAGTACAGAGGGATTGTTGAGTCCGGTGCTAAGAAGTACTCTGACCAGCAGGATTGGGTCAAACACAAGTAATTTATTTTCAGATCAGGAAATTGGACTAGGGAACATGTACAAGGTGGCTTGCTTATATACAGTGAGAATGGCAGTTACACAAATGAATACAATTCGGTGGGCCTCTGGAAAGGTGGCAAAATATCAAGTGGCAAATCAGCAGTGTTAAAGACAGCTATTTGAAGTTGGCACCTCCTGAAAAAGGCGCACTCCTGGTTTTGCCACTTGGTGCAGCTTAGGCTTAAACGCTAAGCAAAACATATTATTCATAAATAATACTTGGACACAACAGGGATACAGAAGGAAGAAGATAGGAAGAAAATCCTAATACCACTGACACCAGTTACTTTTAGACCTTGGCCAAAATCACCCACTTAATCCTTGTATATATTTGTTTAAGTCCATGCACTAGTAAGGCAGTGGTTATCAGTAGCTAAAATCCTCTTACCTAGTGCTGGTATAGCAAAAACAATGTAACTTTTACATTGCCACAAGTTAATAAATCACTGCAGACTTTTACCAGCGGTGTACCGAGCTGTGTGACTCAGCATGCAGCTGTTTTTTCTGTCAAAAGTACTGAACCACAATTAACAAATATGTCTAATAATTTTCACGCAATGATTGGCAAGACCAAGAGCATTTTAGGAATCTAACATCATATCTTCCATAGTTCTTGTTGTTGCTCATGGAGTACACTGAGCTAGGTGCGAAATCATTCTTTTCTGCACTCCAAAAGAACTGTATCCATAACCCCCCCCCCTATTTTCTTATGTTCACCTTGGTTCTGCCAACTCCACTCTGTAGCCTATTAAGTGAACTGCAAGCAATTTCTCTGTGTAGCCAGAAGCTAGACTTTTGGTGGGTTCCGCTCATATAAAGAGGGGTTCAGTTCTTTCTTTCAACATCAGAATCCTGGGATTTTCTGATGTTACTTCAGGATTTTCAGGGGTTCTGAAAAACATTTCCTTGAATTTCATCTGGCAAGGTGGGATAATAGCCAAGGAGTGGGTATGCATTGATGTGGGCCCTTTGACTCTTTCACAATTAAGTGCTGGTTTTTTCTGTATGCCACTGGGTGCATAGCCAACTGGGTAGATGATTTATCCATAAGAGTTGACTTCAGGCATCCAGTAATAAGTCCACAGCTTTCATTGAGTGCTATGCCTTGTTTTGCAAGGGCAGAACTATACCAGGTTGGCTTAGTTACCTGCAGTGTAGCATAGGGCCAAGGCTTAATTCTTAGAATAATATTGTTCTTTGTGAAGGCCTTTTGCTTTCAATTTTGACAGCGTCTCTTTGCAGGCGCACCCCCCAATAAAGGACTCAGACACCAATGAAAGTGGATAACGGCATTGGGCCACATTTATTGATTCATGCCCTAGTCCGAATTATAAATTTATATTGGTAATTGACCAATCATAATTCTTAAGGCAAGCAGGCCGAAGTAACACTGGTAAGGTACCACCCAAAATTGCCAACGGCAATTGCTACAATGTATCCATTTGTATCAATTTGTTTGTTGACCACAAACAAATTGTTGACCGTAGTCAATATCTAACTAATGACCCCACCCTCTGACGCGTATCCGTAAAATCACAGGGTGATGCATGCTGTCTAGCTATAGCCATCACCCCGTCGCCTAGTTCGTCGTTGACCGGACAACGTTTAACCAACTTATGCCTGTCTAGTGTTGTCCAGTCAATTGCGAACTTGCCGGATACCTGTGGGTCATAATGTTTACCTTACCAGTGCTACCCGCCACACAGAGGGGCTTCAAAGAAGGCTCGACGCCCCCCCCAGACCATCAGCTCGGTCAACAGGCCTGCTCGCCAATCACCCAACAGGAGGTCCATACCTCCTCGCGACAGATGGACCCCATCCCCTGCATAAAAGTCATAACTTTGGAGGCTAATAGCGGGGTGACGACTGACCCTCCCCCAAGCCCTGTCGACAAGGAAACGCGCCACTGCCCTATTCACCATGCGTCTAGCACGGTCAAGGGCCAGGAGGTCAACACCCCCTCTGTAGGAATGGCGCGGGACCATGTCCGACCAAACAAGGGTTGTGGCGGGCCAGACATAATGCAGGTAGGCGAGGTCCTCGCAAATCGCATGCTTCAGCGACAAGCCGGTGACCTGGCCCAAATCATTGCCCCCCAGGTGTATGATCAGAATGTCAGGCGGGTCAGCATTCTGGCCTGAAAAAAAGAAAGGCAGCAGCTCCCGCCATAACATCCCGGGCTTACCATGCCATGTGAGACTTGCGTATGCACCCAGTCCCAGTCGGGGTCCCCACTCTGTCGCCGCAGCATAACGCGCTGCCCTGTGCACGTAGCTATGGCCCACCAGCCATACTGTCACCGGTGTAATACGACACCCCGGGTCTGTAAAGGAAAAATGAGGGAAAGTAGGTAAGGTGACTGGGTTGGTACTCACAGCGGAAGTGGGCGCACATAAAACTGAAAACATTGCGAACCCCACCGTCCCATGCTACGTATGTCAGCCCCTGAGTACCCAAAAGCAGCTGCGGTTGAGGCCGCCCCTATACGGAATGAATGAGTGCCATAGCGGGCGCCTGGGAGGCCCACACTGGCCAGCGCTTTGCCCGTCACCTTCCAAAATTGAAATTTAGTAAGGGGAGACCCATCTTGGTGACAGAAAAACGGGCCATGGTGCGTGCCACGCAGTGCCAGGAATTCCTGTAGGGCACCAACCGGACAGATGTCTGCCAAAGAACACCGTAGCAGTCGCACACCACTGCCGACGCCATGCTGATCGGTCTTAGAGGAACGTATCCTCAACTGAGCCCAGTCTTTGGCAACACAGACATCCTCGAGTTCCAGTGCCCTACGACTTGCATCTGCCTTAGACAGCATCACAACCTCGCTGATGCGGAGCGCTCCAAAAAATGCCACCGTTGTGGCTGCATGGAACAGGGCTGCCTCATATGCATCAAAACAGAGGCAAGGCCAGCCCCGGGCCAACTGGGTAAGGACCCCTGGGGAAATTGGGTGGCGGTCATCCGGGCAACGCCCGCGCTCGCGCACCCACCCCTCCAAAACATGTCTCACACGGAAGTCAGAGGTGCTGTCCACATGACCCCCCACCTTGGCCATAAAAACCAACGCTGAAAGCTTAGATGCTATGGTGCGAGGTGGAAGGCCCTGAGAATGCAGGTAAACCATGAACCGCAGAACATGGGTTACCGGGATCGGCCAGGTTCCTGGCAGTTGAAATTGGGTACAGAATGCCCTGAAAGAATTAATTGCGTGGTGATACGCCTTACGGGTGCGTGGCGCTAGCGACAGGCCAATCGCCCGGTTCACCTCTCCTTGCCAATGGTCCATATCTCCTCCGGGAGTGGCGAGGGAAATTCCTCCGCATCCGGGGCCAAGGCACGGAACCGGGAGATCTGTAGGCGGGACAAAGCGTCAGCAATATCATTATTAACCCCTGGGACGTGCCTGGCCCTGAACAGTACGTTGAGGCGCAGGCTGCGCAACACAAATTGGCGCACTAGGTCCATAACCCTGGGCGATTTGGAAGTCTGTGCATTGACAATGTGGACCACAGCCGCATTGTCACACCAGAAATGCACGACCGAGTTGGACCACTCCTGGCCCCATAGCATCAAAGCACCCAGGATAGGGAAAAATTCCAGATATGTGAGATCACGCAGGCGACCCGTGCCTGCCCAGGCCGGTGGCCACCCACCATAGGCCCACTTCCCATTGAAGTACATCCCATAACCGAGGGATCCCGAGGCATCAGACTGAATCTGAAATTGAGGGGAAGCCAGGAGGTCATGCCTCCAAAATGAGACCCCATTGAACTCCCTCAGGAACTGTAACCAGACAAGCATGTCTGCCCTGATACCCCGGGTAAGCCTAACTCTATGGTGAGGCCTGGATAATCCTGCCATAGCGTCGCACAAGCGCCGGGCAAAAGCCCTGCCCGGTGCGACCACTCTGCAGGCGAAATTAAGGTGACCATGCAGCACCTGCAGTTCTCTCAGTGATGCCTTACGCTTGGCCAACAAGTCCGAGATAAGGGCCACTATCCTAGACACCTTATCCCGCGGTAACCTAGACGCCTGCGCTATCGTGTCAATCTCCACCCCCAGGAAGACTAGCTGTGTAGATGGGCCCTCGGTCTTTTCGGGCGCTAAAGGGACACCGAGTTCCTCCATTAGCGTCTGAAATGTGTTGAGGAGACGTGTACACGTGTCCCAGCCCTGTTCACCCCCGAATAAAAAGTCATCCAGGTAATGGGCTACAGACCGGGACCCTGACCTGCAGACAAAAGCCCACCCTAGGAAGGTACTGAACCGCTCGAAAGCCGAGCATGATATGGAACAGCCAAAAGGCATGGCCTTATCAAAATAATATTTGCCCCGAAATTTGAAACCCAGCAATTCAAAGTCGCCCGGGTGCACCGGCAAGAGGCGAAAAGCTGACTTAATGTCGCACTTAGCCAGCAGCGCACCCTGGCCACATGAGCGCACCATGCGCAGTGCGTGGTCAAAAGATGTATACCTGACTGAGCAAAGGTCGTCAGGGATAGCATCGTTGACCGATCGGCCGGCTGGGTAGGACAAGTGATGGATAAGGCGAAACTCGCCTGGAGACTTCTTGGGAACCAAGCCCAGGGGCGATACCTTAAGGTTAGTGAACGGGGGTGCAGGGAAAGGGCCAGCGACCCTGCCCGCATTGACCTCCTTATTAATGCTGGTGGCAGCCACCTCCTCCCTCCCCCTAAGGGACAAAAGGTTGGGGGCATCCTGAGGGGACCTATCACCCATGAAAGGAATACGGAACCCCTGCCTAAAGCCATGAAGGAGATAATCTGCATCCTCCCCCTTCGGGTACAATGCGAGCCAACGCTCCAACATGTCCACATTAATTGGGGAGGGAGCCTTTCGGTGAACCAGCTCCATCTGCGGCAGTCTTGCCAGCCCACTGTCCACCCCTCCCTCTGCCCCGCGTCCCTCCAGGCCTGGGACAGGCAGAGGCTGCATGGGGGCCCGCACAGGTGGGACACTCATGTCTGTACTTGCAATTCTTCTTATTGCATGAACCATTAGACGAGAAAGTCCAGCACAGCAGGCGGGCTGGAACCCCCTGCCCCGCCACTTGGAACCTGTGCTGGACCCACTCGCTGGACCGCATGTCCACAATGGTATCTTTCCCCTGGCGCGGGGCACGTGGGCGTCATGTACAGAAGCCAAAGCCTCTGGCATGGCTCATCCCCTCTCATCTCAGGGTGCAGGGGAATTCGCATACGGAATTCCTCGTCATAAGCCAACCACGACGGGCCCGGAAAGTCAACCATCGCCCGGTAGATGTTGTCCAAATACTGGACCATCGGAATTGCCAAATCCGGCCGGGCCCTCAGGTACACTGCCATGTAGATGAGGTAAGCCGGCAGCCAGTTGGCCCAAGTTCGTGGTGGCTTGCGATGACGTGCCTGTTCCTTATCCTTCTCATCCTGCCCCTCCCTCTCTTCCTTGGTGGGCTCCCTGTTTAGGAGTGAGAAGATATCTACATACTCCCCTCGCCATATTTTCTCTCTGGTGGCCTGTGCCAAGTGGTCACCCAGTGGCAAGGAATAGCCCGCTGTCGGCAAGGCCGAGACAGGCACAGCAGAAACTGCGGGCAACTGGAAAGGGGCTTGGACTAGCCCAGCCACCCCCAAAACATTCCCCACAGGGTAGGAAACGCTCCCCACCCCGGGGCCCTGGGTGGTGGTTGACATCGCCTGGTGGTGCGTCAGCGGCTGTACCGCCGCACCACCCACGCGAGGCCAAGGCCATTGGAAAGCCCCCCCAACGTAGCCACATGTGTAGGTGCACTAGTTTGTACCGCATACTCACATGCTGCACCCCCGCGGGCCGCCCCCACCGGGGGTTCCGGCCCACTGGGGGCGTCGGAGCTCACGACCACCGTAGAGCTCGTCGCCGGGGCCTGACCCGCGCTGGCCTGTTGGTTGGGGAGCTGCGAGGCAGTGGCCGAAGTCGCGCCACGCGCCTCAAGCTGCTCAACCCGTCCCGTCGCCTGCCGCTGCCCAGCAGACGACGCGTCAAAGTGAACCCCAAAGGGAGCCCCAGCGTGGCTGGCCCGAGCAAGGGAAGCCTCAAGGGCCGCCACGCGGGCCAGTAAGGCCTCCACACTGGCGTGGGGCCATGGGCCAGCCGGCCCGCCTGTTACGGGCGTGGGTACAGGTCCTTGCACCCCAGGGCCCTAATATGGCCATGACCCCACACCCAGGCCCGGCAGGGCCGACGTAGGCATCTGCCAAGGAAGGGGACCACACCACCCCCCAAGGCTGGAAGGCCCTGGAGTGAGCTGCGCCCCAATAGAGGAAGGCCCAGTAGAATGGGCACCAGGAGCGGCATCCGCCGCTTGCGGGCCGCTGGCCGCAGCCCATGCCGGACCCCTGCTCGGGTCCCCGGCCTCCGGCCAGGGGGTAATAGACCCCATCCCACCGGTCCCGGTGGGTGCCGGCAAAGGCGGCTGGTGGGGAGGCGCCGCCGCGGTCCTCCGACCCAGATTGCGCCTCCGAACCGCCCGAGCCGCGCTTGCGGCCGCCTTCTTCTTCGAAGGCATCTCAGTCGGACCTAAGGGAAGCCGAAAAGAGGAAGGTCAGCAGCCAAAAGGCTTCCCAATCAAGGTAAAAGCGACGGAGTAAGAGGGAAAAACTTCTCCGCTCCGTCGCTTCGCAAAATGGCAGCTCGGCTGCCTCGTGGCCACCCCTTTTATAAGGGAGCTGGCCACGCCCCTAACTACCCAGATGCCTTCGTCCTGTGGGGGGGCCCCCGCAAAGAGCGCGGCGGCCATTTTGGCGCCGTGCTTGCATTGTATTTTGGCAATGGTTCATGTACAATCCAAAATAACACTTACATAATTGGAGCCATCCTGCCAACCTAGCAGTTCGAAAGCAAGAAATTGCAAGTAGATAAATAGGAACCACTCCATTGGGAAGGTAAACAGTGTTCCATACACTCCGGTGTTGAGGCATGCCTACCACATGTTCACGGAAATATCTGGAGATGCAGACAGTTCTGGCTGATTTAGCTATAGACAGAGATGAGCACTGAACCCTAGAGTCAGATACGATTGGCTTTCGAGCCAGGGCGACCTTCACCTTTGCCTAATTAAAGCCAAAATTATATTCTAGCTGTATATCCTTCCAAGATGCCTACATATTTCTCGGAGAAAAGGCACATATTTGAGTCTTAGTGTTGTTCAATCACACAGTCGAGTCTGTTCTCTCAGAGAAGGAATTGATATGTCAAGGAGTGGACATCCCTGGCTATCAAACCTCTTGTCTATGTCTAAACATGTGTGTGTTGTTGGCTTTTTTTACTTATATACTTCTTGCCTGACATTATATGCAGAAATGTCCCCCACAAATTGACTGCTTGGAAGAGAAATTAACATTCCACCATGACTGATAAAGAAATGTTGAGGAAGGATTGCCTGCTTAGTTATGCAGACCACACAGATGCAGAAAGTTTTAAATTAACTTCTAACTGATCTCTTTTGGAATAATTAAAACATTTAGGTGTGCTAGAATGAAATCTATGTTTGTTATACAAGAAGAATTACTAATATGCTAGATTCAGTTCATGAGCTCCCTAACTGCAGAGTTCTGGTAAAAGCACTAGTACTATGTTGTTGATTTTCTTGTAAAATAAAGAGGAGCATGTTGGTATTTTGTAAAGCCTAGAGAAACACTCTGTCTGGAATGGTTTGTTCCCTTGTTACATGTGATGTGCGTTTGTTTAGCTTGGATCTCAGTCCAGATGCATTTTTAGAGAGTTGCCTTTAAAGGGCTCATGTTTACCTTGAACTCAGATCAGGGACATCTGAGTTTTGGCTTCACAAAAATATTGACCGAAACAATGTCTACTTAAGTGCAACAATAAATAAATAAATAAATGAGTTCAAAAAACAAGAACCCTGTTCATGTTCCCTTCCCACAATTAACAATCATGTGGAAACGGAAAGCAGGGGTGCTTAAACCAGAATAATTAATCCATGGCAATCTTGAATAGCTCCAATGGAATGTGCTATTGATCTCCGTACTCTGCTTCGTGGTTGCTCCACAGTTTGCACAGTTTCCAAATATAAATAAGATGTGTTGTTCAGGCAGTGGTGGGAATAAAAAAAAATTTATTACCTACTCTGTGGGTGTGGTATGGTGGGTGTGGCCAGAGGGAAAGCCCTGCATTGCACCCGAATTAGGACTACTTTATTTCAAAACTTGGATGGGTGGGGCCAGCTGGAATTTCTGCTACCAGTTCTGGTGAACTGGTGCGAACCTGCTGAATCCCACCACTGTGTTCAGGATGAAATCAATCTGGACATTCCACTCAAAGTAGAACACATTCTGTGAGTCCACCTCAATACTGCCATCAGGGAGACTCTGATTCCCTGCTTTCTTCCCAGTTCTACATCCTTAGGTATAAAGGAATTGCTAGAGTGAAAGGAGGACATTTTGCTGGTGTAAAACAATCTCGAGAGAAGCATCTACCACCGTGGTTCCTGCTCTTGCACAAAGAACGGGGACGCCTGTTGTTGATGTGTCTCTCAGCTGCTTCAGATTCCTTTCACATGAAAGGTTTGCTATAAATCCAGCTAAGATGATTGATGGTTATGAGGATGCCATGGTGCCAAGAGTACTAAAGTGGGGATATTACCTTTCAGAGGAAAGTGATAAAAACTGCCAGCTCCCTCCATATGCCTGTCTGGGGTAAATCTAACACAAGACCAATCAGTCAAAGATGGCTTCCACCCTACTTCCTGATTGAGGTCATTCTATTCTGACTTCAAGCAGCCTTAAAAGATGTCTCATCCAGCAGGTCATACTTAATCTCTTCCTCTTTCTTTTGTCTTCCCACACCCGCATGAAATCAACAGGCATTGCAACATGAATTTTACTATTATTATTATTATTTTAGTATTCAAACTCCAAATTGGGATGCATGCATTGAGGAGTTTCTTATTTTAATGGCAAGTTACTGAGAAGCAGGAAGAGGAGCAAGATTTGCAAAGTGGATTTAGCTCTCCAGGACATTGGCATTTGTGGAATGGAGGAAACGATCCATTTGAATGCACTTTCATCTGCTGGAAGTAAAACACAGGTTCTGTGAAGTGAATCCTTAGCAATATTTTTAATGAAATTGGAAAGCATCTGATGGCGGGCTAGCATGTACACACACACACAGATGGGTCAACAGCTAATTTGGAGACAGGTTTCAACCTGGATTATTTCAAACCTATGTCTATTTTAGGATTTTGCCTATCATCAAGAACCATGCCTTTCAAATTAAAGGGATGCAATTCCTTTTGCCTGAAACCCCAGTAAGGTAGGCTGATGCATTCCTGCCTCATCATATGCTTTCACCCCATCAGCCAATCAAAGAGCTTCCTGAAATGGCAAGGTCCCTGAATGTCACTTATGTTAACCAATGACAAATGTCACCCCTGTGCTATGGAAACCCCTTGCCTGTTAGATGAGGAATCAGCATGTGTGTCATCCACTGTCACTTTGTTGTTATTGTTCAGTCACACAGTTGATTCTGACCCCCTGCTACACCATGTACCATTGCACATCAGGCACCCCTATCCTCCACCAACCTCCTCAACCTGCCCAACTCTGTGCCCAATTTGTCAACAATACCATTTATCCATCTCATTTTCTGCAACCCCCTTCTACTTTTGCACCTCGACCTTTTCCAGCATCAAGGCTTTCTCAATTGAATCCTCTTTTCTCATTTGATGTCCAAAGTACTTTAGCTTCATCTTCACTATTTGACCTTCCAAGGAGCAATCAGGGTTGATTTCCTCTAAGATCGACGTATTTGTTCTCCCCGCTGTCCAGGGTACTCTGTCACTAACTGTCCATAATACCTTTATCCCTGGTACAGAGAAAGGTGTGCCCAGCCAAATATTTCACAGACAGCGATAGTTTGTTCAGAGCCTATGTCAACAACGAATGGTCCATCCCCACCCAATTTATGCATCCATAATCTAATGGCATTATTCTTCTAAAGGCAGATATATTTGCTTAAAATATTACTATCTCTCAAGGCGGTACAACAAAATAGTTCCCTTGACTCCCTGCTCAAAATGGCCCTTCACCCTAAACAAGGCTCCTGGTCTCATTGCATTTGCAGAATGCAAACTGTGATCTTGAGCAGGATGTTGATCAGGCTTCACCTCCTGCCATCCATTAATAATGAGAAGGCATAAGGCTTGATTTTTGTTTTAATATTGGGGCTGAAGCACAGGATCCAACTCACAAACCGTGTAACAAAGTGCTGGAAACTCTCACAGCACTCTAGCATAAACCCTGGCCACGAAAGTTTGGTTGGTGTGTTTTCTCTATAGGTTGCCCTAAATCTGCACCTGTACTGCAAATCAGTGGATACAATTATGATGAATGTGTGTGTCTGAGAAAAGAGTACTCCAGATCTTTTAAAGGTCTGACAACATTCCTCTAAACATGTACAGTACTTGTTGCAGCCCTGCAGTCGAGTGAAGAGGGAGAGAAGATTCAAGGGGTAATTTGGAGAGGAAAGAAAGAGTCCAGGGGATCCCAAACAATCCCGTTCTCCACTGCTGCTTCTCCAGTCCAGAAAAAAAAGGACTCAGAAACCAGCTACAGGTTTGAATGTCAAGCATAGGTTAGCATTCTGTTCTACCCCAGCTGTCTCATCAGGCTGGATTCCATCCTTGCCTTTGCAGCCCGCTGAAGCTGTAAAATTATTTTTCTTCCTCTGTATCCAGATGCTATGGGCCAAAGAGGTCACATGTAACTCTGGAGCAGCACAACAGTGGGATTGGGTTGGGAGCAGCTGCTTTCTCTTTTATCGATACATAAAAGGTCCACAGATTGTTCTCTGTGTCAAAACCTTCCCAGGCCTAGGCTTACCCTGCAAAGGTCCACATGTTCATAAGAACATAAGAACAGCCTTGCTGGAACAGGCCACAGCCCATCCAGTCCAGCATTCTGTCTCACACAGTGGCTCACCATTTCCTTCAGGGTATTCCCAAGCAGATGCCTTCACCTGCTTAGGATTCCCTGGAAATGATATTGAGAGATATCCTGCCTATCTCTCCAACCCGGAGGTTGTCCTTAAGTATCCATAATTATAGCCATTGATACTCTTGTCCTCCATGAACTTGTCTAATCCTTTCTTAAAGCTGTCAAGACTGACAGCTGTCACCACTTCTTCTGGCAGGGAGTTCCATAGACCAGTAATCCTCTGGGTGAAAAAGTACTTTCTCTTATTTGTTTGAGAACTAGTACCCAAAGGTTTCATGGAGTGTCCCCTAGTTCTAGTGTTATGCGATAGGGAAAACAGTTTTTCCTTATCTACTTTGTCCACACAGTGCATGATTTTATAAACTTCAATCAGGTCACCTCTTAGACGTCGTCATTCAAGAGTGAAAAGGCCCAACCGTTGCAGCCTCAGATGGTAAGGAAGGTGTTCCAGTCCCCTAATCACTCTGGTTGCCCTCCTCTGCACTTCATATGTTCATATGTCAGGAGTTCTCAAACTTTTTAAGCCGGGGGCTGGATCACACCCCCTTAGACAGCTTCAGGGGCCAGATGGCCATCCCCACCTTCCTCTACCACTGGCAGTTCCTGGTGTGGTGGAGGCATTGGGAAGCCACATTAAATGGTGCCATGGACTGCATCTAGCCCACGCAGGTTGAGAATCCCTGGTAAAAGTAGATATAATTATTCCTCTTTCTCTGTATAATGTTACACATCAATTTATGGTTGTGGAGGCAGGAGTAATGCAGTGTATGCTTCTAGAGGTACACTGGACCTAATAAATGTCTGATCCCTTTTACCTCTGCTGCTATGCACTGCTACCCAAAGGAGACTTTGATCGCTCCTTCCCTGAATGCTTGTTGTCAGCTGTACTGACAGACTCTTCTATACAGCCAAGGAACATGAGTATTAAACTAGCACCTCATCAATATCACCATTGCTTCTTTTTTTTTTTAAATTTTTTTTATTGAGTTTTTAATAAACATACAGAAAAAGAAAAGAAAACATTAACAGTACATTAACAATACATTACACTAACAAGTCCGTAGTATCATACTAACAAACATTACTATATGCTAGCACATAACAATATCTATATTCATTAACTACTGTTTAACCACCAAATATTAAGAACCATTATTTCAAAGTCCAAAGTAATAAAAAGAACTTTCTGTACTACCACTAATCTTTTTAACCAATAAAAATCACCCTGTGAATATATACAATGCCCGGAGAGTTTATTTTCTACTCAGCTCCAGAAGCTTCTTTGAGATGGTACTGGTCCTGAACTATCACTTGCAATAATAGAGTGATCCACGAACGGTTTCCATATATTCCAAAATCTATTCACTTTTAAATTATCTCTTTTGACTTTAATCTCCCATGTCAATTTATCATTCAGTGCTAAACTCCACATTTCTTTATACCATTCTCCAACCTGAATATCTGCATCATTTTTCCAATTTCTGGCTATACATTGTCTACCCGTTGTCAGTACAATTTCCAGCAATTCTTTTTCCTCCTTGTTTAAACCCAAATCTTCCACATTCGTTAAAAGAATAGTACCCGACACCAGCTTAACACTTTTACCCAATATTTCACCAAGTTCATTTTCTATTCTTCCCCAAAAATCCCTTATTTTTTTACAACTCCACCACATATGTTCATATGTTCCATCAAATTCTTTACATCTCCAACATAACTTATCTCTTTTATTATCCATCTGGTAAAGTCTTAATGGAGTCAGGTACCATTGCCACAACATCTTGAAATTATGTTCTTTAATTCTTACAGACATTGTTCTCATAATTCTCTTTTTCCATTTATTTTTCCATTCAATCTCCCCAATTTTTGTATTCAAATTTTGTTCCCACTTCCGTTTCAAATCCTCCTGTGGATCTGCACCTCTATTCAATATATTATAAAGCTTACTTACAAGACCCTTAATACTACTTTCCCCTTTTCTAATCTTCCTTACCAATTCCTCAAATTCCGTAAGTACTCTATCTGACCCTAATTCTCTTTTATATTTTTTATTCCAATTGTCCACCTTTAACTTCTGAAACCAATTCAAATTTAGTATCTCAAACATTTTTTTCCGCTCGGCATCAACATCACATGCTTTTAACCAATCCTTCAGTAACAACGTCCCATTTTTATCCAATATTTCTATTTTTTCTTTGTCTAATTTTATTGGGAAACACATCATATCAGTCAATTCCAAGATTGGGGAGAGATTCGGAACCATATCTTTTTTTACCTTCTTCCACACCTCCATGAGACCTTTCATCATAGTATTATTTGACCTTTTCACCTTATCCTTCATTCCCAGAAAATTCAAGTTTCCAATATTTCTGTATTCTTTCATTTCCAATTGTTCCCAAATTACCTTTTCTCTTGCCAAGATCTTCACAACATTCTTAACTTGAAATGCTCGGTAATATACTAACAAATTTGGCATACCCAACCCCCCTTTTTTCTGCGACAAATACCATAGTTTCTTTGGAAGCCTGGATTTTTTTCCTCCATTACAAAAATCATTAAACATTTTTTGAAACTCATTAATTTCTTTCTCTTTTAAATGGATCGCGAGCGTATCAAATAAGAAGTTAATCTTTGGTAACAGTATCATTTTACACATAGCAATCCTTCCGAACCATGACAGCTTTAACTTCTGAAGTTCTCGTATTTTATTCTTAAATTCAATTCTCAAGCTGTCATAATTCAATCGTTTAAGTTCTTCTAATTTGTTTGAAATAATTATCCCTAAATACTTCAACTTATCTTTAATTTGTATATTAAGTGTCGACACCGTCCTACCCATCTCGCTCAATTTCAAATTACACAACATCAATTCATATTTATCCCAATTTATCTTTAATCCAGTTATAGCTTGAAATACTTGTAGATGATCTTTAGGTCCAGTCCTAGGCCCCTCAAATGGGGGGTCCCTCAGGGCTCGGTGCTCTCTCCTCTCCTATTTAACATCTACATGAAACCGCTGGGTGAGATCATTCGTTCCCATGGGGTGCGGTACCATCAGTACGCGGATGACACTCAGTTGTACATCTCGGCCCATGGGGACCCCAGTGATGCCATCAAAGTCATTTCCAGATGCCTGGAAGCTGTGGGGGTCTGGATGGGGGCTAACGGGCTACAACTGAATCCCAGCAAGACTGAGTGGCTATGGATAGGGGGTCCTGCGTTAATCCGGGAGTTACCATCGTTGGTTCTGGATGGGGCTATTTTGCCCCAGACAGACCCGGTGCGCAACTTGGGGGTCCTCCTGGATTCACGGCTACTGCTAGAAGAACAGGTGGCGGCTGTGACCAGGAGGGCTTTCGCCCAACTTCGGGTGATTCGCCAGTTGCGCCCACTCCTGGACCGGGACTCCTTGCTCATGGTCACCCATGCTCTGGTTACCTCCAGACTAGACTATTGCAATGCGCTCTACATGGGGCTGCCCTTGACGACCATTCGGAGGCTACAGCTGGTCCAAAATGCGGCTGCCCGGGTGGTGATGGGGTGTGGGCGTTATGCTCATGCTTCGCCACTGCTCCGGGAGCTGCACTGGTTGCCAGTATGTCTCCGGGTGCAATTCAAGGTGCTGGTTTTGACCTTTAAAGCCCTATATGGTAGTGGGCCAGGTTACCTAAGAGACCGCATCGCCCTGAGGACGTCTGTCCGTCCAACCAGAGCGGACCGGAGGGGCTCTCTAATTGTTCCATCAGCCAGAGGGGCTCGCCTCTCTGGCACAAGGAGGAGAGCCTTCTCCATGTCTGCACCGGCCCTCTGGAACCTCCTGCCAACAGAATTACGTCTTCGGACGGAGTTGCTGCCTTTCAGAAGGGATCTTAAAACCTGGCTGGCAGGTCAAGTGTGGGGTGCGGGTGGAAGGGTAACCACCATGGGGTGGTTGGTGTAGAGGAACTCTTCCCCATGGTGCCTTTTCGATCCTGCAGCCCCTGCTTTTTAGGGGGTGGGTAGTCTTAACTTTTTTACTGTTTTAACTGTTTTTAGGATTATTAATATTGTCTGTAAACTCCTTGGGTTGCCCTGGGGTTACTTTTTATGTTGTTAGCCGCCCAGAGTCGGCCTTGTGTTGAGTGGGCGGGATATAAATTGAATAAATAATAATAATAATAATAATAATAATAATAATAATAATAATCCTGTCCATTACCTGTTCCGGGTGCTTCACCATAAGCAATGTATCATCAGCGTACATGCTCACTTTATTACCCATAATCCCTTCTGTATTTGAATCCTCCCTTATACTTTTAGCTAAAATCTCCATTGCCATTATAAACAAAATAGGAGATAATGGGCAACCCTGCCTAGTGCCTGCCTCTAGCTTTACCAGATCCGTAAGCTCCTCATTTACTCTAACCTTGGCATTTCCTTTTTGATATAGTAGATCTATAACCCTATTAAATTTATCCCCAAACCCATATTTTCTAACTATTTCCTTAATTGAAGACCATTGCAATGAATCAAATGCTTTAAAAATATCCAATGATAATAATCCCACTTTTTCCTTTGTTTGATTAACATTGTCTATTAGATCTAATACCCTTCTGGTCAAATCCGCCATGTGTCGTCCTTTTAAAAACCCAACTTGATCAACATTTATATATTCCCCCATAAAATTATTTAATCGATTAGCCAATATTGCCGTGAAGATCTTCGCATCTTGGTTTATAAGCGAAATTGGTCTGTACGAATCCACTCTTTCCAAATTCTTACCAGGTTTTGGCAAAAGAACGATTGTAGTATTGTACCATGAAGCCGGAATTGATCCTCCATCTAATATATAGTTATATAATTTCACCAGTTTCGGGACCACCACCTCTTTAAATTCTTTATAAAACTCCATTGATAATCCATCATCCCCCGGGGCTTTCCCGATCTTCAATCCACTTATTACCCCCTTAACCTCTTTATCAGTTATCTTTTCCTCCATTTTCTCCCTATGCTCTTGTTTTATCCCATTCCCTAACTGCCTCTCCAATATCCTTTTAAGCTTTTCCATATCTATCTCTTTTTTTGCATATAACACCTGGTAAAATTCCCTAACTATTTTGCATTTATCGCTATTCTTATTACACCTTGAACCTTGCCTGTCGACTAACACCCCAATTTCTCTTTTTTCCCTTTTAACCTTAGCTGCTCTTGCTAATAGTTTTGAGTTCTTGTTACTAAATTCAAAATATTCTCTGTTTAAATAAATCAAATCTCATTTAACTTTATCAATATCTTTCCCCATTACTTCTGCCTTGAGTCCTTGTAATTTCAAGAGAATTTTTTTATCTTTACTTTTTGCGTGTTCTTCCTGTAATTGTTTTATTTCCCTTTCTTTTTCTATGTGTTCTGCTTTATACTTTTTATATTTGAGGCTTGCCAGTTTTATGCTTTCCCCCCCTAAAAACTGACTTCATGGTATCCCATACAACGTTGAAATTAACCTCATTATTATCGTTCCAATGCCAACTTTCTTTCCAGCTTTCCATAATTGCCTCTTTGCTTTTCTGGTCTTTGAACAAATTAGGATCGTACCTCCAATTTCTAACTCTTTGAATATTTTTTTGTGCTTTCAATTCCAAATATACTTTAGCATGATCCGATTCCTTAATAATCCCAATTTCCGTACCCTCTATATCCCCAATTAAGTTTTCCGACAGAAAAACATAATCTATTCTCGAGTAGGTCCCATGTACATGCGAAAAAAAGGAATATGCCCTTTCCTAACCTTTAAACTCTCTCCACGAATCCTTCAAGCCCATAGCTTTCATCCAATTATCCATCGCCTTCCCTTTCACACCCATTCCACTTCTAGCTATGTTTGTGCAATCTAATCCTGACCTAATCAAATTAAAATCACCAGCCACAATAGTTTTTGCAACGTTTTCCAGCTCCACTATTTTCCGAATCTTTTCTAAAAACACTGTTTGGTGATCATTCGGAGCATAAATATTTACCAACAAAATTTCCTCATCCTCCAATTTTCCTCTTAACAACAAGTACCTACCCTCCTGATCAACAATTTTTTTTGTAATTTCAAATCCTAACTTTCTGGAAATCATAGTTGCCACCCCTCTTGCTTTGGATGTTCCACACGCCATCTCATAGTGTTGCATCCAACCCAAATAAAGTTTATTCGTGTCTTTTGACTTCTGATGTGTTTCCTGTAAAAACAAAATATCTGGTCTATCTTTTTTCAACGCCAATTCCAGTCTCCGTCTCTTAAGAACAGAACCTGTACCTTTCACATTCCATGATATTATTTTAATACTTCCCATAACCAAATTCTTCTCCCAACTTTAAACTCTCCATCGGGCGTGCCACCAACAACCCTTCACCATACCAACTACATAGAACACACATTTTCACTCTCCCCACCTTTCAACGAAAAGTCGCCTCTGTCAACCAAAGAGGGGAGAGGGGGGACCTGCAAGATGCGCCCTACTGCCGGCGCTATGCGCTATCTACCCATTCTACCTCTATTAAGTACTTAAGATTACTACTATCTAGTTCTCATTGTTCCTTACCTATCTCCTCCTCCACCATAATCAAGGACAACTCCTCCTCCTCCTCCCCTCGTTGTGGTGTACCACCTGTTGCCCCACCAGCTTCCTCCCTCCCATGTTCCCTCCCCAAAGCTCCAGAATCCGTCATTTCCTTCTTAAGATTTTTCCATTCTTCCGAATCTACTTGTACCAATCCCAACAAACTCAAATATTCCAATGGGTTGGTGCCTTCATCAATAACTTGCATTCTTTTATCATAGAAAAAACGCAATTGTTGTGGAAATCTCCAGTTATACCTTATATTTTTGCTCATCAGTAGTTTAGTAACCGGCCTCATCTTATACCTCCATGTTCTTTCTTTTAATGAAATATCATTGTAGACTTCTACATCTGAACCATCAAATTTCAACGCGTCTGAACCAACTCTTTTCAGATGAGCCATTACTTTTAATTTATCTGCCCAATTTGCAAATTTAACCAACACATTTCTTTGAACCACTCTCCCTCTTCTTGGACCCACCCGGAATACACTTCCTAAATCCTCCTGAACAAATTCCTTCCCCATTTTTAAACCATTTAACCACTGAACCACCCTCTCTCTTAACAAATCCGGAGTGCGTTCCGGCACCTGACGGATCAGAATGTTCTGCTTTCTCATCATATCTTCAACAGCATCTATCCTCATTTCTTGTTCCTCCAGTTTTAACTTGCTATCCCGCACCATCTCCTGAGTCCCTTTTACTTCCTTCTTTACAGCATCCACCTTGATTTGAACCACTTTCAGCATTCCCTCAAATTTATTCAAACTTAAGTCCACCTTTTTGGTATAATCTGTCAGTGTTGACATCATCTTTTCTTGCCTTTTAAACATTTCATTTTTATCTTTCACCCTTGAAGCCTCATTTTTCTCCATTTTTTGCAACAACTTGCCAATTTCCACCATAATTTGAGTCTGATCCAATGGCACTGTGGACACGGATGTTGACTGAGCAGATTCATCCATTGGTGCTTTTTCAATCTTCTTAGGCTTTACAACTTGTTCTTCTTCCTTCGCTTTCGCTCTCGTACCTTTATCCATAGTGATGTAATATATTTCAAACCCAATGTTGCAGATCGCTGTAACAAATTGTCAATACAGTAAGGCTTACTACACTGCAGCCATAGGTTCCACCGATACAACCGGAAAGTTCTTATGTCAGCAGAAGATCCAAAATTTACTGTAATCCACAACGATGAAGCAAAAGAAAACAGCTCTCCAAACAGGCGATTTAAAAGTAAAAATTGTTAACCACAAATAATCCTTTCCCACAAAGCCAGCAGTCCAATAGCGTCTTCCAACCACAGCAAAAGGGCTTCAGAAAAACAGTTAATCATCACCATTGCTTCTGATGGCAAACCCAGGTATGGTGGTGGCTCTTTATTTGTCATCATCCATCCACCACAATGAAGTAAAAATGTGGCAGCTGCCCCCACCCAGTGGTGGGCATCAGCAGGTTCACACCAGTTTGACAGAACCAGTGGCTGAAATTCTGGCTGGCCCTGCCCACCCAAGTTTTGAAATATAGTAGTCTTAATTCGGGTGCAACACAGGGCTTTTCCCCTGGCCATGCCCACCATATCACGCCCATAGAGTAAGTAGTAAAAAAATTTGGAGCCCACCACTGCCCCCACCCCCTTTATCGTGAGCACTTTTGGGTGTGTGTTGGAGGGTGGGTGAGTCTCCTTTCACATCTGAAACAGCACAACAAAAAACAGGGTAACTGGAGTCCTGACACCTTTTTAAAATTGGAGGCTACAATAAGAGCTTGGAAGTAGCAAATCCAAACAACATGGTTAACTGCGGGTTCCGCGCACGCAATTGCCATACTGTCCCTGACAGAACCATCGTTTGGGAGATTGCTCCTTCGAGCTTTGGTTCCGAGGGGACAGAAATTGGGGAGCGGATTAATAGCCATAGTTTAATTCACCCACAGCTGACCTGACAAACAGTTCGGGCAAGAGGAAATTGGATGACTAACTCACTAGTCATGTAATAGGTAATATCGCACCCGCGGATTACCTCCAGCCTTAGACCAACATCAGCCAGTGTTTACCCCAAGATAGCTTGGAACAATGGAGTTCCCCTGTCAGTGTTTAATTTGGTTAATTAACTTCCCCGGGAGAGGTTCCCAATTAACTCGTGTAAACACGGTGGGTGGATCTTGTCAGATGACAGTTTCATCACACGCAGCCTGCTTACTCGATATATACTGATGATTTTCCCTCAATAAATCACTGGTCTTCGCTCCATCTTGTCTCGTGTCTCATTGCTTGACCAGTCTCCTCCGGGACCCAACGGCCGCCTCGCGGCCCCAATCCAACAGTTAACTGCAGCTAGTAGTTGCAAACTCATTCTTTTAGGTATGATAAGTCATAAATTACATCTAGTTATTTTCAAAAGTTATGTCTAAAAGTGGCTAAAGTGGCTAAGACGCTGACTGGGAGGCGGAAGGTCAGCAGTTTGATTCGCGAGTACTGCAGGATGGAATGAGCTCCCGTCTTTGTCCCAGCTCCTGCTAACCTAGCAGTTTGAAAGCAAGAAATTGCAAATAGATAAATAGGTACTACTTCAGTGGGAAGGTAACAGCGTTCCATGCACTCCGGTGTCTAGTCATGCCTGCCACATGACCACGGAAACGTCTGCAGAAGCAGACAATGCTAGCTCTTCGACTTTGAAACAGAGATGAGCATTGAACCCTAGAGTCGGATTCGACTAGCTTTTGAACAAGGGAAACCTTTACCTTTACTAAAGGCAATTTTATTTTATTTTAGGATGTACCTATTCGGTTGTTTTATTTTTATTTTGATGTCTTTTTATTATGTTGTTTTGTTATTTGTATATTCACTGCCCAGAGTGGGTGATATAAAAATGCAATAAAGATATAACTTTTAGGGCATTTTGAGATGTTTTTTTTTTCCACCAGGATTATGCCATTCTCTTATCATTCCTGACATAAGACAGACGTTGAATTACCTACCAGTTTAACACAGTAGCATGTCTCTCTCTTTTATTTATTTTTGTAAAACTAATGTATAACTAGATAGAACAGCCTCACCTGTTCTATACCTATCATTGAAATCATGAACGTCTTGGATTCAGAGAGTCACTTTCCCTTTATAAGCTCAACTCTACATAATAGGATGAGTCTCTTTGTGCTTTGCCAAGCAGTCTGTGGCTTTATAGCAACAACAACAGCAGCAGCAGCAGCAACTCTGCTAATGACTTCTTATTTCCTGAAATGCAATCTATTAAAAAGCATTTGAGAAAGTACTCGC
Organism: Bradypodion pumilum; assembly: GCA_035047305.1. Lineage (NCBI taxonomy): Eukaryota > Metazoa > Chordata > Lepidosauria > Squamata > Chamaeleonidae > Bradypodion > Bradypodion pumilum. The sequence continues at coordinate 264,790,005 of JAWDJD010000001.1, forward strand.
ACATGGGGGATGTGACTACCTGCTCTGTTTTCCATAAAATTGGTGTTAATTGGCCCTAGAGGAGGGGGCCGTGTGAGGAAGAAGCTGGGAACATTTATTAACTGAATTGTGTCTCATATAAATACCAAAGGGAAACTCCTTAGGACTGGAGAAGTGCCACATTTGCAAAAACAAATGGGAAGGCACTAATGAAGGTTGTGCCTTGTTATTTTTACCAGTTTGATTGGGATTTGTGTGACCTTGTAAATTCCTGATTAATTGCACTTGTGCTTTCATCTACCCTGTCTGTTAATTTGTCTGTTAAGTGGCTGGCTCTAGCGACCTGGCGAGCACTATCGGATGCTTACTGCTGCAAGAGTTAATAATGCTGTTGGACTGTAAGTGGTGTGTGTGTGATGTTTTGGAGACATGGTGGGCTTCCATCTCCCCACCCCACCCCTTTATTTCCTAATAGATGAATGATATATAAATGGAGCCCAGGCAAGCAGCTGAGACCGTTTTCCTCCTTTTATAACAACTTTAACGCTATACCAGTGGTTATTATCAAAAACCTGTTTTCAGATTGTTTGGATGACAAAAGTAATAAAAGAGTTGCTATTTCTTCCCTCCCTCTTTGCTTCCAACCTCATTTCACAGCTCACTGTGAGGGAGATTATTTCTGAGCTCACTTAACAATTAACTTGAAATGGCTGAACTATCGCATTAGAGCAGCAGTGATATAATTGAACTGGCCCCTGAAAATAGCAGTTTGGAAAATTGCATGCCACACATTCAGTATATTTTTTCCAGAGGAAATCTCTCTGACTTTCTAACATGCCCAAGCACTTTGAAGAAAGAATGAACATGAGGACAGAAAAAGGAATTGAGGCAGCTGCCTCCGCTTCCTCTAAAAGAGCACCAGCCCCATTCTGTCCCACAAAGAGCAGGATCTTAGGGAGGCTTTGGATATGAGTGCTTTGAATGGTTGAAGCAACAGGAAAGAAAGAGGACCTCATAAAAGAGCCCCATTGTGTTGGGGAGGGGGGAGCAGGAATGCGGATTTGCCTGTAGCTCTGGAAACAGATCCATCCATATAGTCCATTAGGGCCACATGCAAGTCCTATGGACTTCAAGCCAATATTAAGTCTTATCTGAGAGTAAATCATAAGTAGCCAGAGATTTTGCCACCGGCCTTTATTATCTCATAAATATTGATGCTCCTTACTGGGCCATTCATTCTCAATAGCATACAGCTGAAACAAAGTTTGCCTTTTATGCCTGCATCTTTTAAAATGAGTGTGGTAAAGCCAATGCTGAGGACTCAAGTTGTCTACTAGTTGCACCACTTGCAACACTTTATTACTATTTATATATCATCATCAACAACAAAACAATCTTAATACTTGTCGCCACCAACCTGGAGAGCCTTCCTCATGGTCATTCAACCTGATCACCATTTAATACAATCACAAAAAGATTCTTAAACTTTCTTGCATTTGTCGTGTATTTGTGTTCTATAAGGTATTTTGGTGGTTCAAAACCTGAGTGTTGGGCCTTGAGATTTCTAGTCCCTTTTTGTATAATAATATCAACTAGTTCATTTTTAATGTTTTAAAGAACATTCCAGAATAGCTAGGGATTTTACACTCGATACTGTTGAAGAGGCCATACCATATACACTTGCTGGGGAGTTGTTGTGAGCCTGGCCCCTGGCATGGCCCTGCCCCCTGGCCCAGCCCCTGAGCTGGCCCACCTGGGGGATGAGGACTCTGAGGATGAGGGAAAAGAGCTGGCAGGATCCAACTCCCCAGGAGTGCCCCCCCGACATTGCCTCAGCCTCCATTAGAGGACCAGGAGCAGTCTGACGGAGAGAATGTTCCTCAGCAACAGCTGCAACTCATGGACAGCTCTGGTGATGAGGCGTGGCTAGATGCCAGACATCGGAACAAGGTGAAGAGACTCCAACAGAGGCAGAGGGGGAGGAGGGCCAGGAGGTAATTAGGAAGCAATGGGCCACACCCCATGGGGGATATAAGGAGCCAGAACGCCGGTTGTGGCTACGTGATGGACAAAGTTTGAGTTTCCCCATTCCTGTCCCTGCTCGTCACTCCTGCTCATCGCCTTGGTTTACAAGTGTTGTGTTCTGTAAAGCTGTGCCTTTAACAATGTACCTAGCCATGTGGTAACAATGTAACCTTTCTGTGTGCAACATTATAACCTTCAGCTGTATCAATGTAAACCTGATAAGGGGACGCGAGCTAGTGACCACTAGATGGCAATAGCGAGCGTCCAGCTCTCATGGCTCAGATTCACCTGGATCAGCAGCGCGGGAAGATTCCCGCCACCTCTTCACCTGGACAAGAAGGGCGTGACCTTCTACGACGTCACGCAGGCAGCAACCAATAGTCTGTCGACGAGCCACATTCAAATGTATAGCCAGCTGTATATATTGAGCTACCCATCCGCCATTACCACATGTTCCTCCGGATCATCATGCAATAAACCTGTGTTAAGCCAACCCTTCGGCTGTTTCATTGTCTTTGGTCCCTTACACTAAATTGGCGACGAAGGTGGGATAATGGCAGCCCACGGGACCAAGACATGCGCCGGTTTCGAAATCAGGAAACCGGGCGACTGGGAGATCTTCGAAATGGACTTCCAGGCAGCACTGATTGAGTCCAAAGTCACGGAAGAGGCAAAGAAAAGGGCCATCTTCACCAGGATGCTCGGACAAGAAACCAAAAGGACCTTGGTGGACCTGATCGCACCGAGGAGGGTGAGTGAATTCAAGGCCAAGGAACTCATGCAGATGCTGCGTGAGCACGTCCAGCCCGCCACGTCGATGTTTCCCGCTCGGAGTGCGTTCTGGAGGCGAGTCCAAGCGCCCGGGGAGACGGTCGCTGCATTCGCGGCGGCCCTGTGGCTGGCGGCCGGCCCGTGCAAATGGGAGAATGCCGAAATCACCCTCCGGGACTGTGTGCTGTGCGGCCTGAACGACGCCGAAACCCAGCGCACACTAATGAACCAAGAGCCGCCTCCCACGTTGCAGGAGGTCATCAGAGCTGCACAGGCCGCGGAAGCTACAAAGGCTGGGGTCCAAGAACTCCAGGACTGGCGGCCGAGGGCGAGCAAGGCAGAGACTCCGGTGCATGCAGCCCGGCGAGCTTCGAGGTCGTCCGCAGAGAGCAGCAACGACGAGGACGTCCGGAGGGTCCGGAAAGAGAGCCGGCGGTGCGACGGCTGTGGAGCGGCCCACGACCGCGTAAAATGCCCGTTTCGGAAGGCCGAGTGTCACAACTGCGGCCGCCGCGGGCACATCGCCAAGGTGTGCAGGAAGAGGCGCGAGACCCGGAGAAGCTCGGCAGACCGTTCCGCGGGACAAGACCGCTCAACGAGACCCAAGGACGGCGCTCAGGCCACGTGGAAGCAGGATGGCGTGGGCCGCATCTCCGACGGCAGCGAGGACGACGCCCCAGTATTCAGCGTGTCCGTAGGTCACCCCCGCTACTTTGTTGAGGTACTAGTTCAAGGGGTTCCCATTAGAATGGAAATTGACTCGGGGTCCTCATATTCAATCATTTCCCAGAGGGAGTTTTTGAGAATTGCCCCCCACAGGCGACCCAAGCTCAAAGCGTTGAGGTCCACACTACGGGACGTGCAAGGGAACAGCATTCCAGTGTTGGGGGTTGGAGAATTTCAGGTTAAATTCAAGAAGCACGCCGCGTCTCTCCCTCTAGTCGTGCTTAAAGGGGGAGATTGCAGCCTCCTCGGGACTCAATGGTTCCAGCCCCTGGGTTTGTTTATTGGGGGAGCACGCCGTTGGGATGCACGCCGTTGGGACTGACCCGATTCAGGAGGTGTGCGAGGCGCACCCCGAAGTTTTCAAAAAAGGACTGGGGAAATTCAAGGGGCCCCCAGTGACATTCGACCTGGACCCGGAGGTCCACCCAATTCGACTCAAACCACGCTGGGTGCCGTTCGCACTTAAGGACAAGATAGAGGCGGAACTGGACAAATTGGTGGGCCAGGGAATCCTTGTGCCTGTTGATTCTGCAGAGTGGGAAACTCCAATTGTAACCGCACTAAAGGCCAATAGGGAGGTCCGCATATGCGCCGATTACAAGTGCACCATCAACAAGGCGATCCGCCCGAATGCGTATCCGGTGCCGGTAGTCAGCCATCTGCTGGCCAGGTTACACGGGGGAAAGTGTTTCGCTAAGCTCGACTTAGCACAGGCATACCAGCAGCTTACGGTGTCCCCTGCTGCAGCTGCTGCGCAGACCATAGTCACCCATAAGGGGGCGTTCCAGGTGACGCGCCTTCAGTTCGGCGTAAATTCGGCGCCTGGAATTTTCCAGTCACTCGTGGAACGCCTCCTGAAGGGGCTAGAGGGGGTGTTGCCTTATTTTGATGACGTGTTAATAACGGGGGGGGAGTCGGGTCGAATTGGCCAAGAGGTTGGGGAAGGTCCTGACAATATTCGAAAAAGCGGGGCTGAGGCTGCGAAAGGACAAATGCGTCTTCTTCGCAACCGAGGTTGAGTTCCTAGGGTTTTGTGTGACTCCTGAGGGGATAAAACCATCCAAATCCAAGGTGGCCGCCATTAAGAAAGCCCCCCGCCCCACCTCCAAGCCCGAGCTGCAGTCGTTCCTAGGGCTGCTCAACTTTTACCACTCCTTCCTCCCCCGGAAGGCAGCAGTGGCTGAACCGCTACACAAACTGCTAAAAAAAGACCAGGCATGGAAGTGGGGCATTGACCAAGAAAGGGCATTTAGTGAGCTAAAAAGTCTCCTAGCGTCTGATGCCATACTGACCCATTTCAACCCCAAACGCCCGGTAGTCCTGACCTGTGATGCATCCCCGGTGGGGGTGGGGGCGGTGCTGTGCCATGTGCTGGAAGACGGAAGGGAGGCCCCGATAGCATTTTACTCCAGGTCCCTGTCCCAAACAGAGAGAAATTAAGCACAGACAGACAGGGAGGCACTAGCGATAGTTGCGGGGATGAAAAAATTTCACGATTTTTTGTATGGCCGCCCCTTCACCATTGTAACGGACCACAAGCCCCTGCTAGGCATTTTTACTGCAGATAAGCCCACGCCACAGATCCTGTCCCCGAGGATGCTCAGGTGGGCTATTTTTCTCAACGCGTATCAGCACGCGTTGGTCTACCGGCCCGGGAAAGAGATCAGCCATGCGGACGCTCTATCAAGGTCTCCCCTCCCCCTAATGCCCAGCCAGGTGAGCAAGGGGGAGCGAGACCATCAGGTTCTTATGATAGAGGTGCTGGATTCGCCCCCCCGTAATGCCCGCCGACATTGCCAAAGTGACAGAGAAGGACAAGACGTTAGCGGCAGTTAGCTCCTGGGTGCAGAAAGGGTGGCCGGCGTCCTCCCCAGCGGAGGAGTTCGCCCCATTTTTCAGGAAAAAGTTAGAGCTGTCCCTAGAGAGGGGGTGGCTCTTGTGGGGGCAGCGGGTGGTGATTCCCACTTCCCTTCGGCCGCGGGTGCTCAAACTGCTGCACGTCAGCCACCCTGGCATCGTGCGATCCAAGGCGCTGGCCCGGAGTTACTTCTGGTGGCCCCAGTTGGACGCCGACATCGAGCACATGGTCAGCACTTGTGAAAGTTGCCAATGCTCCAGGCCAGAGGAGGCCCGCCTTCCCCACAGGGAATGGGACACGGCTAAGGGGCCGTGGTCCCGGGTGCATATTGATTTCGCGGGCCCGTTCAGAGGCACCCTATTTCTTCTTGTCGTGGACGCCTTCTCCAAGTGGTTGGAGGTTATCCCAGTCACGAGCACCTCCTCGGCCCAGACCATTAAGCATTTGCGGAGGCTCTTTTCCACGTTCGGCATACCCGACAACGCTAGTTGTTTCACGTCCTCCGAGTTTAGGGCATTCATGGAGATTAACGCCGTTCGGCATATCACCTCCGCCCCGTTTCACCCTGCCACCAATGGTCAAGTGGAGCGCCTCGTCCGCACCACGAAGGACGCGTTGCGGCGCATGGGCCCCGGGGATCTGAACCTACAAGTGTGTCAGTTTCTGCTAGGGTACAGGGTGACCCGGTTGGCGTCAGGATACATCCCCGCAGAGCTCTTAATGCGTAGGAAACTGACCACCATCCTTACGAGGCTAGACCCCACGAGGGTAGAAGACAAGGGAAGGAACATTGGGCTAGAGGCCACAAAGAGTTTCAGTGTAGGCGCCCCCGTGCATTGCAGGAATTATGCCAGCACGGGCCCAGCCTGGGTACCGGGCGTAGTTGTGGAGCAAACCGCGTGGAGACCAGCACAGGGCTACTGTGGAGGCGGCACACGGACCAGCTCTGACGCAGGGTCCCCGATGAGCAGGGCGCAGACCAAGCAGAGAAAAAATCAGCGTTAGGGTTCTCCCCCACCCGTTCAGCCCAAGGGGGAGGAAAAGGGGGCCGCGGGCCCCCACCAAGGGGGGAGGAGGAAAGGGGGGATGTTCTCGTAGATATCCTGGGGGATTTTTCTGAGGAGGAGGAGGAACCCAACCCCATACATATCTCGCGGAATTCCCCCACAAATGTGGATACCCCAACTGAGTTAGAATTTGATTTTCAGAGCCGGGGGAGTTTTTCGGAGTGGTCCCCCACCCGTCCAAGCGAGAAGAGGGGTTTTCCGTTAGCCCCGATCACCCCCGGTCTGCCCACAATGGAGTTTTTCCCTTCCCCTAAGGCCGCCAAACCGCGGCAAGCCACTAACGAGTCTCCCTCTCCCATTACAGGACAAGGGACCAGGGAACAAAGAAGCAGTAGCGCCCCGGGGGGGTCAGCCCTCATCACGGCCCAAACGCACGTGCAATAAGCCATCTTGGCTGAGAGACTTCGTCTCATCCTAGGGGGGAGGGATGTTGTGTTCTGTAAAGCTGTGCCTTTAACAATGTACCTAGCCATGTGGTAACAATGTAACCTTTCTGTGTGCAACATTATAACCTTCAGCTGTATCAATGTAAACCTGATAAGGGGACGCGAGCTAGTGACCACTAGATGGCAATAGCGAGTGTCCAGCTCTCATGGCTCAGATTCACCTGGATCAGCAGCGTGGGAAGATTCCCGCCACCTCTTCACCTGGACAAGAAGGGCGTGACCTTCTACGACGTCACACAGGCAGCAACCAATAGTCTGTCGACGAGCCACATTCAAATGTATAGCCAGCTGTATATATTGAGCTACCCATCCGCCATTACCACATGTTCCTCCGGATCATCATGCAATAAACCTGTGTTAAGCCAACCCTTCGGCTGTTTCATTGTCTTTGGTCCCTTACACTAAAACAAGGCTTATAGAAAACTCTGGACTGGACTTCGGATTGAATTAGGACTTCTGCTTTTGGATCTGCCGTGCCGTGAGTGTAACCCCGGCGTGGAAGTAAGAGACTCTCTCCATGAGTGTTGAGCTCAGCTGGCCAGTGCCCCAGAAGAGGGAGGGGGAGACAGAACAGGAGTAAACTCTCTTGAACCTAGCAACCAGAATCATATTGAGCTCAGACAACACAAACTTCAAAATCACGTAAAAGGTATGCAGAATGGTGCCGTCTCTCTATCTGTCATGTGCTCCATCATGCCACAGTTGCATGCTCTGTTGTCCATGCAGTCTTATGCCCAGGCATGTGACAGATGGCCAAAAACTGTGAAAGACATTTGCACAATCCCCCCTTACATACCTGGTACTTCACAATATGGGCAGTGGGACTTCTTTCTGTGTGGAAATGTACAAAACTGCTCTGTGGTGCACTCACAAAACTCAACAAATATAAATAAACTGCCAGGATAGGAGAGGCTCACATATGTCAACTGCAACTCTGGTTGTATGAGTCAGGCTGGAGAGAAGATAAACTGCAAACTGTAATTAGTGTGTTTATTTATTGGTTGGATAAAATTCTAACACTAGTATCCTGTTGGCCCACCTTGGAGTGGAAGGGAAGCTATGAAATTGTCTACCCCAAGCATTGCCAAGCTACCAGTTCCATGGTGGTTTTTGCACTGAGTGCAAGTTTTCTTGTGCAACTGGTTATGCAAGAGGAAGCTTAGCAGGGGGCATTTATTCAGTTTCCTTTCTGCTTTGCATTAAGGCAGCTAGATGTTATTTCCAGCTGAAATTAAGTTTTTATGTTATATTAAGTTTTTGCCCCCAACATACTGGGTAGTCATTTTATCGACCTCAGAAGAACTGAAGGCTGAGTCAACCTTGATCTCTGGTCAGGATTGAACTCACAACCTTCCGGCTGGAGTACAGCAGTTTAACCACTGCGCCACTAGGGCTCTTCATGGAATGAAACAAAAGCTGATAATGTATTAGTGGTATTGTTAGATTACTTACTAATATTTCTCACCCTCTCCTACATTGTGCTCATGACGTGTGCCATTTAGGTTTAATATATGCAAGATAGTTTAAAGAAACTGTTTAAATCTTTTACTATTGGGGGCGTGGACAAGATGGCGATGGATTAACATCTACTTTTTTAGCTCGCGCAACTCAATGTGGTATTGAAAGAGATTTATTATTTTAAAAAGTTGGAAAAACCCATCAAATAGCATAGTTCATGCCTGTCTAACTGATTGGTCTCCGATTCCCGGGGTCAAAGCTCGTGGAGCGGCGGCAGTTGGTAAGGCAAGCGGCAGAAGCCGCAGCCAAGCCAGTCGCGCCGTGGGCAGGTGAGACATCTGAGGAGGGGGGCCAGAAAAAGTTTTAAAAGCTCTAAAAGAGTTATGGATAGCAAAGGACGGGTTGGACAATAACGTGGTGGATTGTGAGACTTCAGAGGGCTGAGGTGCAAGCTGTGAAAGCCCAGTGATGGAAAGGCAAGTGTTGAAGGAGGGAGGAAGTCAAAGGCGAGTGGTGGGTTAATGGCAGCGGAGTGGAAAGTGAAAGTTAAGTAAAAGCAAAAAATGGAGTGGGTTGTTGGAGAGTGATTTTGGAAAAGCGAAGGTGCAGAGAAGGTGGCTGAAGAATGAAAGGAGAGAGGAGAAAAGAGAAAGAAGGGCAGAGAAGGAACCACGACTTGGAAGGTTTTTGTGTGTTTGTGCTGAGGAGAAGAAGAAGGGGGTGAGATCGGCTTTGTACTCGGAGTCCCCTGGAAGCCGCAATGATACTGTGGACTTTGGGTTTTTTCTTCTTAGTAAAAGTGGTTAATTGAACTTTATTTTTTCCTCCTTAAATAGATTTTTTTTGTTTCAATCCTCATTTTTGTGGATTATTTTAAATTCATGTTTGGAGCTACTAAAGTGTTTGTTTCCCTTGCTCCTGATTGCTCTTCCCTCATTGGCCATTTCAACGGGAGAAAGTGCTGAGTTTCTTTTTCCTCTCCTTGTTTTGTCTCGTCTCTCCCTCTCTCCTTGGATAAATGGAAACATAGTTTTTGATTTTTAAACCAAGCTCATGGGATTTGGTTACACTATTTCAATTGGATTATAATAGAAGAGTTGTTGTGCATGACTGGATTTTAAAGAGACTAGAGAAGTCCAGGAAAAAAATTCTTTCTCTTCTCTTTTTTTAATTGGGTTGTGGAGGAAAGAATATCTGCAACCAAGTTTTTGGGTTTGGAAAAATTTTGTGGATTAAACCTAAGCCTTGCTGGGGTTTTTTCTTGTCTTTTTTCTTTTTTCCTCTCATTGATTCAAAGAAGACAATAATTTGTCTTGAAGAAAGTGATGAGTGGCTTGTTCTTTTTCCACCTACAACCACCCCCCTACACTGGATATACAATTGTTTTTTTAATCGGGTTTGTGGTATTTGGATATATTACTCCCTTTGGATCACAATAGATAAGTTTTTGCAATTGGATGGATACAAGGTGTTAAGTTCTGCAGAATTTTCAATCAAGTTAACTGGGCTCAAAATTACAAATATAAGAAGAGAGGTTTGATCCAATAGAACTCTGGAACAGTTTCAAGGAGAGAGACTTGTGGGAGTCAAAAAAGTTGCTGCATTGAAATTACTGTTTGATTTCACAATGGATAAAATTGCAAGGGGAAAGGGAAAGGAGGAAGAGGTGGTGAAACCCAAGAAGAAAGATAAACCAGCAATAGAGGAGGCACCGTCACCAACATCATCACCTGAGCCACCATTACTTGATCAAACACAAATAATGGTTGAATTTGGTAAATTGTTTAAGAAATTTGAGAAGATGGAAGAGGCAAGAGTGAAAGATAAAAATGAAATTCTGGGAAAACAGGATAAATTGGCCACAATGTTTATTTACTTTTCTAAAAAAGTTGATTTTAATTTTCAAAGGATGGATGCCAATGTTAAATCAATGCAAAATGACATGACAAGGGGATATTAAAGGGTTACATGAGGAGGAGAAAGAAATTAAGATGAAAGTGGATGTACAAGAAAAAAGGATAGATGTAATGGAAGAGATGATGAGAAAACAGAATATAGTGATTCGCAATATGATGGAAAAAATGCCAGACCAGCTAAAGGATAGAATAATTGATTGGTTAAACAATTTGAAAATGGGGAAAGATTTTGTTAATGAGGACATTGTAAGTGCTTATAGAGTTGGTCTGAGGAGGGGAAAAGTTGTTCACAGAAATGTTTTGGTCAAGTTTGCAAATTGGGGAGATAAGCTAAAAGTGATAGCTTTCTTGAAACATGCTGGCTCTGGCATTTTAAAAATTGATGGGAATGATGTGGAAGTATATAATGACATCTCAATTAAGGAACATTTTTGGAGGTACAAGATGAAACCAGTAACAAAATTTTTGATGGAAAAAGGGATAAAATATAATTGGCGTTTTCCACAACAGTTAAGATTTTTTTATGAAAAGAGAATGCATGTGATTGATGCAGAGACTGATGCATTGGAATACCTGTGTCTAAATGATTTGGTTAAGGCATCTTCAAGAGAATGGTTGGCGCTGAGGAAGGCTCTGTTGGAGTCTGGAGCTATAAGGAGAGACTATGGAGGAGCTAATGAGGAGGGAGCTGCAGGAGGGGAGGAAACAGGAGGGGCTGAGGTGGATTTACAATCATTGGTAGTAGCTGGTGAAGGGGGAAGTAAAGATCAGAAAGGAGGGAAATAGGAGAAAGGAATGAATTTAAGAGTCTTTAAGGATGGTTCTATAAATCAAATTGTTTTTTATTAATAAGAAAAATTGTGCTAGAGCTTTAGTTGGTACGTACATCTTCCATGTTCCCCCCCTCCCCTCTTTGGGAAATGAAGGCAACTTTTTTGGAGAAAAAAGTGGGGAGGATAGAATTGAGTGTTTTGAGTGTTTTTTGTTGTAAGTATTGTTTTAATTATTGTGGGTTAGAAGGTATCACGCCCAATGGAGAAGTCAGAGGTGGAAGAAGAGAGTGGCGAATTAAATTATAAGGGGTATTAAAGTGTTAACGTGGAATGTGAAACTACAGGGTCTCCGGTTAAGAGAAGGAGGATTGAATCAGCTCTGAGGAAAGACAGACTGGATATAGTCTTTTTGCAGGAAACTCATCAAAAATCTCAGGATACGAACAAAATTTTCTTAGGGTGGATGCAACATTATGAAAGGTCATATGGTACATCGAAGGCAAGATGAGTGGCAATTTTGATTTCGACTAGGTTGGGGTTTGACATAACAAATAGTATTTCTGATCCGGAGGGTAGATATTTGGTTGTTAAAGGGAAAATAGAAGATGAGGAAGTAACTCTGGTGAATATATATGCTCCAAATGACCATCAAGCTGAATTTTTACAAAAAATGTATAAAATATTGGTAAAGGAGAAAACAACAAAGATGATTGTGGCCGGCGATTTTAATTTAGTAAGGTCAAATTTAGACTGCACATATATATTAAGATGTGGAAAGGGTATTAAAGGACAGATATTGGATAATTGGATTGTATCCTTAGGTTTGAAAGATACTTGGAGAGAGTTTAAAGGGTCAGAAAGGGCATATACTTACTTCTCACAGGTTCATAATTCATATTCCAGAATAGACTATATATTTGTAATGGAGAAGATGGTTAGAAATATGGAGGAAGCAGAAGTTGGAATTTTGAAGGAGTCAGATGATGCTAAAGTAGTGGTGGAAATGAGGATATAAGGTAAAACAAAGCTGAGAAGGAGCTGGAGATATGATGATAAACTATTTAAAGACCATAAATGTAAAGAACAAATTTTGGAGAGTTGGAATGAAAGTTGGCAATGGAATGATAATGATGAGGTAAATTTTAATATTGTTTGGGATGCCATGAAGTCGGTTTTCAGAGGGGAAAGTATTAGGTTAGCTAGTATTAGATAAAAAAAATCTAAGATGACACAGGATAAAATTGAAATTGAGGTAAAACGGTTACAGGAGGAATACGCAAGGACAAAGGATAAGAAGGTTTTTGGTAATTTGCAAAGATTGAAGGCTGAGTTGGTAGGAAAGGACATAGAAAAGGTGAAAAGGGATCTTGTTTATTTAAAAAGAGAATATTTTGAATATAGTAACAAAAACTCAAAATTATTAGCAAGAGCAGCTAAAGAAAAGGGGGAAAAGAGAAATTGGAGTTTTGACAAATGAACAAGGGATGAGATGTAATAAGATTAGAGATAAATGTAAAATTGTGAAAGAATATTATCAAGCCCTATATGCGAAAAAAGAGATATATGTGGAGAAGCTTAAAAGACAATTAAAGAAGCAAATAGATACTGGCATAAAACAGGAGCATAAGGACAGAATGGAAGAACGAATAACTGAAAAGGAAGTAAAAGGGGTAATAGCTAGTTTGAAAATGGGGAAAGCGCCTGGGGAAGATGGGTTACCTCCTGATTTTTATAAGGAATTTAAGGATATAGTGGTACCAAAATTGGTAAAATTATATAATTACATACTGGGTGGTGGGCAAATTCCGACTTCATGGCATAGGACCACAATCGTTTTGTTGCCAAAACCAGGAAAGGATCTGGAAAAAGTTGAATCTTATAGACCAATCTCATTGATTAACCAAGATGCCAAGATCTTCACAGCGATTCTGGCAAATAGATTAAACAACTTTATGGGCAATTACATAAATGTAGATAAGGTGGGTTTTTTTGAAAGGGAGACATATGGCAAACTTGACAAGAAGAGTGGTAGATCTAATAGACATGGTGAGACAAACAAAAGAAAAAGTGGGGTTAATATCTTTGGATATTTTTAAGGCATTTGATTCTTTACAATGGGTTTCAATTAAGGAAATAATTAAATGTTATGGATTTGGTGATAAATTTAGAAGGATAATCAATCAATTATATCAACAAGGAACAGCTATTGTTAGAGTAAACGATGAGGTCACTGATGAGATAAATCTAAAGCTGGCACGAGGCAGGGTTGCCCATTATCTCCAATTCTGTTTATTATGGCAATGGAGATGTTAGCAAAAGCTATAAGAGAGGATGGAGCAATAGAAGGGATTATGGGAAACAAGATAAATTTATATGCTGACGATACATTGATAATTGCTAAACATCCTGAGAAGGCATTGGTTAGAATTCAAGAGCAGTTAAAAGATTTTGAGGATATTACAGGTTTGAAGATAAATTGGGATAAATCAGAAATGACGTTATGTAATATAGGAAAGGAAGAAAAGAAGAGGATAATGAAAGCGTGGCACCAAAATGGCCACCACACTCTTTGCAGGCCCCCCCACCCGGACTCAGACATCCGGGTGAGTTAGGGGGCGTGGCCACCCCTCTATAAAAGGGGTGGCCACGAGGCAGCCGAGCTGCCATTTTAAAAATAGCGACGGAGAGGACAAGTTTTCTCCGTCGCTGTTCCTTTGATTCTTCGGCTCTTTAGCCCTTGGCTTTCCCGGCTGGGAAGGAAGGAGTTGCAAAGAGCCTTTTAGCTTGCGTCTTTTGGCAGCTGTTGATCCCCGGACAGGGATCCTGCTATTGCTATCGATATGCCTCCCAAACGGAAAGCCCCGGTGACGAAACTGCGGCCAACGGGGAGGACTTTTGCTGGCCCTGCGCAATGCGGGGGCAGCTCTCTGGTCGGAGGACCACGCGGCAGGTCACTACCTCCACCGATACCGGTGGGGCGATGCAGGCTGCTTGGCCCTCGGCTGGCCAGCCTTCAACCGGCCCTTCTGGGGCTTCGGCCCTCGGCCCGCAGTTGCCGGCCATGGGTCCGGTCAGCAGGGGGGGGCACGTTCCCCCTACGGCCCCTCATGGGCTGGAGTTTTGGGCATGGCCCTATTCGGGCCCAGGCTCTCATTTTGGGGTTCCTGGTCAAATGCCTGGTGGGCCGTCCGGCCCACCCGGCCCACTTTATACTGAGGGATCTGTGGCAGTGGATGCATTGCTAACGCGTTTAGCTGTCCTTTAGGCATCCTTGGGGATTGCACACAACCCCATGTCAGGGGGCCCTTCACTCTCTGCCGGGGGCCCTTCGTGTTCACCAGCTACCTCGACGGCCGCCACATTGCAACAAGCGGCCAGGCGGGTTGAGTTGCTTGAGACGCTCCGGCCTGCGCTTGCCGGTGTCTCGCAGCTCCCTGTTCGTCCAGAGCTACAGCAGGAGAGTGGTCAGGTGTGGCCCCAGAGCTCGATTCCGGTCGCGAGCTCCGACGCCCGCCGTGGGCCGGAACCCCCAGTGGGGGCGGCTCACAGGGGTGCACCTAGTGAGTATCAGGTTCAAGTTAATGCACCCACATCACAGTCCACTTCCAATGGTGGGGTTCAGTGGCCATGGCCTCGTCAAGTCGAGGCGAATGGGCATCAGTTGTGAGCCTATCCCAGTGCCCCTTGGTTCCATACTGGTACAGCGTTGGGGGTGGGGGTTTCCGCCCCCGGGGCAGTGCCGGGCATCGCAGGGACTGTCCAGGTTCTGCTGCGTATGCCCCGTGTACCTAATGTGCCGGTGACGGCCTTGCCGATGGCTGGTTATTCATTGCCCCTTGGTGATCATTTGTCCCAGGCCACGAGGGAAAAGATTTGGCGGGGGGAGTACAGTTGATGCGAGCGGGCATCAGTTACCATCTTATCCCAGTATCCCATGGTGCTAAATGGTCCCTCGTTAAGGGCGGGGGTGTCCGCCCCCGGGGCAGTGCCGAGCATCGCAGGGGCTGTCCGGGTCCGGCTGCGTATGCCCTTGATACAGAACGTGCCGTCGATGGCTTTGCCGACGGCTGGTTATTCCTTGCCCCTGGATGATCATTTGCCGCAGGTCACGAGGGGTAAGGTCTGGAGGGGGATATGTGGATATTCTTCATATTGAACTGTGAGCCCACTGAGGAGGAGGGAGAGGGACAGGACGACAGAGACAAAGAGCTGTCCCATCGTCGTAAGCCACCGTGCACCTGGGGCCAACTGGTGGTCGGCATACCTTATATATATGGTGGTATGCCGCAGGGCCCGGCCTGGTTGGGCCATCCCGATGGTTCCATCTATTGCTAATATTACAGGGCGATGGTTGATTTGATGGGCCCATCGCAGTTGGCTTACGACGAGGAATGTGGACGAGGGTGGCCCTACACCTTGAGAGGAGGTTGGATGAGCCCTGTCAGCACTGGCGCTCGTGCACATGACTCCCACGTGACTGGCGCCTGGTGATAGGTACCATGGTGGTCATGCTGTGCAGCGGGCTGCTCAGACACAGGCTCCACGCTAACTGGTCGGGCAGGGGGTTCCAGCCCGCCTGCCGTGTTTGACATGCTCAGCTGGCGACGGGTGTACTAAGCGCCAGTGTCGTTACCGACTGGGTGTCCCCTTTTGCGCTGGCCCTTACACCGCCTCCGCGTGCCCGCGGGTGGGTGGGTTATGGGGCAGAGGTAGGGGTGCACAGGGGGCGATCAGAGCTCCATCTGAAAAAACGAGCCTTGTCAAAGCCCCCCCCTCCCCAATTAGTGTACTCAGGCTGGAGCGATGGCACTCAGCTCATCCAAGAAGGGATGATGCGGGGTACCTGCTGGAGGGTTTTCAATGGGGCTTTTGTATTCCATTCGGGGGTGTTAGGGGTCCCAGGATGCTACTAATTTGGTTACCTTGAAAGGTAACGAACAGGTTGCCCCACTGTACACAGCTAAGGGAGTCTGGGCTATGAGAGTAGTGGGTCCCTTCTTGGAACCACCTTTCCTAAGTTGAACGTCTCCCCTATGAGGCTAGTACCGTGGTAGGTCCAGGGTGAATGTCATTTAATCCTCCATTTAGCTCACCCTGTGGGTTATCCGGCTAGGGATGCCATTCCTGATGACCTAGTTCGGTCAGGTACTCGTAGTTGGTTAAGCCCCTATGGGTGGCTCGCTCATGCAGTCCCGGTGCTTTCCTGGCACAGTGTGATATGCACTTGGCTTTCAGATTACTGCCAGTGCACCCAATGGATTTAGATCTATTGGGTTTTTTAGGTTCCAAGGTGAATTTTACTTAGATAAGTCCAACCCCGTCTGACTGAGTTAATTCATGTTCAGCATTCGAACGATTCGGGACTTTTATTCAGTGGGCCTTTGCTCGCAGGTCAGGGTCTCGGTCTCTAGCCCATTACCTCGACGACTTTTGGTTCGGGGATGAACGGGGCTCGGACACGTGCACGCGTCTCCTCACTACATTTCAGACACTCAGGTGGGAACTGGGTGTCCCCTTGGTGCCTGAAAAGACCGAGGGCCCAGCTACTAAGCTCACATTTCTAAATCGACTCTGTCGCATGGGCATCCGGGTAAACCATGCATAAGGTGGCTGGGATCTCTGCGGCGATTTTGGCATTGATTGCCAAACATAAAGTGTTCCCTTGTGAGCTGCAGTTACTTCATGGCCACCTTAATTTTGCCTGCAGGGTGGTTCCACCCGGCAGAGCATTGGCCAGGCGCCTGTGTGACGCCATGGTTGGCCTGATGGTCTGCCCTGGATTTCAAGTACGGTCGGATGCCTCTGGCTCCCTGACTTATGGGGGTTTACTCTGAGGGTAGGTGGACTTACGGCCGATGGCAGCACCCATGGCTTGGCACGGATCGCCTCCGCGATCTTACCTCCTTGAGTTTCTTCCCATTTTGGGGAGCACTGATGCTATGGGACGATGAGTGGGCCTACTCAGTGGTCCATTTTTGGTGTGATAATGCGGCAGTGGTGCACATTGCCAACACCCAGACATGCAAATCCCCCAGGGTCATGACATTAGTTTGTCTATTCTTTTTGAGAAGCCTACGCCTAAATGTGCTGTTATGGGCCAGACATGTTCCAGGTATTAATAACGACATTGCTGCTGCTTTATCCTGCCTGCAGATCCCCGGTTCCGTGCCTTACTCCGGAAGCAGATGAATTCCACTCGCCACTCCCGGCCGATATTTGGATGTTTGGCGAGGAGAGGTGAACCGGGCATGTCATTGGCACGTCGCATGCATAAGGCGTATTACTATGCGTTCATGCATCGTGTTTTGGAGGGGTGGACACGGGAACGTGTCCGCTGCCCGGACACGCGTCACCCCAGTTCCCAGAGTTTCTGACCCACCTTGCACGAGGCTGGCATTACTTATATTTGGATAGGTGTGAGGTGGCTCTTGGTCACGCAGCTACCACAGTAGCCTTTTTGGAGTGCTCCGCATCAGTGAGTGGGTGCCAGAGTTGGTACCATCTGTGTAAGGCGGATGTGTCTCGTAGGGCACTGGAACTCGACGATGTCTCTGTCACACATGAGTGGGCTCAAGTGGGGATACGGTCCTCACAGGTTGTTCAGCATGGTGTAGGCAGTGGAGTCAGACTGCTACGAAGTTTTATTGGAGACATCTGTCCGGTTGGTGCCCTACATGAATTTTCGACAGTGCCTGCTGCGTGCCCCAGCCTGTTTTTCTGCCACCAGGATAGGTCTACCCTTGCCGAAGGAATGTTACTGAGGGTGACCGGTGCCGCGCTTCGCGGTGTGGGGGCCCGTTTTGGCACCCAATTATTTAGGATAGGCGTCGTGTTGATCACGGCTACGTTTGGAGTACTCGGAGGCGGACATGCGTGTACGCGCAATTTCTTATATGTACATGCCCTCACTGTACGAGTACCTAGTTATGTCCTTAACCTCTTCTCCTCTTTTACAGATCCTGTGTGTCTCTACACACCGGTGGCAGTGGGGCTGGTGGGCCGCAGTTATGTACACTGGGCAGCAGTATATGCTGCGGCAACAGAGAGTGGACCCCGACTTGGGCTGTGTGCATCCGCACGTATGCGATGGTATGCTATGCGCGGCACAAGGGGGCGGGAACTGTTGCCATTCCTGATGTCCGTTGGAGATGCTGGACCGCCCGATGTTCTTAATAGGCATCTCGGCGGCAACGATCTTATACGGATCACTGCTGTTACTAAACTGTCGAGGGGCTGTGACCTGGCGTTTTATATCACGTATGGCTTGCACACGGTCGCTATGGTCTAACATCGTGCCGAGACACCAATTTAGGGGAGACGTGGATCTCCGTGGTTCAGACTGTTCGGCAGTCAGTGGACAGGGCTGTTGCTCAGTCCCTTGCTGAGCATGGCTGGGAGACAGCCATTGGACACCTGAGGATAGGCTTACAAAAATTTTGCTGGTAGGCAGGGGAAGGGGTCCACCTGTCGGCTGGAGGTATGTACCTCGTTCTGGGTGTGGTGCAAGCAGGCCTGGCGACCGAGCTGACGGTCTTGGGGGGGGGGCGGTGAGTCATCATGGATGCCTCCCTGTGTGGCGGGTAGCACTGGTAAGGTAAATATTTATGACCCATAGGTATCCGGCAGGTTCGCAATTGACTGGCCAACACTTAGACAGGTACAGGTGTAATAACGTTGACCGGTCAACGACGAACCAGGCAAGGGGTGATGGCAGGGGCTTTTCAGCATGCATCACCCCGTGATTTGACGGATACACGTCAGAGGGTGGGGTCAGTAGATAGTTTATTGACTACGGTCAACAATTTGTTTGTGTCAACAAACAAATTGATACAAATGGATACATTGTAGCCAATTGCCATTGGCAATTTTGGGAGGAACCTTACCAGTGTTACTGCGGCCTGCTTGCCTTAAGAATTATAATTTGATGAGTACCAATTGAAAGTTATAATTCGGACTAGGGCATTATTCAATAAAAGTGGCCCAATGCCTTTATCCATATACCGGTGTCTGAGTCTTTCTTTGGGGGGTGCCCCTGCAAAGGGAATGGGCAACATTCAAATTAAACATAATCTGAAATTCTTAGGGATAAATATCTCAAATAGGTTTGAAGAGTTTAAGAGATTGAATTATGATAGTTTGCAAACAGAAATTAAAGTTAAAATTAAAAAATTTCAAAAGTTGAAACTGTCATGGTTTGGAAGAATTGCACTTAGCAAAATGATGCTTTTACCCAGAATTAACTTTCTATTTGATGCTTTAGCAATTCAACTGAATGATAAGGAAATTAAGGAGTTTCAAAAACTGATTAATAATTTTTACAATGGAGGAAAGTGGTCTAGATTATTTTTAAAAAATTGTATTTATCACAGAATGAAGGTGGATTAGGAATGCCAAATTTGTTGGTATATTATCAAGCTTTTCAAATTAAGAATGTTGTGAAGATCTTGGCTAGGGAAAAAGTAATTTGGGAAGAAATTGAGATGAAGGAATTTAATCATATAGGTAAAATGGTCTTTTTAGGAGGTAACATGGGAAAAGTAGCAACCAAAAACACTATGATGAAGGGATTAATGAGTTCATGGAAAAAAGTAAA
Source organism: Bradypodion pumilum (assembly GCA_035047305.1). NCBI lineage: Eukaryota > Metazoa > Chordata > Lepidosauria > Squamata > Chamaeleonidae > Bradypodion > Bradypodion pumilum. Next base: position 264,809,617 of record JAWDJD010000001.1, read on the forward strand.
GAGGGGTCTGGCTCCGAATATCTCTCCAATTATTGAATTGGAGGATATGGCAAATTTTCCAATAAAGATAGATAAAAGGGTAAAAGAAGTATTGGCTAAGAATGAAGTTTTCCTGCTGAAAGACTGGTTATGGACCTGTGCAGATATTGATAGAAGAACAAATTTGTATGGGCAAATGAAGTTGAATTGGTTCCAGATAATGTTGGTAAACAAATGGAATAGTAAATTTTTGAGTGAACCTGAGTTGGAAAGAGAGAAGACGGAGTTTGAGGAGTTGGTTTCAAAAATAAGAAAGGGAGATAGAAATATTAAGGGAATAGTTAGCAAATTATATGTAATATTAAATAAGGAGGGTAATCCACAGGATGATTTGAAAACAAGTTGGGAGCAAGAATTGAATTTAAAGATAGAAAATGATATATGGAAGAATAAATGAAAAAAGAGGATAATGAGAACTATGTCGGTTAGAATAAAGGAACATAATTATAAAATGCTGTGGAGGTGGTATCTAACCCCAGTAAGGCTACACCAGATCGATAATGAAAAAGATAAAATGTGTTGGAGATGCAAAGATACAATAGGAACATATGAACATATGTGGTGGAGTTATATTGTGGTTAAAGATTTTTGGAAAAAAGTTGAGAACGAGGTTGGTGAAATTATGGGAAAAATAATTAAACTGGGGCCAGGTACCACTATGCTAACAGATGTGGAATGTTTTAATATAAACAAGGATGAAAAAGAGTTATTAGAAATAATGCTTACTACGGGTAGACAATGTATTGCTAGAAATTGGAAAAATGATGTAAATATAAAGATTGAAGAATGGTATAAAGAAATGTGGAATTTAGCATTGAATGATGAATTGACTTGGGAGATAAATAAAAAAGGGGCATTGTTAAAGAGAATAGATTTTGGAATATTTGGCAGGCTTTTGTGGATTACTCACTTAGAGGGGATGAAATACAGTGATACCTCATACAACGTCCAAACTTGGTTCCACAAGTTTGGACTTTATACGGATTTGGACTTTGTATGAGGCATGCAAAATCCTAGCTGTGATGCCTCATACAACGTCCAAATCCTTGCTGCGATGCCTCGTACAACATCATTTCCATAGAGATATGTTGTACTGTAGCAGCACAGACTTCAAGGCAAAGTCAAAGAAACAGACAGGAAACTGACAGAACTTTAGGATATCATTGTCTAAAGGCTAAATACATTACAAAAATATGTCAAACAACCCTGATTGTCCAAGAATCTGAAGAATGCTGCAAAAATCCCAGGAATGCTTCTAAAAATTCTGATGAAAAAATCCCAAAAAATCCAAAATCGCGCTCAAAACCACTCCTAAACTCTCTTTGCCTCATGCAAAACCCATAAGAGCAATGCACACATGTGTCCTGCCTTTTATACCACCCAGGAACAATGCAACCTGGGGAAACCCCAATGCCTCATACAAAGTCCACCGACTTTGTATGAGGCAACTTTTTTCAAGGAATTAGGTGATGTTGTATGAATTCGATGTTGTACGAAGCGGACTTTGTATGAGGTATTACTGTAAATAGACCTGCACCTGATCAAATAAGTTTTTGGACTGAAAATACTAAGACAATCTGATTTCGCCAGGGCACTGTAAAAAACACAGGGTGTATTATTATCATTTTTATTTTTATTTAGTATTTGTATTATTATTAATGTTGAACTTAGAAATCAATTACTAAGCCACATTTAAAATACAGTTTAAAAGATTTAATTGTTATTCATTAAGATAGGTTTAATAATGTATTAGGATAGGTTGTGAAAATTTGTTAGGTTTGTCTTTTTCCCCAACGTATGTATTATTGTTGTTTAATCTGTGTTAAAAATTCTAATAAAAAAATATTTTAAAAAATCTTTTACTATTAATTACCCTATTTGTCTGCATATAAGATGCATCCGAGTATAAGACACGCATCTGAGTATAAGACACACCCTGTTATTATTGAAATAGCCATCTTTAGGCCACTATATACTGTACAAGACACTCAATTTTCCCAGTGTATTTTAAGTCATATGCCAGCAAATACAGTACGTCTTTTATGATTATTGTTTTTGTTAACTATTTAAAACTAAAGTTCTCCTGATTACAATATAGGAGTCTTATGTCTAATTTCAGCTGGACCACAAAATGCGCAAGTGTACTTATGTTAGACTTATGTTAGACTTGTGTTGGTGTATGCATGCATAAGATAAGCTATAGAGATGGTATAATACAAGATGTCATCTTCCTTATTCTATCATTGGGAACCAATGCAACACAGCAGGCCAGCACATCAGATAAAATAAATAAAATCCAAGCTGTACACTATGGAAACCAATGCCCTTGTCAGGATAAATATTGTACATTAGGCAAATGTGTGTTCTTTTATATGGTTTACAGTCATGTTCAGGCTTATCAGTTTGACTGTAAAAAAAGAAAAGAAAACACAAATGGCTGAACATTATGTAGAGGAGGCAGTAGCAGCAAGACCTGCCATACTTGCTATGAATCCACCATGCATTCAGCTTAAATGAAGAATATCTTATTTATACCTTACCCATGATGTCCATTTTTAATTCATATTTTCTTTTTTTTAACATCGCCAGATTCCCTTATGTTTTCTTTTTAAAACCCAATGACATTAGGCAAAATATATGGCGAAATGTGTGTGTTATAAGAGCAATTGAATGTTGATTGATTGATTGATTGACTGACTGACTTTTATTTCTACCCCACCTTTTCCCCTTTCTCCATTCCCAGAAGCCTAAGTCAGTACATTGGCTGATCAGCGCTTTGGGGAATTGACCAAAAACCAAAGGTTGGGAAACACTGGTGTAGACCTATCATAAGGGGATTGACTATTAAGTGGTCTTAAAACTAGAAAATTCATACTCCATTGTAATCAAGATTACACTCACCCTACCCCCCCCCAAGTCCTGATACATCAGGGGTTCCCAACCTAAGGTCCATGGGCTGGATCCGGCCCCTTGCACCATTTCATGTGTCCCCACCCCATCCCTCCAAGGGCATCTGAGAAACAAAATGGCTTCCCTTTTGAAGCTGTTAGGACAACATGGCCACCACCACCACCATTGTGCAAGCAGGGCAAAATGGCTGTCCGGTCATCGAAGCTGAGTGAAAGAGCGTAACCAGGCCCCCAGCTTGAAAAGGTTGAGAACCCCAGGTTTACATCATCAAAACATCAAAGCAATAGAAAAACAAACAGAAGCTGCTGGAGTTTAATTCATTGGTGATGATGATGCTTGTGACTCTGGAACCTCTTTTAGCCTATTTCATAGTGGTGACCAAAGAAATTTCAAGATGCCTCCAAAATCTAACTAGTGTTAATGACGAATCCTGTTTAGCTTTCCTTGATTCGAGTGCTCTTTTACCATGTTCAGTTAATAGTTTGTCGGATGTCAGAATCCAAAAGGTGAGATACATTTCTGCATCTCCCTGACATTCAGGAAGAGCTACAGGGAGAAAAAAAAACCTAAGACATGTTAAACCTTTGCCACCATATATTTGATTCTATGCTTGTGTGGTATTCGTAGGGATGTGCAGAATACAGAAAGCACTGGATGTATATAGAACTTTTTATACCACTGGTAAAAATTGCCTTACCCTTTTAAAAGAAAACTGCCTTTACGGGGGGAAATGCTCCCACTGGCTGATCATACGGCAAATTTCACAGAATTTAAGGTCAGAAGGAACCATTAGAATAATCTAATCTTACCTCCTGCATAACGCAGGCTGTAGAGTTTCTGCAAAAATTTGCACAGGTTTAATAGGATTAAAATGCATGGTTTTATACTTACTTGCTTTGCCATCATTGTGGGCTTCTTCCTTATCCCCCCCTTTTTTTTTGCCTCCATTCATTTCCTCCCTAGAAGAAAGCTGGAGCCTATGAGATATAGGCAGATTTAACAGTCACTTAATATAGATGGGCAGATTTGCATCCTGTTCAAAATTAAAAACTGATTATGAATTGGGGGGGGGGGAATTATAGATAAATTCATATGTCAAATTAGGAATGCTTTGAGGATATACTTTTATTTCTCTTTCTTTTTTTCCGGCAGGGATTAATTTTAAAAGTCCCCAAGACAGTTCTGTGCTATTCTTTGCCATCGTAAAAATCAAAGAGAGGGAAAAGAGAGAGAAAGCGAACCACGTGGGGTCTTTTAGCTTAAAGCTATGAGACAGTTCTGCACTCTCTCCTAATAACCTTGACCTGCTTCTCCTGGCTCAGCAGTAGCAGCTGTGTCACATCGGCTTAGCATCTGTTTATCAATCTCACAGTGCAATCCTGATTCCTGCTTCTATTCTCTTCAGTGCCCAGGATGTTTAAAAAAGATGGAACAAACGCAGGAGAGTTCACAAGAGTGCAGCCAAGCTGTGCAAAAACAAAAATAGAGGAAAGGGAAAGGTTGAAAGATGAAAATGTTGGAGAGATGCCATTGATGATCTATGATTTATAGCAGGCTATTAAAGGGGGGGGGGGCTGGCAGTGGAAGAATTTTGCTGGATCAGTATTTTTTCTCCCCCAACCAGGCAGGTCTGTGGTCTTACTGTATGAGCCCTGCCTAGCTCTCCACCAATACCTGTCAACCTTCCCGAATTGGCCAGGATGTCATGGTTTTGGCTCCGATTTGCGCCATTTCCCGCCCCGCGCTGCCGAAACCCCAGAATTTGGCAGCGGGGGAAAGGAGGTACTGCGCAGCCCTTCTGTGCAGGTCGCCTTCTACACATGCGTAGAAGGGTTTTATACTTGCGTAGAACCCTTCTATGCATGTGTAGAAGGCTACGCCGCTTGCGTAGAAGGCTACACATGCGTAGAAGGGGGCTATGCAAGCATAAAACCCTTCTACGCATGCGTAGAAGGCAACCTGCACAGAACCGTTCTGCACAGGTCCCGGATTGGCCAGAGCTGCGGTTGAGAGGCATGCTCTCCACGCTGTAAGATGACACGTTGGCAAGGCAGATATGCTTAATGGGGTTCAGTTTGTTTCTTTGTCCTCCCCTTTTTTTTACAACAGCTTTGGAAAAGGTTTTCTTGCCTTAAGTAAATGAGCATTAGAAGACAGCAAAAGTATTTTGTAATCAGCCTTCACTCATGAAAAATGGCTGGGAAAGAAAAAGAAGGCTCTAAAACAGGGATTCTCAACCTGTGGCCTGTGGGCTGAATGTGGCCCATGGCGCCATTTCACCACTCCAGGAAGTGCCATGTGGTGGAGGAAGGGCAAAATGGCTGTCTGGCTCCCGAACGTTGTCTGAGGGAGAGTGACCTGGCCCCTGGCTTTAAAAGGTTGAGAACTCCTGATTTAAAAACTAAAGAAGGTTCTCTTCCCACGAGGAGCCTTCTTCAAGTTCTCCAAATTGTTGTTTGTTTAATGTTTGGTAATGCAACACAGTCTGGCCTATTGTTTCACTGCTAGTGCTAGCCTAAAAAATTAAGTTAGATTTGAGAGGCAAATGATGGATGGAATTTCTCTTTCGTCTTTGATTCTCTGCTCCGTCCTGCCTTGTCTTCTTATTGTTTGCAATGCTGTTTAAAGCAGGGATTTCCCAAAGTATGGCCAGCCCCAGCCCACAGTGCCAATTGAGGACCCCACTGCCGCAACCAGAAGAGCCAAAAACGTACTGGAAGTAACAAAAATTTGCCAGAAGTTGAAAAAATGCACCAAAAACATGCAGGAAGTTGAGAAAACACAGAGAAAATGCAATGAAAACAGCTGAAAATGTGATGAAAACAACTGGAAATGCAGCAAAAATGTCCCAACCTCAGTCCCACCACCACGGGAAGCAGCAGAATCAGCGGACACAGCAGAGAACGTGTTGTGATTGCACCCACCACTGCCGCCCCCAGAAGTGGAAGAGGCAATGGGAGGAACCATGCCTCTGGTCCACACATCTGTCCAAGGGGGCGTGGTCCAGCCCATGGCCACCCTGGTTTAAAGTGTTATATTCTTCTGGATTTTTAAAATATTCCTATGTTATCGTGTTAGTATTTAAATTAGTTGCATGCTATATTGAGAATTTGAATTGCAGAACAGTTTATATAGGCTTATTAGCCAAGCATATAAGTTTGGAAAATTGCACATTAAGTACAATCTAGGGGAGGGATTAACATCGACAGTCTATAAATTACACAAACAAACCTAAACTATTAATCTGTCAGATTTTCGGATAGGGAGATACAAAGGTAGAATGAGGAATCTCATGCCATATCACAAAGGACCAAAATATTAAAGTATGCAGTATGAATTGTACTGCCCACTTTAGATTTACAGCCACAGGCAGTTTTGGCAAATGCATAGATGCCTGGAAGGTGAGCCGGGAAGGCAATTGTTTGATATTTTGAGCCATAATACTGAAGATTCCAGTTGGGAGGGGGCATTTTGAGAATGGACACCAGAGCTTACAGTTTACCACCATTCTCTGAAGGGGGATACAAGTTAGAAATATTTTTAAAATAGAAGTGTATTGCTGTGCTATAGGGCTCTGGAGGGAGGTATGCTACGAGGCTTGAAAAGTGATGTGTAGATTCAAGTTGCATTGTTGTATACATTTGTGCACTTCAACCAGACACGAGCTCCTGTTTTTCTGCATGTTCTTAACCCATTCTAGGCATAGCATGAGGCATAACGTCAGGCATACACTTCCTGCAGAACATTGTCCAAGTAATAAGATATTAAAGCTGAATAGAACCAGAAGAAGACAAACATTCTTCTCTTTTTAATGTATTTAGAAATTTTAAATGGGCTTATGGTAAAGAGACTTTGAATATTTCAAAATTGTTTAGAAGCTTGGAAGGAAACAAAAATGCCTGTCCATCCTTTGTTGTTGTTGTTGTTGTTGTTGTTGTTGTTGGTGGTGGTGGTGGTGGTGGTGGTGGTGGTGGTAGCATTCAGTCGTACAGTCGAGTCCAACCCTTTGCGGCCCCATGGACCACCATATGCCAGGCTCCTCTGTCCTCCATCATCCTACACAGCCCACACAGATCTACGCCCATTGCATTGACAATGCCATCTAGCCACCTCATCCTCTCGTGCCCCTTTCTCCTTTTGTCCTCGATCTTTCCCAGCATCAAGACCTTCTCAAGTGAGTCCTCTCTTCTCATTTGGTGGCCAAAGTACTTGAGCTTCATCTTCACTATTTGTCCTTCCAATGAGCAGTCAGGATTGATTCATCCTTTAATGGGAGCCATACTAGCTCACCTGACATTCACTTTGCTGTTGTCATTTAATTTAATTTAATTTAATTTAATTTAATTTAATTTAATTTAATTTAATTTAATTTAATTTAATTTAATTTAATTTAATTTAATTTAATTTTTGAATTTCTATTACAATTACAATTTTGCGGAAGTTGGCTTGTAGAGTGCATGGGGTACATCTCCTTTCACAGAGACACCAAACAATACAAACAAAAAATGAGAGAGTTTAGGGTACACATCAAGCAACTTTACAAACATTACACTGCTCATGTGAAGGGTGTTTAGAAGGACATGCAAGAAAAGACAGTAAACCGAACAAATGGTCACCTTTTTCTATAGTTGAGGCCATATTATTCTTAAGTAATTCCCTCCTTGCGCTGAGACTCTTTTTCTGGGGATACTAGGTCTCCTCTATATACCAACTGCTCGGTCAACTTTATTAACAATTGTACTCCTTTCTTAACACAATAGTATGTGTACATATATGCTAATAGAGGGACTTAAATATTAAGAGAGAAAAAATATTTTCCAAAGGTAGGCATCTAGCCCTGGAGATGGTTTGGTACGAAGACAATGAAAGTAGCCACAAAGCAGGGGAAGAGGCACGTTAAACGGTAAAGGTTTCCCTTGCTTGAAAGCCAGTCATATCCAACTCTAGGGTTCAGTGCTCATCTCCATTTCAAAGCCAAAGAGCCAACATTGTCTGCTTCTGCAGACATTTCCGTGGTCATGTGGCAGGCATGACTAGACACCGGAGCGCACGGAACATAAGAACATAAGAACAGCCTTGCTGGAACAGGCCACAGGAGCCCATCCAGTCCAGCATTCTGTCTCACACAGTGGCTCACCATTTCCTTCAGGGTATTCCCAAGGAGATGCCTTCACCTGCTTAGGATTCCCTGGAAATGGCACAGAGAGATATCCTGCCTATCTCTCCAACCCCGAGGTTGTCCTTAAGTATCCATAATTATAGTCATTGATACCCTTGTCCTCCATGAACTTGTCTAATTCTTTCTTAAAGCTGTCAAGACTGATAGCTGTCACCACTTCTTCTGGCAGGGAGTTCCATAGACCAGTAATCCTCTGCGTGAAAAAGTACTTTCTCTTATTTGTTTGAGAACTAGTACCCAAAAGTTTCATCGAGTGTCCCCTAGTTCTAGTGTTGTGCGATAGGGAAAACAGCTTTTCCTTATCTACTTTGTCCACACCGTGCATGATTTTATAAACTTCAATCAGGTCACCTCTTAGACGTCGTCGTTCAAGAGTGAAGAGGCCCAACCGTTGCAGCCTCAGATGGTAAGGAAGGTGTTCCAGTCCCCTAATCATTCTGGTTGCCCTCCTCTGCACTTTTTCCAGCTCCATAATATCCTTCTGGAGGTATGGCGACCAGAACTGTACACAGTATTCCAGATGGGGCCTCACCATAGATTTATAAAGAGGCAAAATGACACTTGCTGACTTATTTTCTATACCCTTCCTAATGATCCCTAGCATTGAGTTTGCTTTTTTCACTGCTGAGGCACACTGGGTTGACACCTTCATTGAGTTGTCCACCAGGATACCAAGGTCCCTTTCCAGGTTTGTCACAGAGAGTTCAGGCCCCATCAGTTTATAAATGTAATTGTTGTGTTTTTTTGCCCCAACATGCATCACTCTGCACTTACTAATGTTGAAGCTCATTTGCCACTGTTTTGCACACTCCCCCAGTATCAAGAGATCCCTCTGGAGCTCCTCACAATCTCTCACAGTTTTCACTACCCTGTATAATTTAGTGTCGTCAGCAAATTTGGCTACCTTGCTTTTTACTCCTACCTCTAGATCATTTATGAAGAGGTTGAAAAGCAGGGGTCCCAGTACTGAACATTGGGGGCCCCACTCTTTACTTCCCTCCACTTGGAGAAGTGTCCATTTAGTGCTACCCTGTTTCCTGTCCCTTAGCCAGTTGCTGATCCAGGACAAGACCTGTCCCTTTATTCCATGACTGGTAAGTTTATTCAAGAGCCTTTGGTGTGGGACCTTGTCAAAAGCCTTCTGAAAGTCCAGATAAACAATGTCAACTGGATCCCCCTTATCCACATGCTTGTTGACACTCTCAAAAAATTCCAACAGATTAGTGAGGCATGATTTGCCCTTGTAAAAGCCATGTTGGCTCTCCTTTAGCAGCGCCTTCTCTTCTATGTGCCTATTAATTCTATCTTTTAGGATGGTTTCTATCACTTTACCTGGGACACATGTCAAACTGACTGGTCGGAAATTTCCTGGATCACCCCTGGATCCTTTTTTGAAAATTGGTGTTACATTCACTACCTTCCAGTCATCAGGCACAAAGCCTGATTTGAGGGAAAGATTATATATTTTGGCTAGGAAATCAGCAATTTCATCTTTAAGTTCCCTGAGAACTCGTGGATGGATGCCATCTGGTCCTGGTAATTTGTTAGTGTTTAGCTTAACAAGACTTGCAAGGACCTCCTCCCTGGTTATTTCTATCTGTATTTATTCTTCGGTTTCCCTCCCTACGAAGATAGGCTCTGTTTTGGGCATGTGGTCTCTGTCTTCTTCAGTGAATACTGAAGCAAAGAATTCATTGAGTCTCTCTGCAATCTCTGTTTCCTCTTTAATAACCCCTTGCCTTCCACTGTCATCTAATGGTCCAATGGCCTTCCTAGTTGGGTTCTTACTTCTAATGTACTTAAAGAAGTCTTTCTTATTTCTCTGAGTATTTTTAGCTATACGCTCCTCAAACGCTGAACGCTGTTTACGTTCCCACCGAAGTGGTCCCTATTAATCTACTTGCAATTTCTCATGTTAAAGAGCAAGGAAAACCTTCCTTCCTTCCAAAAGAGACAAGGAACAAGTTAAAACCTTGAAGCAGGTAAAAATAATTAGCCAAGAAGTAAAGTTAAGCATAAGAAGATTGAGAACAAAAGATCACTAAAATGCTTAATGTTAGTTACTATCCGAATGGTTCCTTACTCCCAGTTACAAATGGAAGATGGTTTCAGATGGATATTTTATTTATTTATTTCATTTACACACATTTGTATCCCGCTCTTCTGTCGCATGTGCCACCCAGAGCATTTAACAACATATATATATGAATAACATACAATCATAAAAAGCATTTTAAAAAACCAGCCCAAAAAACCACCCAGACCCCTTAAGACAAAATTAAACAGTAAAAATGCTAAACAGATAAAACCATACAAAAATGCATTAAAAACAGCTAGAAAAAAACATCAGACAGCTCCAGCAAAAACTATAATCTTGGGCAGCTAGACTAGCCAGCGAACCTGGGCCGTACCGCAGGATGGGTCCCAGACCCGCTGGCACAGCCAGGTCTTAAGAGCTTTCCAGAAGGGGAGCAACTCTGTCTGGAGGCGCAATTCCAATGGCAGAAGGTTCCACAGGGCCGGGGCAGACACAGAAAAGGCTCTTCCTCTGGTCCCAGCTAGATGTGCTACTCTTGTTGAGGGGACCACCACATAGCCTCTTCGGTCTGCCCTCGTAGGACGGGCAGAATACCTTGGGGAGAGATGCGGTCCTGTAAGTAACCCAGTCCACTACCATAAAGGGTTTTAAAGGTCAAAACCAGCACCTTGAATTGCTTCCGGAGGCACACTGGCAACCAGTGCAGCTCTCGGAGCAGCAGGGAAGTGTGAGCATAATGCCCCTCTGGAGTATGTTGGGAATGTTGGGAAGAAAACCTGTGGAGACAGATTTTTAATTCTTTCCAGAGGTTGATGTAACCCTCCCCCCTATCTATGTATAAAAAACATTCCAATCCAGACCCACTGAATAACAGTTCCCAGGTAGCAATGAACTTCATATTTCATAATTCTGGGTCTGAACTATGTGGGTGTTATGTCTCATTTTCTTGGCAGTTGAAACCTACTACCCTTAAAGAAAACCAGGCTTACACATGAATCAAAATCTCTATCTATTTCTCTCCCTGCCCCCACTTTTGAAAAACCCTTCTGTTCTTTCCACTGCATACCAACAAAGTATGATCTGAGTAAGAGAATCCATATAATTTTGCCATATTTAAAAACTGACCGGTAGATATTTTTAGGTTAAGGCTGGAATGAGCTTTCTGATGAAAATTGACAGTCACAGCATACGATAGCTTGCCTTCCTCCTGCTGGTAGAGCAAACTGTTTATAGCAATATGTCCATGCACCAGTGAATACTTTGGACTGGCTCCACTATAAAACAAATTGCTGTGCTTGCTGAGTACTGTTTGTTTTGGCCAAGCATTCTGATTACAGAACTGGTGTGGCAGAGTAACCTCCACAGGGGATGCGGACGTCAATTCTCGAGAAGTTGTCATCAGCTCCTGATGCAAAGCAACCATACCCTTGCCAGGTCGAAAAGTAACCTACTACAAGCAGCAGATCACATGGTAAATTGTTGCTAGATTGTAACTTCCAGGTGCTGAAGAGCACAGCACGGCCACACCCCTTCCTTATAGGTAAAGATAACAGAGACAGGTGGCAGAGAGGCTTGAATCCAGATCTAATTTTTGTTAGTGAGCCCATAGTTCATCAGTGCATTAAGAGTGTAAATGATATAATCCCAAACACTCAACATAGACCCATTCTATGTTAGATCTACTCAGCCATGTGACCTCAATCAATTCTATTCTCCTTCTGCCATATCCAAATCCAAATATAGCAATCTTCATGGCATTCAGGCATGAAGACTGTCCTGAGAATATAATGCAGTGCCCTTTCATCTGCCTTCAACGTCACAGCATGACACCCATGCCACTCATCCAGTTCTGTGAGTCACTTTCTGGTCCTGAGCCCTTTTGGCACACAAAGTTCTCCTCAGCACCAGGCCAGGATTGATGAAGCTGTTGCCCTCCATCAAGAGGGATTCAAGTGGGATTTAATCCATTTGGGGACCATCGCCCTTCCCTGTGGACTTAGGTACCCAAGGCTGTTAGTTCTCAGGGTTGTCAGGTTAGTTAACCACCATTTGACACTCAGCATTGAGTCACTGGCAGTATGTTCTACTCTATTACCATAGCAGGATAACCTGGCCAGACTATTCTTTAGGAGATATAATTTTTTAAAAGCCAACTGAGAAAGGTTTACAACAATGCTAAATGCAGCTGTGCTTCAGATTGCCCATCAACGAGAGAACTATGATGAATTTGTAACTTCCATTTTGAAGTGTTCTCATGCCTCCATTCCGAGAAGTTGCTAGACACCAACTACATTCCAGACATCACTCAAGAAACATATGTCTAATACTTAGACTATATTTGACAGTTTGAAGAAAATCCTATTAGTGATGATTAAATAAAAGATGGAAGAAATTTGAGCAACTCTCTTGTGGAAACAAAAGAACTCTCTTGATTGATACTATAGCAGAGCTTGCCATGGTGGGAAACAGCCAGAAGAGCTTGGAGACTACTAAAAAGAATGGACACACCCTACATTTTGTTTGATTGTACTTAATTATTACATGCAGGGAGAGAGCTATTGAGGTATAGAAGAGGCTCATTCAAAAATATCACAGCTATACGAACATCTCTGTTAGCAGCTGTACAATCTAGAAAATGTCTACCATGAGTCTGTGTAACATGTAGAAAGGCTGTACATCTTGAGACTCCAGAGATTTTTATTTCATGCTGAGTATGAGTTTAATTTTAGATAGCCCGTGCTGTGTAGTAGACAAGAGTAATGGACTGGGACTCTGGCAGCCTGGGTTCAAATCTCCACTCAGTCTTGGAAACTCACTGGAGTTTTGAACTGACAAAAACCATTCAGAAGTATCTCACAATATCTTGAAAGCCCTATTAGGGTCATTATATAAGTCAGTTCTGATTTGAAGGCACATAACAACACTTGAGTTTAATCAGCAGTACGGTTAGACTGGATGCTGCAAATATACATGTAGAGTAATCTGTAGGAGAATCACGTAGAAGGAGAGCAAGCAGCAGGTATTTATCCAAAATGCCTATGAATGCCTCCATCTTGACCACATATGATCAAAATAGGCTATTTCTTTCCCTTCCAAGAACATTAGTAATGGAAAAGCAATTCTGACCATTTAGCTTGAGGTGCATTAAGGAGTGAAAGAGGCATCTCCAGGAGGGTGGCTATTACTCTGTGCTCTGCGTACAACTCTACTTTCCCAACTGTGCTCTTGTATTTGTCCTAATGGGGTATTTATCCCTTTGAGACCATAGCCAGCTAGGAGAATATTTATGTGGCAGTAAAAAAATTTAACAGGAGGCTGCCTGGATCTAATAGTTTCAGGTATTTCAACACATCTCTGCTTGCCATGTGTCATGTTGAATTACACCATGTCCTGCTCATGACAGAAGCCTATAATGTGGCCCATGTAACAAAGTCTGAAATGTAATTCGACAGGAGAAGAATTTAAAGTGAAAAGGTTCCTTTTATCTTGGGGGTGGAGGGCAGGTTACAGATGAGATTTCATAACCCCTTAATAAATGTATAAAATATATAATTTATAACAATTTACTTATGACATGAATTAATGTTATTAATCCCTCCATGTGATCAGCAATATAATCATTTACCCAAATTAGTTTTTAAATTATTTCCCAGTTATTTCATCCAACAAAGATTCAACCGGAAAAGTTTGAGAGCAGGTGCATTTATTACAGTCATTTAGCCTGATTAAGCACGATAGAAACAGAAAAATGTATGTATTAAAAATCTGTAGATGCTTTTATTTTCATCTTTAAATACAGACAAATGGCTACTGGTGTAAAATTAAAAGATAAAAATGATAAAATACAAAGTTTCATCAAAATACTCTGAGACAACTACAAAAGCCAAACAGGTACCTGAGTTTAAAAGCCATAAATCACAATGCTTTATAAAGGAATTTCAGATTCCTTTATAGATTTTAGATATTAATGGGAAAGATAAGAATATACCAATAATTAATCACATGTTGATCAGAAACTTAATTTTCCTTCACTTATTATTAGAATACTCTGAGTTCCCTATCTATAAAATTGATTCTGCTACATTAGTTGGGTAATTTAAAAACAACAGGGCAAAGGTTTTAAATAGAAACATTGGAAATTTAACAAGTAGCAGGAAGTCAACAATAAAAGCATATATTTTCATGTTTAGCAGAACTTTGCTTTTACTTGGCACTTAGTTGTTTATGATTCAGCAAATTGGAGCCAATTTATCGTGTCTCTAATAGGGCATTCAGAGAAAGTGGGATATTTAAGGACTGGCTTTACTAGTTTCACATTGAGTTTCCACAATCAGGCAGCAATTTGATACCTGATCTGCCAGTGATGGAGAACCTTGGCACTCCAGCTGTTCTTGAACTTCAATTCCCAGAAGCCCTGATCAGCCGGAGTCCTGACTTGGGCTTCTGGTAATTGAAGTACAAGAACACCTGGAGTGCCAAGGTTCACCATCACAGCCCTAATCTGACATTATAACAGGAGTTCTCAACCTTTTTAAGCCAGGGGCCAGATCACGCTCCCTCAGACAGCTTTGGGGGCCAGATAACCATTTTGCCCATCCTCCACCACATGGCACTTCCTGGTGTGGTGGAGGTGGTGGTGGGCCACATGAAATGGCGCCGCAGGCCTCATCCAGCCCACAGGTCACAGGTTGAGAATCCCTGCTTGATTGCCACACACTGGGCACTCAGTGCTTATCTGGGCAGTATTCTGCTTTAGTAATTGAACCAATGTTAGTTAATTTCCAGAATTGTAAGAGTATGCATACTCCTGTCAAAGAGTGATACTATACATTGTCTAATCAGTAGTAAGTATTACTATTTTCCTTAGTTTTACAGAGCTGCAGCCTAATGTCCTATTTAATAAAATAGTAGGAGAATTTATGTTTAGGGTTCATTTGAAACCAACTGGGCTTGAAAGGGCTTAACTGACATTTCTATAGTGGTGGAAAGAGAAAACTTACAAGTTCAATCATTTACATTTCTGCTTAGAGCTGAATTCTACTGAGTTCAACAGATTTTACTCTGAGACCTGTATTCCCAGGATTGCAGCCTGATTTAATCAGAAACAAATTAATAGCCTTTCGTTCACTCTTTATATCTGTCTTCCAAGAATTAGCTGTGCTTTTACCCACTTGGGAGGGATTTTATTTTATTTCTCTGGCAGAAAAGGTAACATTTCACCCTCTAGCAAGCTAAGAAACTGACCATTTTGGACATTTCTAAAACTTATTCCTAGATAGCAGGCTGCTGAGCCAGCTTCATGCTGCCTGGGAAATATTGGTGAAAAGTGGAGAATATTATGATTTGTGTCTCCTCCACAGTACAAGAACTCAGAGCCCTACAATAGAAGGAGGAGGCAACAGGCAAGTAGCAGCATTTCCTCCAAAGATATTGTGGCATATATCTTGTTTAGCACAACTGGACTGAGCTGTGGCCAAGGGCTTGTATCCAAAGAGTTCTTGGATGGCCAGCCCATTATACATTGCTCACCTCCCTCTTTAACATCTCTTTAGCAGGTGCAAGGCAGGCTGCAATAGGAAAGGCAGGCAGAAGAAACCAAATGATCGACCAGAACCCTGCTTGGAGTTTTTTGGGATTAAAGCCAGTGTGTCAATTTGGACCTATGTCCACCAACTGCCATACTGCAGAGATTAACAGATATTAGACCAGTATTGGCACATAGTCCCTTATTTTTCTTCGCTATTTCATATTTAACATTCAGATAATCTACCTACTCCTAGCACAGCAAGTTAAATTTAAAAGCCTTCTCGCTTAAAATTATTTGGAAACCAAAACAAAACATTCTTTGAACCCAGCAAAATGCAGCAGTGCATACTCATCTGAATCTCTCTATGGCTTTCTATTTTATATCAGCCTTCCCCATGCACAAATCTGGATCCAATGACAACCTTTGAGTCTCTTTTAGCTTTGTACTTCTGTAATGATATGAACATGAAAAAAGTGCATTTGAGAAGTTGAGTAAAAAAAAGTCATTCTCTTGCTTTCATGAGAATATATGAGATTTTCAGTTTTTTAAGTGGATTTTATTAGCCTTTTTTTCCAGAGATGCTTGCCTGTGGAGTTCACCAAAGTACAAACAAATCAATAAGGGGGAAAGAGGATTAGTGAGCTGTCACTCAGCAATCAGAGAGCATCAGATATACTTGTGTATTGAACAAGCAGCAGGCCATTCAGGGAAATCTGGTCAATATTGTTACAGATTATCGTCATTAGGAAATGGAAGAGGAATACTCCTATGTTAAAGGTTGTTTCTTTTAACAACAACAACAATAAATGTTCATATCTGTAGTGTGGAATAATATTTTTAGAAATGCTCAAGGAGATAACTTGTTGCAGCAAGAACAATAAAGAGTCTTGCAGCATCTTAAAAGACTAGCAAGCTTTGTTTGACATGGACTGCAATCCACTTCTATGAAAAGGATCGGAACAATAACAGCTGCAATAACTGGAAATGGAGACTTAGTAGTCAGACATTATGCCACAAACACCTCAATTTCCATGAGAGATAATACAGATTCCCCAAGGAAATGGCAACCTACCAGTGATCTACAAGAAAATGCAATCCTAGCTACCATGAACGTCAAAGACCTATAGACCAACATTGCCTCCCAAGTTGGGCTGCAAGCAATTAAGAATACCATCCCAAAAATGGTGATGCTTTATTCATTCATTCATTTGCTGCATTTCTCCTGCTGGGAGACTTAACATGGCTGACAATGTTGTTTTTTTAAAAAATTAAAACACAATAGATTATGCATTAAAAACAATTAAACTAGTATAATAATTAAAACACATCAAATGATTTAAAATGATTGAAGCAGGCTTAACTTGGTTAAAAACCAGCATCCCACAATATGGGAGCTACCATAGAATTCTTCTCTTGTGTCCCCATTAAGTGTTCTTCTGATGGCAATGAACAGAGAAAAGAGCCTCCTCTGAAGATGTTAAGAGCCAAGCAATCTCATATGAGGCTATATGGTCCTTCAGATAGCTTTCATCCAAGCTGCATATCCTAACGACCAAAGTGTGCAATGTTGACTTTTCCAAGGGGGAGCCATATCAGTGTGTTCCAGTAAAAATAGGAATCTTGGGGCACCATAAAGACTAATGTTGCCTCCAGGCATTAATACTGAAGCTGGATAATACAAACAGGCTAGTCTATGAAAGCTTATGCCAAAAATAACTTGTGAATCTTTATAAAGTCCCATAGGTTATTTAAATTGCCATTATTTACCAGCAATATTCATAGAGGAGGAAATATGCCAATCTGACCTATTCTGTCAAAAGACAGACATTTTTCACTTCTTTTTTCCCCATTTTCAAACTGTTTTTTGAAGCAGCAATTACTGTACAAAGGTTAATACCATTCTAGGTTGTATGCAAAAAACAGAGAGCCTCCAACTCACAAGAAGTAATGGTACTACTGTTTTGGTTAGATCTCATCTGGATTACAGGATATAGCAAAGGCACCACAGATTCAGAATGATATCAGTGAGTTGAAATGTGTCCAGAGGTTGGTGATTAAAGATAGTAAGAGTCCTAGAGAACAAGTCCTATGAGTGACATAGTAGAGGAATGAATTAGAAAGAGCTTTTTAAAAAGAATTCTCAGAGCTATCTTCAAATATTTGGAACACTGTCAT
This sequence comes from Bradypodion pumilum, assembly GCA_035047305.1. NCBI lineage: Eukaryota > Metazoa > Chordata > Lepidosauria > Squamata > Chamaeleonidae > Bradypodion > Bradypodion pumilum. The sequence goes on from JAWDJD010000001.1 coordinate 264,827,485, forward strand.
GGACAATGGAGACTTGATTTTTGGTGTTCCATAGGATAGGACCCAGGCAAATCAGATTGAGAGAAACAATTTAGACTAAAGGATAGGAAGAACATCTGAAAAACATGAGCTTCATAAACCTGGAATAGAATATATATACACAGATGATGTCAAAAATGTATACACATTTTAAGAGATGTTATCTATGTCTTACTTTTTGAAGTTGAATTGAATTATGTTAGTAATGTGAGGTATTGAAGTTCACGCAAAATAATTAATGCTAGTGTCACCATGTGACAGACAGGACAGTCAAAGAAAATGGCAGAAGCACAGTTGTTGTTCAAGGCATGCTAGACCATTTTGAAGTAGTATTTGAAGTGGACTTCTACCGATGGGGGACCTAAAAGGAGATGGTGTACTGCAGAAAACTGGCAACACTGATGGTACTTCAGGAAGGAATTGAAATGGATTGCACAATGATACAAGTGGACACTTTGATCAATGTTGCTTCAGCAGTAGTTCACCATAATCAGAAGAGTCTGGATGCTGATGGTAACCACTTTAAGCACCTCTTGTAATTGCAGGAGTCAATCATGACTTATTGTTGTGTATTGAGGTACATTGCAAGTAGTGTGGGCAGTGCCTTGCAAGAGGAAAATTGTGGCTTCCTGCCATCCAAATTAGAAGCCTAAAGTGGCACGAAAACCCCCTGCACAGTGCGCGCTCATTATACTAATCCAAGCCCTGTGATTGGTTACAGTTTTGGATCCTGCTACCCATTGGTTAATTACATGTATACCCCATTATGATTGATTAGTTATGGTTATGGTTAGTCCTAACCCTTAGGACTAATTTGCGGAACGTTCAGGGCAAGAGTATACCAGTGTTGGGGATAGGGGAGGTTGAAGGTTCAGTTTAAAAGGCGCTCCGCGCAGTTGCCCCTAGTAGTTCTAAAGTAAGGGTCCTGCTGTCTCCTGGGTACACAGTGGTTTGGGCCCCTGGGGTTTTTCATTGGAGGCATACACACCGTACAGGCTGACCCGATCACGGAGGTGTGTAACGCACACCCTGCTGTCTTTGAGAAGGGGCTAGGGAAGTTCAAAGGGCCCCCAGTTTCCTTCGAATTGGACCCCGACATTCGACCCATCAGGATGAAGCCAAGAAGAGTGTCTTTCGCACTAAAGGACAAAATAGAGACTGAACTGGACAAACTGGTGGGTCAGGGGATTTTGGTGCCGGTGGATTCCGCTGAGTGGGAAACCCCCATTGTTACGGCACTTAAGGCTAATGGGGAGGTCAGAATCTGCACTGACTACAAGTGCATGATTAACAAGGCATTTCACCCAAATGCATATCCGGTGCCGGTAATAAGCCACCTGCTAGCAACCTTGCATGGGGGGGAGGTGTTACGCCAAGCTAGACTTGGCCCAGGCATACCAGCAATTGTGGGTAACCCCAGCTACAGCCACCACTCAGACAATTGTTACCCACAAGGGAGCTTTTAAAGTGACGCATCTCCAATTCGGCGTAAATTCGGCTCCGGGGATCTTTCAGTCCCTTGTAGAAAGATTGTTGAAAGGGCTCCCAGGTGTTTTCCCCTACTTTGACGACATTCTGATAACAGCGGGAGGGGAACAGGAATTGGCCAAGAGGTTAGACCGGGTACTAACAGTGTTCGAGAAAGCGGGGCTCAGGTTGAGAAAGGATAAGTGTGGTTTTTTTGCTGAGGAGGTAGAGTTTCTGGGTTCCCAAATAACCCCTGAGGGCATAAAACCAGCAGAGTCCAAGGTAGCAGCAGTGAAAGATGCTCTTCGCCCCACCACCAAGGCCGAACTACAGTCCTTCCTAGGGCTCCTAAATTTCTACCACTCCTTCCTCCTGGGAAAGGCGTCGGTAGCAGAACCGCTGCATAGATTGCTCAAAAAGGATGTGGCTTGGCGGTGGGGGGACAGCCAGGAACGGGCATTCCAGGGGCTCAAACAGCTTCTATCTTCCGAGGCTGTGTTGACCCACTTCGACCCAAAGAAACCCGTTGTGCTGGTCTGTGATTCCTCACTGGTGGGGGTGGGGGCAGTCCTCTGCCACGTGCTAGAGAGCGGGTGAGAAGCCCCAGTGGCATACTATTTGAGATCCCTGTCCAAGGCAGAGCACAACTACTGTTTTCCCTATCACACAACACTAGAACTAGGGGACACTCGATGAAACTTTTGGGTACTAGTTCTCAAACAAATAAGAGAAAGTACTTTTTCACCCAGAGGATTACTGGTCTATGGAACTCCCTGCCAGAAGAAGTGGTGACAGCTGTCAGTCTTGACAGCTTTAAGAAAGGATTAGACAAGTTCATGGAGGACAAGGGTATCAATGGCTATAATTATGGATACTTAAGGACGACCTCTGGGTTGGAGAGATAGGCAGAATATCTCTCAATGCCATTCCAGGGAATCCTAAGAAGGTGAAGGCACCTCCTTGGGAATACCCTGAAGGAAATGGTGAGCCACTGTGTGAGACAGAATGCTGGACTGGATGGGCTGTGGCCTGTTCCAGCAAGGCTGTTCTTATGTTCTTATGTTCTTAACTACGCGCAAACAGACAGGGAAGCCCTAGCGATTGTTGCAGGAACCAAGAAGTTCCACGATTTTCTCTATGGCAAGCCATTCAAAGTCGTGACCAACCATAAGCCCCTCTTAGGAATCTTCACCACAGATAAGCCAACCCCGCAGATCTTGTCCCCAAGGATGCTGCGATGGGCGATTTTCCTCAATGCGTACCAGTACGCGTTGACCTACCATCCCGGCAAGGAGATCAGCCATGCTGATGCCCTTTCCAGGTCACCCCTCCCACAGGCAGGGGACCCCGAGTATGAGGTAGAACAGGACCACCAGGTGCTCCTGATTGAAGCCCTAGAATCGCCCCCTATTCTGCCAGCTGAGATCACCAAGGCTACGGCGAGAGACAAGTCATTGGCCTTAGTCAGTTCATGGGTACAGAAAGGCTGGCCGGCAACCTCCCCTATGGAGGAATTCAGGATTTACGGTAGGTGGAGAGATGAGCTCTCCCTAGAAAGGGGCTGCCTACTCTGGGGGCAGTGGGTAGTAATCCCCGAAGTTCTGAGGACCCGGGTGCTCAAGATGCTGCATATCAGCCACCCGGGGATCATGCACTCTAAGGCGCTAGCTAGGAGTTATGTCTGGTGGCCCAAACTGGACACAGATATAGAACACATGGTAGGCACTTGCGAGAGCTGCCAGAGCACGCGGCCCGAGGAGTCCCGACTTTTGCACAGAGAATGGGACATGGCCCGGGGTCCGTGGTCGCGTCTGCACATGGACTTCACGGGTCCATTCAGGGGTACCCTTTTCCTTATAATAGTGGACTCCTACTCCAAGTGGTTGGAGGTAATTCCGATGGCCAGTACATCGTCAGCTGCAACGATTAAGCAATTACGCAAGGTATTCAGCTGTTTCGGTTTACCTGACGTACTTGTGAGCGATAACGCCACAACTTTCACATCAGCGGAGTTCCAGGGATTCATAGAGATTAACAAAATTTGCCACATAACTGTGGCCCCCTTTCATCCCGCTACAAATGGTCAAGCGGAACGCCTGGTATGAACAACAAAGGATGCACTGCGTAGGATGGGCCCCGGGGAATTGAACTTGCAAGTCTGCCAATTCCTACTAAGGTACTGTGTAACCCCCTTAGCATCAGGGCTCTCACCCGCTGAGCTCCTCATGCGGAGGAAACCCACCACGATCCTCTCGAGATTAGACCCAACCAGGGTGGAGGACACAGGTAGAAATATAGAAACACGGGGCACCAAGAGTTTCGAGATCGGCCAGGCAGTGCATTGCTGAAACTACGCGGCTGGGGGCCCTACTTGGGTACTGGAAATAGTGGTCAGACAGATGGGGCCAGTCTCCTACCATGTTGAGACAGGCACAGGACTCCTCTGGAGGAGGCACACCGACCAACTCTGGGGTAGAGTAGTGGGAAGGCAAGACGTGAGTGACCAAGTGGAGCAGTCAGCGTTAGGGTTCTCCCCCACCCGCTTATCCCAAGGGGGAGACACAGACCACAGGGGGGAGGGAAATGAGACAAACCCATATCCTTTTGATCCCCCGGGTAACAGAGACAAGAGAGAGATTCCAAGGAGTTGTTAGATTTTGAGTTAGGAGACCGGGGGGAATATTCGGAGTGGTCCCCCACCGATCCAAGCGAAGAGCGGGGTTTTTCTTTAGTCCCTGGAGCCCCCGGTCTCACAACCCTGGAGTTTACTCCCACACCTAGACCTCCCCAATCCCCGGCTCACGACTCGCAGCCAATCGCTAACGAGTCACTCTCCTCCAATGCAGGAACTCTAGCCAGAAGTGCGGCCACCCCTCGCCCAAAGCGAACATGCGGAAAGCCTTAATGGCTAAAGGACTTCATCCTCACCTAGGGGGGAGGGATGTTATGTACTGAATAGAATGTGACAAGTACTCTTTAACTGATTGTATCTGGCAATTGTATCCATTGTAACTAATCAGAGACACATTGTAGCAAGCTGTTAAGGATACTACTGCCCGTGGCAGTAGCAGCATCCAGCTCACATGATACAGATTCCCCTGAATACCTGAAGGGCGGGAAACCTTCCCGCCGCACCGCACCTGGAGAAGATGGGCGTGATGATCCATGACGTCACGCGGACAGTAACCAATGAACTATCACCCAGGTTATTCAAAATGTACAGTGTGCTATAAATAGAGCTGTTTGGTCCACCATTACCTCATGTTCACTCTGACTACCATGCAATAAAGTTGTGTTTTAGCCCTTACTGCAGCTCCTTCTTTGTCTTCCGTGCAAGACACCAAAGTCACAGAACACAAGCTGGGAGGGTGCAGAGCAGCTTAATGACCACAAGTTAGTTTGTTCTTAAGACGAGGGTTCATTGTCTTAGTTTAACTTGGAGGTCCCTACTGAAAATTTTGGGGGGAGGAATGTTGTGTATTGAGGCACATTTGCAAGTAGCATGGGCAGTGCTTTGCAAGAGGGAAATGGTGGTTTACTGCCATCTAAATTAGGAGCCTAAAGTGGCGCAAACCCCCCCTGCACAGGCCATGCTCATTATGCTAATCCATGCCCTGTGATTGGTTATAGTTTTGGATCCTGCTCCCCATTGGTTAATTACATGTATACCCCGTTATGATTGGTTAGTTATGGTTATCCAACAGGTCACTACTTTATATCACGAGGACACCACCAGGGAGACGCTATATAAGCCCCACGAGTAAACAAGGGTGGGGCCTGACCAGATCTATACTACCACTCCGCACAGGTAGCCAGCAATGTGCTAAGTCTGGGTCTCCTCCATTATGTTACTGCTTCTTCAGTAGCTAGCCTTTGCCACCTACACATCAAGATTATGGAGGGACTGTTTCCAGTGGGATTGTATAGCCATCTCTGTGTCCTGAACGCTTTGTAAGCTCACTCCTTAAAGACTGTTGAATAAAGACTTGTTGCTGTTCTGTTCATTGTTGTCTGGACTATTGCTTATAAGGGCCAGACATAACACTTATATCCATATTTTGTTATAGGTCTATATTGGGATATTCTAATAGCTTTTTCCTTTCTTAAAATGTATATACATTTTAGCAACCTCTGTATATTCAGCTTCTGTTTAAAAACTTTACATAAGATGATTCATACATTTATATTGAAAGTTCTTTCCATCTCTAGAATTTTAAGCCGTTCAATTTTCATAGCAGCCACATCATTGAACACAGAACAAGCATGGATTTGTCTTGCCCCATAACACATTTGAAGGGCAGTGGGAAAATGCAGCCATGAAAAGCTGCTGCTGCATTTTAACTCTCTCGCTTGGGAGAGCTGAAAAGCCGCTGCTGACACCACCACACCAGAGGGTCGCCTCCCATCGCTCGGGGAGGCATACCTTGTGCTTTGCCTGGTCTTGGTCTTTTGAGGTTAGCCCTTGGGACTGTAATACTATTGTATTTTATGATAGTCTGTTTGTAACTGTACTTCTTTATTTATTGTATTTATCGAATTTTGTGGTATTATTATTATGTTATATTGTCTTTGTATTTGTTTGATCGTTTTGTGAATTGCTTTGAGTTTGTCTGCAGACATAGAAAAGCGGTATATAAGCGCATTAAATAAATAATAAATAAATAAAAGCTGGAACCTGGGAATTTCTTAAAGATTGGATCTTTGGGCTGCAACTGGGATATCCTTTCAGATACGAACTCTTGGAAAAAGTAATGATTTACATTATTTTCAGTGGGAGTCAGCTGATCCCTGGATCAGGCATCATAGGTGGTAAACAATCTGCAGAAGAGGGAGAGATTGGCATGAAAGTGAAAAAGACTGTAAGTTTTTATTTAGCAGTAGCTGCATAAATAATGATAATAAAAACAGCTTTATTTATTCTTCTCTGTATGGACACTGAACACCATACCACAGCTTTTTAAAAGGCAACATGAGCTGAGTGACCACAATGGATTGTCTTTAAACAGGAGTTTTCAACCTTTTTAAACCATGGGAAGGGAGAGGATCCCAGCCTGCCTGCCTGCCTGCCTGCCACAGGAAAATCAAGGGGTGAGAGAAAGAGAGAGAAAGAGAGAAAGAAATCCCACCCGCCGCGTGTGCATGTGTGATGAGTATGTGTGTGTGTGAGTGAGAGGGAGTAGAAATCCCACCCCATCACACTCTGTGTGTGTGTGTGTGTGTGCGTGCGTGTGTGCGTGTGTGTGTGTGTGTGTGTGTGTACCGCTGTGTGCATGTCAATCTCTGTGTGACTGTGTGTGTGTGCGTGCTGCCTGCCGGACGCAGGGCATTCAATGGGTGAAAGGGAGAGGGGGAGGGAGGGAGAAATCCCACCCCGTGCGTGTCTGTGTCACGCGTGTGCATGTGTGCGTGTGTGCGTGTGTGTGTGTGTGTGTGTGTGTGTGTGTGTGTGTGTGTGTGTGTGTGTGTGTGTGTCTGTCTGTCTCTCTCTTTGTGTGTGTGTGTCTATGTGTGCGTTAACCCGAGCAACACCAGGTAATCAGCTAGTAGTCAATAAAAGAGTGAGGGAAGCAGTAATGGGATACAATCTTTAAAATGACAGGATGATCTCAGTCTGAATTCAAGGCAAACCATTCAACATCACAGTAATCCAGGTCTATGCCCCAACCACTGATGCAGAAGAGGCTGTAGTCAACCAGTTCTATGAAGACCTACAGCACCTTCAGGAACTGACACCAAAAAAATGATGTCCTTATAATCATAGATGGTTAAAATGCCAGATTAGGAAGTCAAAAGGTAACTTCTTGGGATCTAAGATCACTGCAGATGGTGACTGTAGCCATGAAATAAAAAGACGCTTACTTATAGGCAGCATAATAAAAGGAGAGAGATCACCCTGCCAACAAAAGTCTACATAGTTAAGCAATAGTCTTCCCAGTAATAATGTATGGCAGTGAGAGTTGGACCATAAGGAAGGCTGAGCACAGAAGAATAGACACCTTTGAACTGTGGTGCTGGAGGAGACTCTTGAGAGTCCCCTGGAGTGCAAGGAGATCCAATCAGTCGATCCTGAAGGAAATCAACCCGGATTGTGCCTTGGAAGGTCAAATATTGAAGTTGAAGTTCAAGTACTTTGGCCACCAAATGAGAAGAGAGGACTCACTTGAAAAGGCCTTGATGCTAAGAAAGATCGAAGGCAAAAGGAGAAGGGGGCAGAAGAAGATGAGGTGGCTGGATGGCATCGTTGACTTGGTGGGCATAGATCTCAGTGGGCTGCATAGGATGGTGGATGACAGAGGAGACTGACATGCAGTGGCCCATGGGGTCGCAAAGGGTGGGACTCAACTATGTGACTGAACAACAAAGAGTGATTTAATAATTGTAATCTTACAAACAAAAGGAGATGGACATTTCTGTTCCATTTTGAACATTTAATTTCTGATAGATTCTATAAACTACAATGTTTTATTACAGTGTGGGAAACAATGTATATTGAAACTGTGTCTTCTGCTCAAACTGCTGTCAATAAATTATTTATTTGTTTGTTTGTTTTTTAACTGATTAATGCATCTCCGCATACTTTTGCACCATACCATTTGGCCATTGTTCTTGAGTGCTCCACTTCTTGTCTTGTTGTATGGACACTCTCCTTGTGACTTCATATAATAGCCCATCCTCAGGTCTTCAGGTTAGGAACCTGGTCTCAAAGGAAATGGATATTCCTGACCAGGCAACCTTCTTTGGATTTGGCTCCCCACAACACAACAATCGTAATCTTTAAGACAGAGCGTAAAATAGAACCAAACATTAAACCTTGTGTAGAAGGACAAAAATTAGTGCTGCGGTGCTTCCTATGCAAAGTTCATATCTGTATCATATTTGTTAGTTTTAAAACATGGGGGCAAAATTATACAGAGGCAAAGCTGCAGTGAGGGAGGAATTTATAGGAATTGTTTTCCTGGGAGGTTTAGTGAAGCGATTTTCCTGGACTTGGCTTTTGCGATGCAGTATGGATGCCAAATGTCAGTCAACCCTGGCATCCTTCAGGACTACCCCTGCCTACCTGCAGCCATTTCCAGCAAACCCTTGCCTGTTTGGACAAGCACAACATGACTGAGAAAGGTATATGGCTATTTTGAACAAGGCTTCACTTTAAGCACTCTTGTTGCCATGCAACTGGCTCATGTGGATCAGTCCTAAATTAGCAGGGTAGTAGTGCTCAATGCAGGGGAGATAGCGTACTCTTCACTATCAGCAGGTTTAGTGTGACATATGGATCCCTGCCAGTGCCCAGCCTGTGCCAAAAAGCACATTTTCAATGAGACAGCTGCACAGGGCGATTTGGCCGTACAATTAGAAAGGTTCCATAAACAGCACATTTCCAAAGCATGACAAGCACTCTGATTTCGGTGCTGCAGAAAAGTGGCCAGAGCTCTTCAGATTTGAAGCAATATGTGTCTGTGTCAATTCTCATTCATAATAACATCCAGCACAGTAATGCTCCTTCGTTGCTTCTCAGGAGATTTTTCTCAGCAGATTGTCTTGCCTTCTGCTGGTAATTTTGTTGAGTTGACAAGATCTGAGCTTCTTATTTCGAACTTTATTTATGTCTTTGGTCCAGGGCCAATTCATAAGACCATCATGCTCAGTCAGACAAACTGGGACTACATTCAGGAAGCTTAATCCTGTATATGGAGGCTGCATGACCAGCTGGCCGAAAGCAAAAAAACAATGTGCATAAGAATGTCCAGAAAGATCACATACCCAATGGTTAGCAGCTCCCAAGGCATGACTTGCTTCTGCTGTACCCAAGGTCATTGCTGAAGTTCATGTTAAAGAGGATTCCATTTGAGTAGCAGTTTATGAATGCCATTCCTGTGACATCCAATTCCTATCAGAAGCAATTGCTAATTCAGGACAACTGTCCATTTTTTAAAGTGGTGCATCACTATATTCCTCATTTCCAGAGGAAGGGGTAGACCATCCACATGATTCACTGCTCAAAAAATAGTTGACGACTACTGTGTGTGCTGCAGTACCAACACAGAAGGGATCGGGTTGCACCAAGGAGGGCAAGGATTTTTGCTGGGCACACTGAAGGACATGGCTTCAGCACATAATAACTCCAGCCAAAAGAGTCTCAGGTTGCAGAGCTGGTAAACTCTTCCTTGAAATCCAGGATGTCAACAGGCCATCAGATTAGTCAGTGCTCACCAAGATGTTGAAAAAAATGTTTGGGATCACAGCATCAAGGATTCTCCAGCCTGCTCAGGAAATTCTTGGTGTAATGAATTACGAGCAAGTCTGGCCAGATTATACTGCTATGGTAATAAAGTAGACCATACTGCCAGAGATTCAATGTCAAGTGTCAGGCAGCGGTTAACTAACCTGACATCCCTGAGGATTAGTGCCCTTGGCGAAGTCCACAGGGAAGGGTGATGGTCCCCAAGTGGATTAAATCCCACTTGAATCCCTCTTGATGGAGTACAGCAGCTTCATCAATACTGGCCTGAGACTGAGGAGGACTTCACGTGTCAAAATAATACCTGTCAAGTATCCCAGATTGGCCAGGAAATCCCGTATTTTTGGTGCGCATTCCTCCCCATTCCCGGCACCGTCCCGTATTTATTCTGTGCATGTGCAAAGGGATTCTGCGCATGTGCAATGGAGTTTTCCCTGTGCATGTGCACCCGGGTATGGTCAAAAAGGCTCAGAAAGTGGCTCGTGGAGCTGGATCAGTATTACAGGTGTCACACTGAAATGCAGAAGGCAGATGAAAGTCCACTGCATTATATTCTCAGAACAGTCTTCATGGCTGGTCGCCATGATGATTGCCAATATTCAGATTTGGATATGGCAGAAGAAGAAGAATGGATTACGAACAGAAATACCAAGCTTTGAAATTGCTCCACAGATTGAAAAAAGTGGCCCCAGCTAGCATAGGTTATTAATAGAGCAGTTGCCCTTTGGAACTGTAGCTACCCAGGTTTTGTAAAGACTCAATCTGCTTTTAACAGTGATAAACAGAAAGACTGTCATCACTCCTGTGTGTTGTGCAGGTGCCAGGCATGTAGAATCTGTGTATCTGACACTTGAAAACCCCTCTCTCTTTGGAAGGATTCTGAGATTAACTCAATAATACCTGCACTTAAAGTACATCTCTGCCCCTGCTAACCCATATCTTGTTGCAGATCATAATGGTTTAGAGTTAAATGGCAGGATTAGTAGAGCTAAGAAGTAAGAAAGAGCCTGTCGCACTAATCTAAGACCGTTTGGATTATTACATGGATTTCCTCTTTAAAAGTTGTGTTAGGGTGTGCAAGCAAATAGCACGGTGATTTGCACCTCAGGCAAATGAATAAAGTCAGAAACTGAAGCAAGACAGCTTTTGGTAGTAGACAGCATGAATAGATTCAATAAAAATCAGAGATACAATGGCCAGCAACGCTTCCAGCTACAATACATCTCTAAAACCTATAACAGGGAACAGAATCCTCCAAACTTAAATATTTACAAGAACAGGCTCAGTTTAGTTCTTCACCCACACTGGAGTATACATAATTATTCCCACTACATATTGTTTAAGCATAATATAGGATTTTTTTAAAAGATAAGATTTTCAAGAATTTCCATTAATATTATTGTTGTTTTCATTGACTGCCCAAAAATCGATTGTATAAATCTTGCCTTCAGAAGGGTGGTGATGTCACCAGCAGGGGTAGATGTTTAGTAATTAAATACTTTTTCATTCCATCCTGTAGTTTCTTCAACTCATGTGTGATTTGTTTCATTTTGTGAAAGCCATGAGAAGGAGGAAGTTTTTAAGTGCCTCCTCCCAAATAAAATTCTTCTTGATTATGATGTCATCATTGCTCCAAAAATGTACTTTATACTACAGAAGTTTGGCTATATAGTCGTCATTTCCGCTTTAACTATTTTGTCAACGGGATAGTCCTGATTAAAAATTGGAGATTCTTACAATGCATGAGCCTAATGCATCCACTTCCGCATGTACAATATTGTGTTTGTTGTAGGGGTCCACCATCGACCCTCTTCCCCTCTGGCAGATTAGGACTGTGCAGGGCTGAATGGAAATACAGTTTATCATCTGCTGTCTCCTCAGAGAAATCAAATCCAGGCACCAGCCTTGGCTCTTTCCTAGATTTTGGCTCACTGGTGTCTGTGGACTTGGGGAAAATTGGGGTCTCTGGTTTCTTCTGATATAGGAGATCCATAAGGAACCTCTAGAGTTAGTGCCAAGAATCAAAAGGTTTTGTCATTTTCCAGGGAAGACATCTTTGCCGCAGTGTGGATGTGGTCTAGCCAGCCCCACAAGACCCCAGAGCTACACTGAATCAAATGAGGACAATAGGAGCAGCCCCTATGGGACAACAGAAATCTTTGTCCACACCCTCCCTTTTGAGAAAAAGGAACAGAGAGAGGAGATTGGAAAGGCAGAGGAAAGAAGAACCAGGCAGTTCAGTCTTCCTTATTAAATGCCTTGTTAAGTAATATTTGTTGGGCTGGGGCATGCCTGAAGAGGGATTTGCACCTAGGTCTGCACTAACAGCTAGGAACAGAGACCACATTTCTAGTATTTATGCCAATCTTAATCAAATGAAGGCCTTTGTGGTGTTTATGGGTTGGCAGAGTTTCTGCTGTGTAATTGAATCCTGATCCCAACACCTTCCTGTACTAGCAGCAATGTGGCAGGTGAGCTGAGTTCCTTACTTCTTAACAAGGCAATACATTCACTGCTGATGCAACTGTTTCTTGTTGAACATGTTCTGAACCTCTCCCCCACCAACATTTTTTTCATAAGCCACTGAAATGAAGCCAGTCATTTCTACAAACGGATGCCCTGTGACATTACACTTTTAATAGCCCCCAGAAAGATATGGCCATTGCCTTTATTTGACAACATTATAGTCCCCTAAACACTCATCTACTATTTGCTCTTGACCTTAGCAGCATGGCATCCTATTGCTTTTAATAGAACATTACCCCTAATATGTTGTTGACATAAAATGTCATTTAACAGATAGGCAGGGGACCAATTTGGTACTGTCTACAAAAAAAACCAACAGTTTGGCCAGAGATATTGTTTTTATTTTTTATGAGACAAGGCAAGACTAAGAGCAGTTATACGAGGGACTGGGGAGAGATGAATACTGTAATTCCAGAAACATTTAGTAGCAGGACAGTCCCAATGAACAACATGGGGCCTCCTTCTCAGAAAAAAACTACCTAATATTGGGCTGTAAATTAGATACCGGTAAATATTGTATATATGTTGTGTGCATGTGAGATCTCTCACATATATACACAATATTACACACATAAGTGCAATTGACAGTCCAATAGCAGGCAGTTTAGGTATATACAGGTTGCTCAGGCCCTGTGCTTTTAGCATGCAATCACTTAAGTTTTACAGGGGCCCATGTAAGAATATTTGCTGTTTAGGTTAACACAGTGCAGCAGCCTAGAGTGCTAAATATGTGTCTATTAAACTGCAGGAATAACTACGGTGAAGAAAACAGAATAATGGAGCTTTATTATTTCTGGAAATCCTTTCCTGGATAGTAGAGGAGAAAAGAACTCATAATTTGATCGCAAACGCCCCTAATACTGGCATCTCTGCCTAGAGGTATGGTAGTAGCCATTATAAAAGAGACTTCAGGTGCTATATCTCTTTAACAAAGAAGATTTAGTACTATAACGTCTAAGGCAGGGATTTGCAAGATACGGCATATGGGTGGGATTTTGGCACGCAGCGCCAATTAATCTGGCCCATGGTGAGAACCCCACCAACGATGACTGAAAACATGCCAAAACATGTGGGAAAACTGCCAGAAATGCACCACCCTCACTCCCACCACCACAGGAAGTGGCAGAAGTGGAGAAAACATCTGAAAATGCAGCATGCATGTACCCGCAGCCACAACTGCCGCCACCACCACTGGAAGATGTGGAAGTGGCAGAAAGAACCATGCCTCTGGCCCACACAGCTTTCTGAGGGGGCGTGGTACAGCCCTTGGTGCAAAAAGGTTGTAAACCCCTGGTCTAAAGAGAAAAAAGAAGAAAACCTTGGTTTCTTAGCAGAGGTAAGAAGGTGGGGTGTAGGAATCGGGGCCACTGGGGTGGCCTTAAGGTCCCGGAGGAGACTGATCAAGTGACGACACGAGGCAAATGGAGCGAGATCAGATCAGTACTTTATTGGGAAAAGGCAACATCATTTATAGGGGGAAAAGCGCAACGGTGGCGAAACCGTCATCGGACAGGAAAATTACCTAACCCACGTACCCGGGTTAATGGGGAACCTCTCAAAGGGAAGTTAATTAACTTGGACAAACACGGGGCGAGGGAGACCATTGTTTAGGGCTTAGGCAGGGGTAAATATGGCCGATATTTACACCGGGGATTACCTTGGCCAGGGGATGAGTGATTACTCTAATGGGTAACTGAGGTCTGCGAGATGCTTGCTCGGCAGAATCGTCAGTCAGGCTACAAGCGGCCGAATGAATCCCTATCATTAATTCACCCCCCTTACGCCCTGACAAGGGCCAGAAGCCAGGAGTTTGCTCGCTGGTTTAACCTCTGCCAGAGGCCACTGATGCCCAACCAGGCACGGGGAATCCTCATCTCCCCTTACTTTTTTATATTAAGAGCCTGACTGGCGACTCTGCGCAGAAGCGGCATCAGCTGTTGATCGGGAATGACGTCACGGGGTTTCCCTCTGGGGCGGCACCTCGAGATCAGCGAGGGAATACATCGAGCAAAACAGCAGACTGCAATGCCTAGTATGACTACCCCCGCCACCGCTTTAAGCACCGTCTGAAGCCACCCCCAGGGGATCCATGACCACATCCACTTCCACAGGGAGCTCCACCAGGCCCCCCACGCGAAGCCTTCCGTGATGCCCGCAACTATGGTGTGGAGATCCGTGATCTGGCTTTGGATTTTCCGGGAGTTGTCAGTAAGATTGAAGCAGCACATACCATGAAGGGATTCGCAACCCAAGTGGTGCAACAATAAGAGGTAGTCGATAGCCACTCGATTATCGAGAATGGCATGGCGAAGTTCCGCCTGCTCCTGATTGAGGAGCGCTATCGCTGTGGAGGTATGGTTGATGGCTTTTGCCAAGCCGCAAGCCAAGCGACCAATTGTCCGTGCGTTGCCGACGGCTAAGCCTGGCACGCCAACTATACTGACTGATAGTGAGACGTATTCGGCTGGACTTAGGACTCTAAAGCTGCTATCACATGAGCTGTCTAACTGGGTGGTGCAAGTGTGCCTGATGGGTGCAGAAACATTTGAAACGTGTGGAACATTTGAAACATTTGTGCTTGGGGTAACCATATCCCTAGTGGGGAGCAGCAGTGTCAACCGACTAAGGCAACATGTGGAATCTGATACATTTGCGGGAATATAGTTAAAAGTATACTGGTTACATGTGAAGAACCACCCTGAGGGTAGGGTGGCATGGGCAGGCAACGAGCCAATTGTCTCTGGGTTCGCACAAGTCCAATTGCCGCTGCCGGTATCGAAGCAGCGGCGCTGAGTTCGGCCGACTGCAGCGCAGCCGACTATTCGAGCACAAGTAGAGTTCGGGCTGGCCGCCACTCACGGGGTGTGAAGAGTGGCTGCGTCAGCCGGCAAAGTCATTGTGAGCCGCAATCCCCCCCAGCGAGCGTAAGCTGCAAAACTCGCAGGGAGATGCAGTCCGAAAACCTTCTTTAACAGCCAGTCACCATCCCTGGAGTGTGGCACACTGGGTGGCACACTGGGATGAGACAGGTGCTGAGGATCGAGGCAGAACCAATGTCCTGCTTCAGGCAAAAATCGGACTGGTTGACGAGACCCGCCAACCTTGCCCACAAGTTGTAGTGCATCCGTGCTGAAAGGTCTTCACCAGGCGGCAGGCCGTTGGCCTGAAGCGAAGCGGCCTGAGCGCCTCCCCCCAGAAGCAGGGCGAGGGCCAGGATGATGGTGAAGATCACGGAGTTGGCATTAATCTGGGCAAAGACTGCTGCAACGAAGTTCTCCGGTGTTGGCTCCTTCTCCTCGCGCTGGAGGGCGTCCTGGGCCTCACTACAAAGGGTCTTGACCATCCCCCAGGTGATCCTCTGTGCCAGGGTCCGCAGCCGCCGTCTCTCCCGGTGGGTCTCCTCGGTCAGAGTGAGGTCCTCCATCTCCGGGATCGGACTCGGGTCGGTCTGGGTCCACGCCATGAGGTTCCAGATGAGGCTTGACGCACCGAGCCGGAATCCAAACGACACCTGTAGGAGACATAATTGTAGCATACCCTCTCCCCCAGGTTATGAGCAGCACCGGGCCCCTCCAAGAAGGGTCCGGTGGCACCCGGTACCGGACCATAGGTCGCGGGAGAGCTTCCGAGCGGCGGAAGTGCCTCTCCTGCGGCGTGCAGTCCGAAAAAACATTGAGGTGATTGTATGTGAACAATACCTTATTCAGACAAAACTGTGCTTGTCCTTGTGATGTGGGGAGGGCTGGTGGCTCCCCCCTTTCTGTTTGTTTGTCAATATAGGACTTTAGCGTCCGATTGACCCATTCTACAATCGCCTGCCCTTGCGGATTGTAGGGGATGCCAAACGTATGCTTGATGTCCCAGGTGGCCATGAAGGCGGCCAACTGCCTAGAGCAGTAGGACGGGGCGTTGTCCGTTTTCACGTGCCGCGGCTTGCCCATTGCCGCAATGCAGGACAGGAGATGCTGCTCCACGTGGGAGGCAGTCTCCCCCTTCTGCGCCGTCGCCCAAACGAACTGGGAAAAAGTGTCTATGCAGACGTGCATGTACTACCATCTGCCAAACTGCGGCACATGCATGACGTCCATTTGCCACACCTGATTGGCCTCTGTCCCCCGTGGGTTAACCCCCCACGAGGGCCCCCCCCCCGGCGCCCCTGCGCAATGCTGGCAAGAGCGTACTATACCCTGGGCTTGAGAAAGTGGCAAATTGAACTGTCTGGCGAGTGCCTTGGCGTTTTGGTGAAAAAAGGCATGACTTTGAATTGGAGTAGTGAAAACTCCCAAAACTGAGCGTTGCTGAATTTCCTTTGCCGCTCTGCTATTGCCCGCGGAAATCGGACCCGGTAGGTCTTGATGACTTCGGATGTGGGCAATATAGAGCGGCTCCGTGCGGTTTCGCAAATGAAATTGAGCAGTGAGAAACAGGCTAAGCAGATTCTTGTCTATCGTGGGAGTGATGTATGCTCCCGGTAGACTGTGAAGCAAATTCCTAACATACAGACTGTCAGTTATGATATTTAAACATTCCTTGGCGAAGGTGCGCAAAGCAAGGTTCACGGCTGCCAACTCCGCCCGCTGCGCGGACTTCTGTGGGAGAGTTAACAGCGTGTGCCAAGCTTCGCCCTCCTGCCAGGTCAGGACACCATAGGTGCGTCCACCATCAGAAAAAACTGTTCTGGCCCCCTGAAGTGGGACCAGCGAGAGCAATTCGAACAAGCTGACCGTTCCTGTTTGAAGCGAGACAAGTCTGGGGTCTTTAGGCAAGTGGTATGCCAAGCTTCCAGTGAACCCTTCCAAGGCTATCGGAAGCGAGTCACCTAGCTGCATCAACTGCTGAATTTGTTCCTTGGTGAACGGGACCACGATTTTGGCTAAATCGTGCCCCGAAATGTCCCTAGCTCTCAGCCTGCCGCGGTAGATCACCGCGGAGACCAGTTCTTCAGGCGGAACAATGTTCCGAGATGAGGTGTTAGGCAAGTACACCCACTCCACAATTTTCGCTCCCTTCTCTGAGTCTACTCCTAGCGCCCCAGTGAACATGGATCCCGACCGCACGATGTACAGATTCAGGATTGGGGCATATGGCCCCTGGGCGATCCTATCTACCCATCTCGCGTCTCGAGAAATTTTTATCCGGTCTGCCGGCTGCTTACCTAGCGTTAGCAGCGAGAAGAGCGGTTTCAGAAGATCCGTATCCAATCGAAAATACGGTCTGGCCCAATTAATATTCCCTAAAACCTGCTGCAATTCAACCAAGGTGACTGAGTCCTGTACATTGATCTGAGGCAAAACTGGTGCTGCGAAAGAGCGGAGAAGCCGATGGCCCAAGTATGAGAAGGGCTCGGTTCTCTGCACTTTCTCTGGGGCAATGAGTAAACCTTTGTCCCCCAGGCTGGCCTGGAGGTCAGAAAACACTTCGCTGCCAAGCTTTGGCAACGCTACCAAAATATCATCCATAAAGTGACAAACTAAGGCTTGTGGGTAGAGGTTTCGGAACTTTGCCAGTGTGTCGTGAACGTAAATTTGGCACAAGGTGGGCGAATTGAGCATGCCCTGTGGCAAAAATTTCCACGCGTAACGCTGCGTAGGCTCACTGTGGTTCACGACCGGCACCGTAAAGGCAAACCTTTCCCGGTCCCGGGGGTCTAAGGGAATTGTATAAAAGCAATCCTTGAGATCTACGACTAGGATCTCCCACCCCTCGGGAATCATGTTCGGATTCGGGATGCCACATTGGAGCGGACCCATTGGCTGTATGCATTTATTGATCTCTCTGAGATCGTGGAGGAGTCGCCACTTCCCCGACTTCTTCTTAATCACAAAAATTGGTGAATTCCATGGACTCGTGGACTGCTCTATGTGTCCTGCATCTAGCTGTTCTCTCACTAGCTGCTTGAGAGCAACCAATTTCTCCCCCACTACCGGCCATTGTTCTACCCAGACCGGAGTATCGGTGAGCCATTTAAGTGGCAACGCCATTACCCAAAGGTAAGGGTGGCACCGTACTGCTGCAGAATGTCTCGCCCCCAAAGGTTGATGTGCACGTCAAGAATGTGCGGTCGAATCACCGCCGTGCCCTCAGCCCTTGGGATTGTGACTTCTACCCACTCTCGGCTCCTAAACGCTTCCTGAACACCGCCTACCCCCCACACATCGGAGACTGGCTCAGTGGCCCACTCCCTTGGCCACTGGCTTCTGCTTATCACACTGACATCTGCTCCGGTATCTAACAGGCCTGAGAATGATCAATTATTCAGAAATACCTCAATAACCGGGCGCTGTTTCCACTCAATGTTGGTCTCCACTGTCGCTAAGACCTGGTATCCTTGTGCTGCCTCACTGGCGCTCGAGCGGTCCTCTGACCGGGACTCGAAGCTGTCACTGAGCCCTCCCTGGCTCTCTGCTGGCGAGCGACAAGGAACCATGATCAGTTGCGCTAAGGTGTCTCCTTTAGGGATGGTTTGGGGCAGGTGTGTCCAAAGCTGGACTTGGAGAACGCCTGAAAAATTTGAGTCAATGACTCCTGGAATTATAAAAATTCCGCGTGCACCAGCTACACTACGGGGCAAAACTAAACCTATAAAGCCTCTGGGCAGGGGTCCCATGTACTGGGAATCGACCAGATAGACTGTGCCTGGCAGGTCGCATGTAACGTCCGCCTGGCAAGTCAATTCTAGTCCCGTGCTGCCCTTGGGGCTGGCCTGCGCCCTCGCAATGTCTGGGATGGGGTTGGACTCTACTCTAGCTCTGGTGAGTTCTGGGTGAAGGACGCCTCTGTTTGGACTGGGGCCAGAGACATGCCCGTGCTCCGGTTTCCCGAATTCTGGCAATACCTGGCCCAATGATAGCCTTTCTTGCACTTCGGACAGAGGGTGTTCGGAGTCTTGGGACGGCCGGACTTTTGTCCGCCTCCCTTGGATCGGCACTCCCTAGCGAAGTGACCGATCTTGCCACAATTGTGGCATGCTCCTTTTCTCTTACCGTTAGGTCTTTTCCCTCCTTGCACCGCTGCCGCTAGCAGACCCATCTTATAGGATTCTGTGCCAACGTCGGCGCAAGCTCTAATCATGTCCGATAGGGTCAAGTCAGGACGATTGCCTAGGGACTGCAAGATTCTACGGCAGTCCAAGTTGGCATTGTCCTTGGCTAACTTAATCATGAGCTCTTCCTGGGCTTGCTCATTATCAATCTGCCTGCTAATGACTTCTTCCAGGCGATTGATGAAGTCCATGTAGGGCTCCTGGGCTCCCTGCTTGATGGAGGTGTAATTCTTAGCCGCTTTGCCAGTGGCTGGGATCTTAAAGTAGGCCCTAAAGGCCGCCTCGGCTGACATCTCGAGAGTGGCGAGAGGCAGGTTGATCTGAGCATTGATTGACTCGAAATTACCGGAGCCATACAGCTGCTCAGGAAGCACCGCGCCTCCCATCCTGGCAGCCCGAGTTTGAGCCTCTAGGCGGAACTCGCTGTCCCAGATCATGTACTGGCTAGGGGTCAGCATCATCCTCATGACGGCTTTCCAATCATGAGGAATCCACATGGTGGTTTCGCACACTTGCTGAAGCGTGCCCCTAGTAAAACGACTTTGGAGCCCTGTTTCTGCAATTGCCTTCCACATAGCCATGAGGAGCTTATACGGGACTGGGGAATGAATGATCTGCTGTGCACCCGTGAGCGCGTCCATTTCCATGCGGATTGGACATATCTGTCTGAGCTCAGCTAGCTCTTCTACTGACAGATCCCCCTTCCTAAGCTCTTCCTCAGCTGTGCGCTGAAGGGCACTCTTGGTAACTAGGGAAGCCGAAGCCGTCAGAGGAGCGCCTGCGCTTCTCATGCCCTGCATTCCCTCGGTGACGTCTGCAGCTGTCACCGCGGGAAGGCTCCCTGCGCTACTCTGCTGGTACTTGAATGTCGGATAGAGTGCGGTGGGCGCAGTCGGCTCAACTGGCTGGACTGATGACTTATTTAACGGGGGTTCTTCCGCTTCTATCCGGACTGGTTCGATCTCAGCTAAGAGTTTCCTACACTTCCTCCATGTGCGAACTATCCCTCCTGGGGCCTTCGGGGGTTGCTGAATGCAGTCTCCTATCCGATCCCAGAGCTGTAGGGTTAACGTACCTACTTCTGGGTAAAGCAGGCAGTGTTCCCTAAGGTACGCCAAAAGTCTCGCTAGTTCCCTGCTGTGAAAGCGTAACTTAAATACCCTGGCCAGGATTTTAAACTCTTCCTCACGAGTTTTTTGGCTAGCGGACGGACTCTGTCCCTGAGAACAAGTCCCCATATTACCTGCGATTAGTCCTCTGAAGTTTCCTCCTCGGGACGGGTTGACACGTCTGGGGGCAAGGTAACTGGTTTTGGCGACGATCGTCTGGGTGGAGCTCGGAGCGTGGCCTCCTGCCACGGGCCCTCGGCGGCCTCTGCGCTATCAGGGGCTCACAGCTGCCCTGAGCGGAACGCGTTTTTCCCTTTAGCGCAAGTCTCCCCGAAAGCCGGGAGCAAGGTGCAGGAATGCCTCTCTTGGAATGCCTCGCTGCAGGCCGTCCTTCTGACCGGCTGGCTGCCGGCCAGAGCGCCGCGCTGTCCTCCGGGCTGACGGGTCGCGGTTCAAGCGTAGAACCGGACCGCGTGGATCGCTACTCGCGAGTAGACCTCTCCTGGGTCGCTTACTCACGAGTAGATCATGTCGGGGTCACCAGATGTAGGAATCCGGGCCACTGGGGTGGCCTTAAGGTCCCGGAGGAGACTGATCAAGTGACGACACGAGGCAAATGGAGCGAGATCAGATCAGTACTTTATTGGGAAAAGGCAACATCATTTATAGGGGGAAAAGCGCAACGGTGGCGAAACCGTCATCGGACAGGAAAATTACCTAACCCACGTACCCGGGTTAATGGGGAACCTCTCAAAGGGAAGTTAATTAACTTGGACAAACACGGGGCGAGGGAGACCATTGTTTAGGGCTTAGGCAGGGGTAAATATGGCCGATATTTACACCGGGGATTACCTTGGCCAGGGGATGAGTGATTACTCTAATGGGTAACTGAGGTCTGCGAGATGCTTGCTTGGCAGAATCGTCGGTCAGGCTACAAGCGGCCGAATTAATCCCTATCATTAATTCACCCCCCTTACGCCCTGACAAGGGCCAGAGGCCAGGAGTTTGCTCGCTGGTTTAACCTCTGCCAGAGGCCACTGATGCCCAACCGGGCACGGGGAATCCTCAGTGGGGGAATGAAGTCTACCTTGCTATGCTTCTCTTTGTTGTCCCTGATTTAACTGTTTGCATTAGTGGTCTACATCCAAATAATCCAGTTGTCTTTTACCTGTAAACCATTTGTGTTTTTCTACCGCTTCCTTCATCTTTTTTCATACCACAGAAAATCTCCTGCTTGCTTGCTTGCTTGCTTGCTTGCTTGCTAGTCACAGGAGACAAGCACCACTCTGGGTGGTAAGACACAAATAATAATCCCAAAAAACAAACCCCACTCCAAGGCAAAGAACACACACATACAACTCGCAGCATTAACAGTAAACATGATAACCAATAGGCAAAGATCAAACCTAATTAAAAACATAGCCCTATAGGAGGAAATAATGTTTTTAAAGGCTGCCATTAAAAGCGCTATTTTTATTGCCTTCTTAAAGGCCCGGAGGAGACCTGATAAATTTTCGGATCTAGGTCATTCCATAACAAAGGAGCAACCACTAAGAATGCATGCTTCCTTCTCATAAATATGTTCACCTCTCTTGGGATGGTGATCCTCAGTGTCAGTGCCTGCATGGACCAAATGGGACGGGTAAGTTCTTTGGAAGAGGTGCTCCAAAATGTAGGAAGGTCCTAATCATTTAGGGCTTTAAGTGTTAATATCAAAACTTTGAGCCGGTAAGCACAGGCAACCATTGCAGCCCTGCCAAAAGTGGTTATTTACCTCTGTAATTGATTTGGCTGCTGCATTCTCTGTCTATTGCAAGTTCTGTACAAAGTTCAAGGTCAGCCCCACATAAGAACATAAGAACAGCCTTGCTGGAACAGGCCACAGCCCATCCAGTCCAGCATTCTGTCTCACAGAGTGGCTCACCATTTGCTTCAGGGTATTATTCCCAAGCAGATGCCTTCACCTTCTTAGGATTCCCTGGAAATGGCATTGAGAGATATCCGGCCTATCTCTCCAACCTGGAGGTTGTCCTTAGGTATCCATAATTATAGCCATTGATACCTTTGTCCTCCATCAACTTGTCTAATCCTTTCTTAAAGCTGTGAAGACTGACAGCTGTCACCACTTCTTCTGGCAGGGAGTTCCATAGACCAGTGATCCTCTGGGTGAAAAAGTACTTTCTCTTATTTGTTTGAGAACTAGTACCCAAAAGTTTCATGGAGTGCCCCCTGGTTCTAGTGTTGTGCGATAGGGAAAACAGTTTTTCCTTACCTATTTTGTCCACACCGTGCATGATTTTATAAACATCAATCAGGTCACTTCTTAGACGCCGTCGTTCAAGAGTGAAGAGGCCCAACCGTTGCAGCCTCAGATGGTAAGGAAGGTGTTCCAATCACTTTTCACATAGAGAGCATTACCATAATCAATTCTGAAATTATTATTGCATGAGTAAGCTGAGTAAGCTTAGATATGCAGTAAAAAAAGTGTACATGTTCCTCCCGCCCACTGCCCTCCAGGCCCCACCATCGCGGGAAGAGGAGGATTGGACCAGCTGTGGCCACTCGGGCGGTGGAGGATGCTCCCACCCACCTACCCCCAGAGGAAGATAAAGGCTGCTGCAGTCCCCGGATGGTAGAGGACACTCCCGCCCACTGCCCTCCAGGCCCCACCATTGCCAGAGGAGGATAAGGAGGTGCTATTGTCAGGACTCTCCATGAACTTTTTTGTCAGGACTATTTTGAACTCTCCTCTTCATGATATTGTATTTAGCTTTGTTATTTGTTACTTTGTTTAATGTTGTTGTTTCATGGACTGTTAGCCGCTCTGAGTCACATCGTCGAGTAGGGCAGCATACAAATAAATAAATAAGTTGGGTTTAATTTCCCTGAACCTGAAGAGATTCCCATTCACCTGGCCAGGGGGTCTCCCAACAGTAGCATCTCCAACTTGCTGAGATTAAGGTTCCATTTATTAGTCTTCATCTACTCCATCACTGTGGCCAGGCAGCAGTTCACAACTTTAACAGTATCCACCACAGAGGAAGAGAGATAGAGCTGTTTGTCATCATGAAACTGATGACTCAAAATCTCCATATGACATCTCCCACCTCCCATCTTGAGGAAGAAAAGATGGAATAGCTTCATGCCTCTTGGTTGATAGGTCTAAGAACCATGTGTCTGAAAGTCAGCCTGCTAAAGCCCATTTCTCTTTATTCCTAAAGGTCTAGATTGGAGTGCTTTCTCAAGGCAGATCTTGCTCACCCTCCAAGGGTGATTCAAGAAGGTATTGTTGATTATCTGAGACATCCTAAATAAAAATGGCTAGAATCTATATGACCAGCTGTAGTTTCTTGTTTACACCTAGCCATCTGAGTTGTTAGATTCTAGTTCAATAAAACTAAGAGGGTTTCTTCCAGTTGCAGTAAAGGTGTGAGATGTTGTGTTATTTGGTAGCCCTTTGGTAGCTGTTATTTTTATTTTGCATCTCATCTAACGAGTGAGCAGTAGGGTTGCTATGCCAGCAGCATCCGGTTCCTTAAGATTGCAAGGCCAAAACCTGACACTGAAGGTAGATCACTGATGTCACAGGCAGGCAAGAGTCCAGGGCAGAAATGCTTCTGGACAGTTGATCTTGGAAATGGGCAAAGTGTACTCCCTTCCCTGCCTTTGCTCCAGATGATAGGATAAGCCACCTTCAAGCACCCATCACCTTTCTCACCAGTGCTCCTGCCCCATGTCTGGTGTCTTGGTGTACTGAAGTTGTACAAAAGCACAACACAGAGAAATCTTTGTGTTGAGTCAATGAGCCCTGGAGCCAGTCAGGGACTGGTGGGAATGGGTCCTCTGGTTTTAAAACCATCTTGTGAACAGGTTACTCAACTCTGCACCAGCACCATTCATCCTGAACTTTGTGTTCATGCCTGGAGATGAAAAAAGAAGAAAATTACAGATCTCTGCAACTTCAGCCGGCACCCTAAAATCTGGTAAACCTAATGAGCAGATGTAATCTAAAATGCATGGATGCTCTCCCACTTACCCCTTCCCACGTGGTTTCTCTGCCATTGACTGAACTTGCGTCTTGTAGCAACTGGAACAGCATTTGCTCAAAAGCCTCCTATGTAACAAATGCCATTGTCCAATTCAGTTATGTCAAGTCCTTGAGGTGAACCTTCTGGGCTTCTTCAGTTTTCTGATATTACTAGCTGTTCTTCTAAGGGAGTGAATTCCTTTTTGAAGAAGCCTGTAAGACAGCTTCTCTCTTCTAAGCAGGGGAAGTGTTTGTGTGAACTCCCTGCTATTGATCTACATTGATCCAGAAGGAAACCCCTTCTCTATTGGCACATTATTTAGGTCAAGGGTTCTCAAACTTACCACACCATGGGCCGGATAACTCCCCCCAGACAGCTGAGTGGGCCAGACATGTGGTTTTTCCCTGCAAACCGCTGCTGCAAACCGTAGTGAGTGCATTTGCACATGTGTGGGCAGGTTTATGGCTGTCATACATGCATCCACTTCTGCTTCCAGGATTGTTGCCATGGGCCGAATGGAATGGTGTCAGGGCTGGGGCTAGCCCATATGCCGTAAGTTGCGATCCCCTGATCTAGATCCTCTGAAAGGAGAACAGCAGGCCCTCAGCCTTTTTGTTTTCCATCAAGAGTCAAGGAGCTGTGCCCGTCTCCAAGTGACACAAATATCCCATGCATCAAAGCAGCAGCACAATCTGTACCACAATAACAAACTTTCCCGGCTCAGCAGGGACGCTGGCCCTTAGCTGCAGTTTTGAGTAATTGGCATAGTTGCCCAATGCTACAAAACAAACTCGGGGACTATTCTCATTAGACATCCCCCTGGTTAGCTACTCTGTTATTGTAAAACCCAATGCTGAGATCCTACCAGCATGGTTCTGTTTTTAATTAGTTCTGATGACACTGGGCTATGTGCCAAGAAGGGAGGGGGATGAACTTCCTGCAATGGAAACTTATTGCTCAGTATGTTGCTCCTCTATACTGAGATTGGTTTCACAACATATTATGAAAAAGGGGGCAGCTGATAGAAATCATGTAAGTTTTACTGCTTTTGATTCTCCCTGCCTGCCTTCCAGGCTTATAAAAGCATTCCAAGTGAAAGAATCCTGAAGTTAGACCCTAGATTTGAAAGGCCGGCCTCCTTGTTCCTCTGATTAAAGACATCCTAGCACATTATTTTTCTTTTAATGGAGTAAGCCTAGGCTCTTGTTAAAAATTTAAGACCAATGACTTTTTAGTGCTTTGAGTAAATTAATTTAGGCATTTTTAATAGGGCCTGCAGTACAGGTTGTGAAAATAGTCACAAAGAGCACATAAATGCATTCCCAGCCATGTAGATGCCAAGGCTGTTTACAAGATACCAAAGGAGAGTGGCAACATGATCTTTCTTTGATTTAGAGTGCATTGTTCAGGATTGTCTTTAAACACACAGTAGCATGGACCACCAATCTCTCGAGGAGAACAGAGAGAATTAGCACAAGCCATAGAGCAGGGGTTCCCAAACTATGTCTCATGGGCCAGATCCGGCCCTTGACACCAATTCATCCAGCCCACACCGCACGGGCGCATTTTACTTCTGCTTCCAGGAGCGGCAAGGGTGGCACAGGCTGGATGAATTGGTGTCGGTGGCTGGATCTGGCCCACGGGATGTAGTTTGGGCACCCCTGGTTTAAGCAGAGAAAATGGCAGCCTAAAAATCTATCTCATCCTGTTGCAAAACAGAATGCAAGGCGCATTTTACTTCCATTTCTGGTGGGAGGAACCATGTGACTGGCCCACTGAACCATGTGACTGGCTGTTGTGTTCTAAAGCCTGTGCCTTTAAACAATGTACCTATCCATGTGCATCCAATGTAACCTTTTCTATGTGTAACATTGTAACCTCCAGCTGCATCACTGTAACCTTAATAGGACGCGAGCTAGTGACCACTAGATGGCAATAGTGAACGTCCAGGCTCATTGGTCCAAGACTCACCTAGAACAACAGTGCGGGAAGATTCCCGCCACTACCTTCACCTGGACAAGAAGGGTGTGACCTGCAATGACGTCACGCAGCCTGTAGCCAATAGGCTATCAAGGAGCCACATTCAAATGTATAGCCACTGTATATATTGAGCTGTTCGTCCGCCATTACCTCATGTTCCCTCTGACCAGCATGTAATAAAGTTGTGTTAAGCCAGCTCTTCGGCTGTCCTGGTGTCTTTGGTCCCATACACTAAATTGGCGACGAAGGTGGGATAATGGCTGCCCACGGGACCAAGACATACGCCGGTTTCGACATCAAGAAACCGCAAGATTGGGAACTCTTCGAAATGGACTTCCAAGGCGTGCTGGTGGAGTTCGAGGTGACGGACGAGGCGAAGAAGAGAGCCATCCTCACCAGAATGCTCGGGCACGACGGCAAAAGGGTATTGATTGACCTCATCGCACCCAAAAAGGCGGCTGAATTCAAGGCAAAGGAGCTCCTGACGGTGCTGCGAGACCATTTCCGGCCCTCGGTAGCGATGTTTCCCACTCGGAGCGCGTTTTGGAGGCGAGTCCAAGCGCCTGGTGAGTCGGTCGCCGCTTTCGTAGCGGCCCTGCGTCTGGCTGCCGGCCCATGCAAATGGGAGAATTTGGAAGTCACCCTCAGGGACTGCGTGCTATGCGGCCTGAAGGACGCTGAGATTCAGCGCACGCTAATGAATCAGGAGCCGCCCCCCACGTTGCAGGAGGTCCTGAAAGTGGCACAGGCCACAGAAGCCACGAAGGCCGGGGTGCAAGAGCTCCAGGACTGGCGGCCGAAGGCCGACAAAGCAGAGAGTTCGGTGCACGCAGCCCGGCGAATTTCGAAATCGTCCGCCGAAAGCAGCGACGACGAGGAAGTCCGGAGGGTCCGGAAGGAGGGCCGGCGTTGCGACGGCTGCAGGGCGGCTCACGACCATGCCAGGTGCCCGTTCAGAAAGGCCGAGTGCCACAACTGCGGGCGACGCGGGCACATAGCCAAAGTCTGCAGACAACGGCGCAAGGACCGGAGGAGCTCGCCCGACCGCCCAGCGAGGGACCGGAGGAGCTCGCCTGACCGCCCAGCGAGGCCAGACCGCTCGACGAGACTAAAGGATGGCGCCCGGCCCACGAGGAAGCAGGATGGCGTGGGCCGCATCTCCGACGACAGCGACGACGACGCCCCGGTTTTCAGCGTGTCCATGGGACACCCCCGTTACTTTGTTGAGGTACTGGTGCAAGGGGCCCCTGTTAGGATGGAGATTGACTCTGGCTCCTCTTACTCGATCATTTCCCAGAGGGAGTTTTTGAGAATTGCCCCCCGCGTATGGCCCAAGTTCAAAGCGTTGAGGTCCACGCTTCGGGACGTGCAAGGGAACAGTATCCCGGTGTTGGGGGTTGGGAATTTCCAGGTTCAGTACAAGCGGCACGCCGCAGAACTCCCCCTAGTCGTTCTTAAGGGGGGTAATTGCAGCCTCCTCGGGACTCAATGGTTTCAGCCCCTGGGTCTGTTCATTGGGGAGGTGCACGCCATTGGGCCTGACCCGATACAGGAGGCGTGCGACGCGCACCCCGAAGTCTTCAAGAAGGGACTTGGGAAATTCAATGGACCCCCAGTAACGTTCGACCTGGACCCGGAGGTCCGCCCAATCAGACTCAAACCGCGCAGAGTGCCTTTTGCACTCAAGGACAAAATAGAGGCGGAACTGGACAAATTCGTGGGCCAGGGGATTCTTGTTCCTGTTGATTCCGCGGAGTGGGAAACTCCAATTGTCACAGCATTGGAGGCCAATGGGGAGGTTCGCATTTGCGCCGATTGTAAGTGCCCCATTAATAAGGCAATCCGCCCTAATGCGTACCCGGTGCCGGTGGTCAGCCATTTGCTAGCCAGGTTACATGGGGGAAAGTGTTTCGCTAAGCTCGACCTGGCACAGGCCTATCAGCAACTCATGGTAACCCCTGCCGCAGCTGCTGCACAGACCATAATCACGCATAAGGGGGCGTTCCAGGTGATGCGCCTCCAATTCGGCGTGAACTCGGCACCTGGAATTTTCCAGTCGCTCGTGGAACGCCTCCTCAAAGGGCTGGACAGCGTTTTACCATATTTTGATGACGTATTGATAACGGGGGGGAGTGAGGTTGAGTTGGCTGAAAGGCTAAACAAGGTCCTGGCGGCGTTCGAACGGGCGGGGTTGAGGTTGCGGAAAGACAAATGCGTCTTCTTCGCAAAGGAGGTTGAGTTCTTAGGGTTCCGAGTAACACCCGAGGGGATCAAACCGTCCAAATCCAAGGTGGCCGCCATCAAGAAAGCTCCTCGCCCCACATCCAAGCCCGAGTTGCAGTCGTTCCTAGGGCTCTTAAACTTCTACCACTCCTTCCTTCCACGGAAGGCTGCGGTGGCTGAGCCGCTTCACAAGTTGCTCAAGAAAGATGCGGCATGGAAGTGGGGCGATGACCAGGAGAGGGCATTCACGGAACTGAAAAAACTCCTGGCGTCTGACGCCATTCTGACCCATTTCGATCCCAAACGGCCGGTGGTACTGATCTGTGATGCATCCCCGGTGGGAGTGGGGGCAGTGTTATGCCACGTGTTGGAAAACGGGAGGGAGGCCCCAATAGCGTTTTACTCCAGGTCCCTGTCCCAAGCGGAGAGAAACTACGCCCAGACAGACAGGGAGGCGCTGGCGATAGTTGCGGGGACCAAAAAATTTCACGATTTTCTGTATGGCCGCCCCTTCACCATCGTGACTGACCACAAGCCCCTACTAGGCATTTTTACCGCAGATAAGCCCACGCCACAGATCCTGTCCCCGAGAATGCTTAGGTGGGCCATTTTTCTCAATGCCTACCAGCACGCGTTGGTGTACCGGCCCGGGAAAGAGATCAGCCATGCAGACGCTCTATCCAGGTCCCCCCTCCCCCTGACGCCCAGCCAGGTGAGCAAGGGGGAGCGAGACCATCAGGTTCTCATGATAGAGGTGCTGGATTCGCCCCCAGTAGTGCCCGCCGACATTGCCACAGCGACAAGGAAGGACAAGACGTTGGCGGCGGTTTGCTCCTGGGTACAGAAAGGGTGGCCGGCGTCTTCCCCAGCAGAGGAATTCGCCCCATTTTTTAGGAAGAAGCTGGAACTGCCCCTAGAGAGGGGGTGCCTCTTGTGGGGGCAGCGGGTGGTGATCCCTACATCCCTTCGACCGCGGGTGCTTAAACTGCTGCACGTCAGCCACCCCGGAATTGTGCGCTCCAAAGCGCTGGCCCGAAGTTACTTCTGGTGGCCCCAGTTAGACGCCAACATCGAGCACATGGTCGGCACTTGCGAGAGCTGCCAATGCTCCAGACCGGAGGAGGCCCGCCTTCCCCATAGGGAATGGGACGCGGCTAAGGGGCCGTGGTCCCGGGTGCACATAGATTTCGCGGGCCCGTTCCGAGGAACCCTGTTTCTCCTCGTTGTGGACGCTTTCTCCAAGTGGTTGGAGGTCGTCCCAGTCACGAGCACCTCCTCGGCCGCGACAATTAAGCATTTGCGGAGAATTTTTTCCACGTTCGGCATACCCGACACTCTAATTAGTGATAACGCTAGTTGCTTCACGTCCGCTGAGTTCAGGGCATTCACAGAGATTAATGCCATCTGGCACATCACCTCCGCCCCGTTCCATCCGGCCACCAATGGCCAAGTGGAGCGCCTCGTATACACCACGAAGGACGCGCTGCGGCGCATGGGCCCCGGGGACCTCAACCTGCAACTGTGTCAGTTTCTGCTAGGGTACAGGGTGACCCCGCTAGCATCAGGCTACTCCCCTGCGGAGCTTTTAATGCGCAGGAAGCTAACCACCATACTCACTAGACTAGATCCCACGAGAGTGGAGGACAAGGGAAGGAACATAGGGTTAGAAGCCACCAAGAGTTTCAGCGTGGGTGCCCCGGTACATTGCAGGAACTACGCCAGCGCGGGGCCAGCCTGGGTGCCGGGGGTGGTTGTGGAACAGACCGGTCCCGTATCGTACCGCGTGGAGACCAACACAGGTCTACTGTGGCGGCGGCACGTGGACCAGCTCCGGAGCCGGGTCCCAGGAAATCAGGGTGCCGGAAACACGGATACAAATTCAGCGTTAGGGTTCTCCCCCACCCGTTTAGCCCAAGGGGGAGGAGAGGGGGGTCGAGAGTCCCCACCAAGGGGGGAGGAGAAGGAATTTGTCCTCGTAGATATCCCGCGGGATCCCCCAACAGAGTTTGATTTTGATTTTCAGAACCGGGGGGGGGGTTTCGGAGTGGTCCCCCACCCATCCAAACGAGAAGAGGGGTTTTACGTTAGCCCCTGGTGCCCCCGGTTCAACCACAACGGAATCTACCCTTTCCCCTAAAGCTGCAAAACCGCAGCAAGCCTCTAACAAGTCTCCCTCTCCCATTACAGGACAAGGGTCCAGGGAACAAGGAAGCGGGAGCGGCCCCCGGGTGGGCCAACCCACATCGCGGCCCAAACGCGAGTGCAATAAACCATCTTGGCTAAGAGACTTCGTCTCATCCTAGGGGGGAGGGGTGTTGTGTTCTAAAGCCTGTGCCTTTAAACAATGTACCTATCCATGTGCATCCAATGTAACCTTTTCTATGTGTAACATTGTAACCTCCAGCTGCATCACTGTAACCTTAATAGGACGCGAGCTAGTGACCACTAGATGGCAATAGCGAGCGTCCAAGCTCATTGGTCCAAGACTCACCTAGAACAACAGCGCGGGAAGATTCCCGCCACTACCTTCACCTGGACAAGAAGGGCGTGTCCTGCAATGACGTCACGCAGCCTGTAGCCAATAGGCTATCAAGGAGCCACATTCAAATGTATAGCCACTGTATATATTGAGCTGTTCGTCCGCCATTACCTCATGTTCCCTCTGACCAGCATGTAATAAAGTTGTGTTAAGCCAGCTCTTCGGCTGTCCTAGTGTCTTTGGTCCCATACACTAAACTGGCCTGCAGCCCAAAAAGTATGGGCACCCTTGGCATAGAGAGCTCAGATACAGGACCCAGGTCCATCATCTGCATGGCTTAGATCAGCGAGTGGTGCCTGTAGTTTCCAAAGCAAAGTTTCCAAGTTGAATCTCAAAAGGTGTGCAAATTTGTGCTTATAGACTACAATCCCCAGAATTCTGCAGGCAGCTTTGTAGTCCAAACTCAAAAATTTGCATGTCTCTACTGGTATCTCCAGTCAAAGACTAAGAGAGGACCAGAAGAAGCCTGCCTGATGCCCTGGTTGTTGTTGTTCAGTCGCACAGTCGATTCCGACCCTTTGCGACCCCATGGACCATTTTCCTCCAGGCACCTCTGTCCTCCACCATTCTCCTCAGCCCACCAAGCTCTGTGCCCATTGTGTCCACAATACCATCTATCCATCTCATCTTCGGACGCCTCCTTCTTCTCTTTTCCTCCACCTTTCCCAGCATCAAGGCCTTCTCAAGTGAGTCCTCCCCTCTCATTTGATGTCCAAAGTACTTTAGCTTCATCTTCACTATTTGTCCCTCCAATGAACAGTCAGGATTGATTTCTTCCAGTATTGACCTATTTGTTCTCTTTGCTGTCCAAGAGACTCTTAGGAGTCTCCTCCAACACCACATCTCAAAGGCATCTATTCTTCTGTGCTCAGCCTTCCTAACAGTCCAGCTTTCACACCCATACATTACCACTGGGAATACCATTGCTTTGACTATACAAATTTTTGTTTTCAAGGTTATGTCTCTGCTTTTCACTATGTTCCCCAGGTTTCTCATTGATTGTCTCCCCATAATCAGTCGTCTTTTTATGTCATGGCTACAGTCGCCATCTGCAGTGATCTTAGATCCCAGGAAAGTAAAATCTGTCACTGCTTCTACTTCTTCCCCATCTATTTTCCAGGGACTGATGGGACCTGTTGCCATTATCTTGGTTTTCTTGATATTGAGTCTCAAGCCAGCTTTTGCACTTTCCTCCTTCAATCCAATCAAGAGGTTATTTAGGTCTTCCTCACTTTCTGCCATTAGGGTGGTATCGTCTGCATATCTCAAATTTTTGATGTTTCTCCTAGCAATTTTGATCCCATATTTTGATTCCTCCATCCCTGAATTGCGCATTATGTGCTCTGTGTATAGATTGAATAAGCAGGGTGATAATATGCATCCTTGTCTTACTCCTTTTCCTATTCCAAACCACTCTGTCATTCCATGCTTCTTGGTTCGTGTACAGATTTCTCATGAGGCATATGAGGTGTTCTGGTATTCCCATCTCTTTAATTACTTGCCACATTTTGTTATGGTCCACACAGTCAAAAGCCTTGGTGTAGTCAATAAAACAAAAGTAGACTTGTTTCTGGTATTATTTTGTTTTCTCCATGATCCAACGTAATTTTTATTTATTTATTTATTTATTTTTCACGCTTATATACCGCCCACTCAGGTACAACCCAACTCAGGGCGGTTTACATAGCGGACAGTAAATACATAAAAGACACATGATAAAAAAGTTAAAAGTTAAAAAGTTTTTAAAAAAGGAAAAAACCCACCCCTAAAAGGTGCGCAAGAACCGAAGGGACCTTGGGTGAAGGCACACTTCTCTATACCAACCACCCAACGGTACCCCCATCCCCACCCGCACCCCAAACTTGGCCCGCCAGCCAGGTCTTTAGTTCCTTCCTAAAGGGCAACAACTCCGTCTGGAGACGCAGTTCCACAGGCAGGAGGTTCCAAAGGGCTGGTGCGGACATGGAGAAGGCCCTCCTCCTTGTGCCAGAGAGGCCAGCCCCCCTGGCTGATGGCACAATTAGAGAGCCCCTCCGGTCCGTTCTGGTTGGATGGACAGATGTCCTTAGGGCGATGCGGTCTCTAAGATACCCTGGCCCACTACCATGTAGGGCTTTAAAGGTCAAAACCAGCACCTTGAATTGCACCCGGAGACAAACTGGTAACCAGTGCAGCCCCCGAAGCAGTGGTGAGGCATGGGCATAACGTCCACACCCCATCACCACCCGGGCCGCGGCATTCTGGACCAGCTGCAGCCTCTGAATGGTCATCAAGGGCAGCCCCATGTAGAGCGCATTACAGTAGTCTAGTCTGGAGGTCACCAGAGCATGAGTGACCATGAGCAAAGAGTCCCGGTCCAGGAGTGGGCGCAACTGGCGAATCACCCGAAGTTGGGCGAAGGCCCTCCTGGCCACAGCCGCCACCTGTTCTTCTAGCAGCAGCCACGAATCCAGGAGGACCCCCAAGTTGCGCACCGGGTTGGTCTGGGGCAAAACATCCCCATCCAAAACCAAAGATGGTAGCTCCCGGGATAACACAGGACCCCCTATCCATAGCCACTCAGTCTTGCTAGGATTCAGCTGTAGCCCATTTGCCCCCATCCAGACCCCAACAGCCTCCAGACAGCTGGAAAGGACTTTGACTGCATCACTGGGGTCCCCACGGGCCGAGATGTACAACTGTGTGTCATCCGCATACTGGTGGTACCGCACCCCGTGGGAATGGATGATCTCACCCAGCGGCTTCATGTAGATGTTAAATAGGAGAGGAGAGAGTACCGAGCCCTGAGGCACCCCATATTTTAGGGGCCTAGGACTCGACCTCTCAATCTCCAACCACACCGACTGGGTCCAGCCCCTCAGAAATGAGGAAAACCAGGACCACACCGTACCCTGGATCCCCAATCCTCGGAGCCGTTCCAGAAGGATACCATGGTCAACGGTATCGAAGGCCGCTGAGAGGTCAAGAAGAGTAAGGACGGACGGATGACCACCATCCTGCTCTCGCCAGAGATCATCCATCAGCGCGACCAATGCAGTCTCAGTACCATATCCAGGCCTGAATCCTGACTGGAATGGGTCCAGATATTCCGCTTCATCCAGCACCCCCTGCAGCTGACGTGCCACTGCCTTCTCCAGAACCTTCCCCAAAAAAGGAAGGTTGGAACAGGTCTGTAGTTGGTTAGGATTGCTGGATCGAGGGATCGCTTCTTCAGGATGGGGCGCACAAGAGCATGTTTCAGCAGTGCAGGAAATATCCCCTCTCGAAAAGACGCATTTATTATAGCCCCGACCCAGCCACCTGTCACCGTCTTAGAGGCTTTTACCAGCCAGGCGGGACAGGGATCCAATGGACAATTAGTGGCACGGACCGCTGCAAGGAGCCTGTCCACTTCATCCGGGGCAACAGGATCAAACCGATCCCAGGTAACACCGCAAGACTGCGCACTGGCTCCCCCGGACCCTCCCTGTCCACGCCAAGTTTGAACCCCGAGCGGATCCGATCGATTTTCTCCACCAGATGGTCAGCAAAGTCCTCAGCCGATCCCTGCCAACCAGGCACAGGCCCCGCCCTACCCAGGAGGGACCTGGTCACCCGAAACAGGGTGGCTGGGCGATTATCAGTGGAGGCAATAAGGGAGGTGAAGTACTGCCTCCTCACCACCCCCATCGCCACTAGGTAGGCCCTAATAGCGGCTCTAGCTAATGTCCAATTGGAATCGCTCTGGGTCTTCACCCAGCGGCGCTCAAGGCGTCTCTTTGCCCATTTGAGCTCCCGTAGTTCTTCAGTGAACCACGGGGATGACCTAGCTCCATGGGCTCTGAGAGGCCATAGTGGAGCGATTACATCCAAGGCAGATGTCGTCGACCCGTACCACAGGTCAATAATTGCCTCAGGTGAATCGTGTCGCCGATCCAGAGGAAATTCCCCCAGTTCCCTCTGGAATCCATCCGGATCCATCAGTTGCCGGGGGCGGGCCACTTTAATCGACCCTGCCTCCTTACGATGAAGTGTCGCCCCCAGAAAGTAATGTTGGCAATGTGTTCTGATGCCCTAGAGATGCCACTAAAGTAGATGGTCAAATTGCCCAGCCTGGCATAAAGATAAGAGCCGCTATCCCTCAGACTTTGGGCTGTGGAGGTAGATTCAATTTCCAAAGAATCTGTAAAAACTCTTAGTGAGTTCAAACTACCATGTTGCAAGATGGTTGAGAAAGTGGACTTGATCCATGAAAGCTCACATTAAAATATATGCAACAATCATTCTTCAAGGTGCCACAACATTTTTGGCTTCTTTATTTGTGTTTGTTTCTGTTTGCAATTTATTTTGTTTTGTCTCCGACATGGAACGTCCAAAAATCAGTATCTCATGGCTTCCCCAATAAACTTTGTTTTGTTCATCTGAAATACAACAGCAACCGTCTCACTGGCAAGCTGCTTCAGATGCAAAGAAATGCTATAAGCAGAATTTTGCTTTAGTTTACAAGTTTAGTATCCAAGAGTTAAAATACTATGTATTAAAAACTTTCATGGCTAGCTGGCTAGGTCTAGCTTCTATAGAAAGAGCCTCCATCCTAAATAAAACCTCAACCAATACTGCTCCAGCTTCAACTGCATTAGAACAGCTAAGAAACACACTGAAGGCTTCTAGACTTTGCCTTACCCAAGCTGAAAGGGGCTGTTGAGTCCCATTCATGACCTTTTAATTAAAAATAAAAGTAGCCATTCCCTTGAACACATATGGGAAGAAAGGAATGGCAAGAATGATCTTTTTTGCACAAACACTTCAAGAGATGAAGGAGGAGATTTTTTAAAAATCATCTTCCTCTGCGGATCTTGTGAGGCCAATGGCAGTTTTGTAAATGTATTACATAAACAAAACAAAGCATCCCTTTGAATGGGACACTCCCTCCTCAAGTATTAATATTAGCTAGACATGCAAACAAATTGTGTGGTTAGTGCTTGAAACAATAACCAGCCTGAGACCCAAAACTTTGCATCAGCTTTGAACTCACTGAGAGGCATTAGACAAGCCACTTCACACATTCATACAATCCCCATTCTGTAAAATGGGTGTACCCTATTTGGGAATACAGTACCAAAGCCAAAGTTAGTACAAGGAATAATAGCATCAGGAAACTCACAAACTATAAATGGGGAACTCAACCATCCATGCTGCACACATCAGCTTTGGCCCTGAGCTTCTCCACAGCAAAGTGTGCTTCTCCAGTATGGAACACATTCACACATGCAAAAGAAGTTGATATTGCTGTTAATGAAGCCATGCATATAGTGACAGGATGCCTCAAACCTACGCCAGTTGAGAAAATATACCTTCTTGTTGGTATCGCTCCACCTAAGATCAGGAGAGAAGTAGCAGCAGATCCCGAGAGAACTAATCAAGAGAATGACCCTCGACATCCTCAGAATGGATATGAGCCTCAAGTCCACCAGCTCAGATCCAGGAAGAGCTTTATGGCAAGAACAAACATTCTTGAGGGTACACAAGGGTAAAACCAAATTAGATGATGGAGGAAGGAGCTCCCTGGACAAGGCACAACAGTATAGGAGAATATAACCATACCTGTCAAGATGCGGTTGAGAAAATACGGGAAGCATCGCTGCCTCTGATGGGCACGCATGCACAGAAACCCCTTGCGCATGTGCACCTCCACCTCTGATGGGCATGCATGCACAGTAACCTCTTCACGCATGCATAGAAACCACTCTCGCATGCACAGAAACCCCTAACACATGCACAGAAACCCCACGCGTATGCGCACCTCGACCTCTGATGGGCACGCATGCACAGAAACCCCCTCTCTGGCCGCTCCAAATTTAGGATGATGGCAGGAAAGAGTGGTAAAATACGGGATTTCCTGGCCAGTACAGGATACTTGACAAGTATGAATATAGCTAAGTCACTTGGAGGACCCTGAATAGACAGAGGTTTGGAGACCCTAAATGCAAGACCAACATGCTCAAGTAGAGGCTGCTGATGGACAACAACACACTGTGTGAATGTGGAGAGATACAGAATCCGGCTCATTTACAAGTCTATCAATTACTGCCAGAAACATGCACTGATAAGGACTTAATTTTGGCTAACAACAAAGCCAAGTAGCTTCATTTTGGCAGTCCAGGGTTTGATTGGGACATTAAAGAAGAAGAATGTTGTTGTTGTTCAGTTGCACAGTCGATTCCAACCCTTTGTGTCCCCATGGACCATTGCCCGCCAGGCACCCCTGTCCTCCACCATCTTCCTTAACCCACCCCGCTATGTGCCCATTGCATCTACAATACCATTTAGCCATCTCATTTTTGGTGGCCCTCTTTTTCTTTTGCCCTCCACCTTTCCCAGCATCAAGGCTTTCTCAAGTGAATCCTCATTTGATGTCCAAAGCACTTTAGCTTCATCTTTACTATTTGACCTTCTAGGGAGCAATCAGTGTTGATTTCTTTTAAGATCGACCTATTTGTTCTCCTCGCTGTCCAGGGGACTCTCAAAACTCTCCTCCAACACCACATTTCAAAGGCATCTATTCTTCTGCGCTCAGCTTTCCTAATGGTCCAGCTCTCACAACCATAGATTGCCACTGGGAATACCATTGCTTTGACAATGCGGACTTTTGTTCGCAAGGTGATGTCTCTACTTTTAACTATGTTCCCCAGGTTTCTCATAGCTTGTCTCCCAAGCATCAGTCATCTTTTTATGTCATGGCTACAGTCGCCATCTGCAGTGATCTTAGATCCCAGGAAAGTAAAATCTGTCACTGCTTCTACTTCTTCCCCATCTATTTTCAAGGGACTGATGGGACCTGTTGCCATTATCTTGGTTTTCTTGATATTGAGTCTCAAGCCAGCTTTTGCACTTTCCTCCTTCAATCCAATCAAGAGGTTCTTTAGGTCTTCCTCACTTTCTGCCATTAGGGTGGTATCGTCTGCATATCTCAAATTTTTGATGTTTCTCCTAGCAATTTTGATCCCATATTGTGATTCCTCCATCCCTGCATTGCCCATTATGTGCTCCGTGTATAAGTTGAATAGACAGGGTAACAAAATGCAGCCTTGTTTTACTCCTTTCCCTATTCTAAACCACTCCGTCATTCTGTATTCTGTCCTAACTGTTGCTTCTTGACTCACATACATATTTCTCATGAGGCATATAGGGTGTTCTGGTAATCCCATCTCTTTGATTACTTGCCACATTTTGTTGTGATCCACACAGTCAAAGGCCTTGGTGTAGTCACTGAAACAGAAGTAGCCTTGTTTCTGATATTCCTTTGTTTTCTCCATGATCCAACGTATGTTGGCAATGTGGTCTCTAGTCCCCCTGCCTCTTCGGAACCCAGCCTCCACTTCTGCTAATTCTCTCTCCATGTGCTGCTGAAGTCTATCCTGTATTATCTTGAGCATAACTTTGCTAACATGTGGGATGAGTGCATTTGTTTGATAATTTGAATATTCTTTGGCATTGCCCCTTTTTTGGGATTGGAACATATACTGCTATTTTCCAATCCAGTGGAGGTAATAATGTATGCCTGTTTTGCTGGGCTCTTGTAAGAACCATTAACAAGATCATTTGAGTGAAACCCTTTACAATTCCTACACTTCTAAATAAAGTATAAGCAAATACTACTACTGTTACTACAGGCCTCTTCCTCATCATCATCATCTCCAGCATCACTTACATATTCATTATAATCATCCTCTTTTGAAACATCATCTCACATATTCAGTTTCTTCACCTTTAAATATAACCATCATGATTTCCACAGGCTCTCTTGGCAGTGTGTTGCTACTGTTCTGCATAAATAAATGTGAACTGGTGTATTTATTCCCACTGAAAATTTAGTGCATACTCATTGCATCCCAAGCCTATGTCGGGACAAAGACTTCCACAGATAAAACTCTGCTTTTCAGAGGTTCCCTCATGCTTAAGTCCTTAAGGACCTAAGTACATTAGAGCTCTTCATGGGGATAATAAAGCAAATAATGGTTGTCTGTCCCAGGGGCTATTTAAAAAATCACCCGCAGGGGAGAGCCCTTAATTTTTTGATTGCACATTTTGCCTCACTCCAAGTGCCTCAGGCAATACACAGTACAGATCTTAGGAAGAGTCATCCCCTCTGGGCAACAATATTGAGCATGGACTTGTAATGTGCCTGAGAACAAGATCTATCTGTCTCTAGCTACCATCATGTTAGAATTCAAAGAACTTTTACAGGTAAGGAAAAAGGAGGAGCATTAGTTATTAAAGGGGGGGTTCCCATTGCTCTGACAGAAAGAATCTAAACTCTGAAGTGGGGGTGGGAATCAAATTTTAGTAGGCAAAAGGCAAAGAACAGTTGGGAGTTGCTGTTTTAAGGTAAACCTTGCTCGAAAGCCAGTCGTATCTGACTCTAGGGTTCAGTGTTCACCTCTGTTTATAGCCAAGGAGCCAGCTCTGTCTGCATCTGCAGACCTTTCCGTGGACATGTGGCATGCATGACTAGACACCGACCGGAGTGCATGAAATGCTGTTTACATTCCCACTGAAGGGGTGCCTATTTATCTACTTGCAATTGTTTGCTAGCTTGGCAGGAACTTGGACAGAGGTGGAAGCTCACTCCGTCATGCAGCACTCAGGTCTTGAACTGCTGACCTGCCAACCTTCCAGTCATCAAGTTCAGTGTCTTAACCACTATGTGCCATTAAACCATTGTTTTTATGTGGGGACCACATGAATAAGAGCTCTCCAAAATGTTCTGTCCTCAATAACCCTGCTCAGCTCTTTCAAACTCAAGTCTATGGCTTCCTTGAGTCAGTCCACATCACATTTGGTCTTCCTCTTTTCCTGCTGCATTCTACCTTTCTTAACATTATTCTCTTTTCCAGAGAGTCTTGCCTTCTCATGATTTGCCCAAAGCAGGACAGCTTCAGATTCATCATTTTTGCCTCCAGACTGAGACAGTTCAGGCTTAACCCACCTGTTTATCTTTCTAGCAATTCAGAGCTCTCCTCCAGCACCATATTTCAAATGAATCAATTATTTTCCTTTTGGTTGCAGTACAACAGCTTAACCGCTGCACCATCAGGGCTTTTTATATACCTTCCTGAAGGGCAGCAATTCTGTCTGTAACCGTAATTCTGCCGGCAGGAGGTTCCATAGGGTCAGGACAGACATGGAAAAGGCCCTCCTTCTTGTACTAGAGAGGCAAGCCCCTCTAGCCTATGGTACAATTAGAGAGCCCCTCTGGTCTGCTCTAGTCGGATGGGCAGACATTCTTGGGGCAATGAGGTCTCTTAGGTATCCTGGCCCACTACCATGTAGGACTTTCAAGGTCAAAACCAGCACCTTGAATTGCACCTGGAGGCAAATTGGTAACCAGTGCAGCTCCTGGAGCAGTGGCAAGGCACGAGCATAACGCCCGCTCCCCGTCACCACCCGGACAGCCACATTCTGGACAAAATGCAGCCTCCGGATGGTTGTCAAGGGCAGCCCCATGTAGAGCACATTACAGTAATCTCGTCTGGAGGTCACCAGAGCATGTGTGACCATGAGCAAGGAGTCCCGGTCCAGAAGCGGGAGCAACTGGTGAATTACACAAAGTTGTGCAAAAGCTCTCATGGCCAAGACTGCCACCTGCTCTTTGAGCAGTAGTCGTGAGTCCAGGAGAACCCCCAAGTTGCACACTGGGTCTGTCTGGGGCAAAATAGCCCCATCGAGGACCCGGGTCTGTCTGGGGCAAAATAGCCCCATCCTGGTATAATGCAGGGCTCCTAATCCATAGCCACTCAGTCTTGCCGGGATTCAGTTGTAGCCTGTTATCTCCCATCCAGACCCCCACAGCCTCCAGACACCTGGATAGGACTTTGACAGCATTGCTTGGATCACCACGGGCCGAGATGTTCAGCTGAGTATCATCAGCATACTGATGATACCTCACCCCATGGGAACGGATGATCTCACCCAATGGCTTCATGTAGATGTTGAATAGGAGAGGAGAAAGCACTGAGCCCTGAGGCACCCCATACTGAAGGGGCCTGGGACTGGACCTCTCTCTCTCCAGCCACACCGACTGAGTCCGGCCCTCCAGAAATGAGGAAAACCAGGACCACACAGTGCCCTGGATCCCCAATCCTTTGAGCCATCCCAGAAGGATACCGTTGTTGACGGTATCAAAGGCCACTGAGAGGTCAAGAATAGCAAGGACAGACGGATGACCTGTCCCACTCCCACCAGAGATCATCCATCAGTGCAATAAAATGTACAGCCATCTGTTTGGTTGATTGAAGCATTTATCTGCAATGAATAGATTGTTAGCCTTGTAAAATTCTATGAGTCATTTTCCTGCTTCATTTCTGTCCCCTGGGACAACATTTCCAACAACATTTGGTTGTGTTTTGTTCCCTACCTTTGCATTCTAGTCACTATCTGCTGCAGGATATAAGAAAACCTTTTAACCATGATTATAAGCATTTCTTGTTTTGGTGTGTAATCATTTTCCTCCTGGACATTTGCATAAAAGGTTCTAATGTCCTCTTCCTCAGCATCTGTGGTTGGAGCATAGACTTGAATGACAGTTATGCTGATATGTTTTCCCCAGAGTCTAGTTTATATTATCCAGTCAGAACTTGCATTAAAACCTCTATCTGTCTGTACTACATCTTGCTGAAAGTCTATTAGAGCCATTTCATTTCTTTTGAATCTGTCATTTCCAGAGTAGATCGTTTTGTAGCTGCTCGATTGAAAATGTCCTGCTCCAGTACACTTCAGTTCACTGGTGCCAAGTACTGCAATGTTTATACAGGCACACTCCATTTCTTGCTTCAGAGTTTCTAGTTTTCCTTGACTCATACTTCACATGTTTCATATTCCAAAATTGTATGTATTGTACCATATCAGACTTTCCTTTCATTCTCCTATATGTCAACATGTACAAATACTTTCAGACTTGATTTAATTGCTTTGTTA
This sequence comes from Bradypodion pumilum, assembly GCA_035047305.1. Classification (NCBI taxonomy): domain Eukaryota; kingdom Metazoa; phylum Chordata; class Lepidosauria; order Squamata; family Chamaeleonidae; genus Bradypodion; species Bradypodion pumilum. The sequence goes on from JAWDJD010000001.1 coordinate 264,869,612, forward strand.
GGGGTAGAGATTTGTTGGAAGCTAGCTCTGTATGGGGTGGGGATGCGGGGTTGGACAGTTATGCCTCAATCCTTTTTGAACTTTATCTGAGAAATATCTGTAAGTCTAGCTACAAATTTTTGTGTGACTGAGAATATGTAGACATGAAGATCAGTGGATAAAGTATAAGGAATATTGGATACTCTTTTACTTGAATAAGAATTTGGGTGACCTCTGGGCAGAGACTAATTTAGACAACTTACCTGGATTACCTTCAGCATGTGATGGGGAAAAGCTGTCTTGTTTGCAAAAGCAGATGAGCTATGCCAGTGGTGGCCAACCTGGGCACTTCAGGTGCTCTTGAACTTCAATTTCCAGAAGTCCTAATCAGCTGGTGTGCTGACATGGCTTCTTAAAATTGAAGTCCAAGAACACCTGATGTGCCAAGGATGGCACCACTGGGTTATGCCAAGCTAGAAGAAGAGGACAATGAAGGAAAGGGACAGATAGAATAAGATGGAGATCTCATTGAATGAGACCCAATTCTAATTCCACCTGCTTTCCAGTTAAATGTGGTCTTTGCCGCAAGCAAATTATACCAGGTAAATCTGTCAGCCCTTTGAAAAGTGGGCAGAACTTCTCTCTAAGAGTCCTACAAAATTGATAAAGCTCCATGGAGGAAAAACAGAAATCTATGTCCTTCACTGCTGGCAATAGTCTCACAAATGAAAGCGCGGTGCCAAAATGGCCACCGCGCTCTTTGTGGGCCCCCCCCACCCAGACTCAGACATCCGGGTGAGTTAGGGGGCGTGGCCACGCTGCCATTTTGGAAAAGCGACGGAGAGGAGAAGTTTCTCCGTCGCTCTTCGTTCCTTTAAGAGCCGCAGTTGGCTGTAGAGCCTTAGTGGGTATTCTGCTTCTCAATCTTCGGCTTTTCAGCCATCTGGCGCTGATCCCCGGAACGGGATCGTTTCTTCATTATGCCTCCCAAGAAGAAGGCTATGGCGACTCAGGCTCGCCCGAAAGGGAGACAGCAGTCGGGTTGGAGGACCGCGACTGCGCCCCCGCAACAGGACCCCTTATCAGATTCGCCCACAGGGACTGGTGGGATGGGGCAGATTCGGCCATGGCCTGCGGCTCTCCAGCCTCAGACTGGCCCGACAGGGGCTTCGGCCCCCGGCCCGCAATTGTCGGCCATGGGCCTTGATCACGGGGGAGGGCCTGGTGCGGTTGCACAGCAGGGCTTACCTCCGGCCCCTCATGGGCCGGAGTTTTGGGCATGGCCCTATTCGGGACCTGGCTCTCAAGTCGGGGTCCCTGGACCATTGCTCAGCGGGCCGTCCGGCCTGCCTGGCCCCCTTTATGCAGGGGGATCTGCGACGGTGGATGCATTACTGGCACGCGTAGCCGCGCTAGAGGCATCCCTAGGGATCACCAATAACCCCATGGGGGGGGGCTTCACTGCCATCTGGGGCCCCCTTTTGCCTGCCTGCTACCACGACAGCCGCCACTCTGCAGCAGGCGGCCAGTCGGGTTGAGTTGCTCGAGGCACGCAGGCCTGTGCCCGCCGCGGTCTCGCAGCTCCCCGTACATCCTGAACAGCAGACAGGTAGTGGTCCGATGTGTCCTCAGAGCTCGATTCCGGTCGCGAGCTCTGACGCCCGCCGTGGGCCGGAACCCCCAGTGGGGGCGGCTCACGGGGGTGCACCCAGTGAGTATCAGGTTCAAGCTAATGTCCCCACATCACACTCCACTTCCGGGGATAGGTTTCAGTGGCCATGGCCTCGTAATGTCGGGGCGGGTGGGTATCAGTTCCCAGCTTACCCGGGTGCAGCTTGGTCCCATACTGGCATAACATTGGGCGGGGGGTTTCCGCCCCCGGGGCTACACCGGGTGTCGCAGGGACTGTCCAGGCTCCTCTCCTGATACCCCGTGTAAATACTGTGCCAGTGTCGGCATTGCCGACGGCCGGGTATTCCTTGCCCCTCGGGGATCATTTGTCCCAGGCCACAAGGGAAAAGATTTGGCTGGGGGAGTATGTCGATATTTTCTCCCTATTGAACTGGGAACCCACCAAGGAGGAAAAAGAGGGGCAGGATGATAAGGGCAAAGAGCTGTCTCGCTGCCGCAAGCCACCACGTACCTGGGCCAACTGGTTACCCGCATATCTCATTTATATGGCGGTGTACCTTAGGGTTCGGCCTGGCCTGGCCATTCCTATGGTCCAATATTTGGACAATATTTACAGGGCAATGGTGGATTTTCCTGGCCCATTGTGGTTGGCTTACGATGAGGAATTTAGAATGAGAGTGCCCTTACACCCGGAGATGAGGTGGGATGAGCCATGTCAGAAATTGTGGCTTTTATACATGACCCCCACGCGCCCGGCGCCTGGGGAGAGGTACCATTGTGGCCATGCGGTCCAGCGAGCTGCTCCAACACAGGCTCCCCGCCAGCTGGCGGGGCAGGGGGTTCCAGCCCGCTTGCTGTGTTGGAGTTTCTCGGCCAATGGTGTATGCAATAGAAAACAGTGCTGATACATACATGAGTGTCCCTCTTGCGCTGGCCCCCACGCTGCAGCTGCATGTCCGCGAGCCGGTGGGTCACGGGGCAGAGGTAGAGGGGGACAAGGAGCGGGCAGACCTGCCATTGATGGAGCTGGTCACTCAAAAGGCCCCCTCCCCGGTTAACGTAGCTATGTTGGAGCGGTGGCTCTCAACTTACCCGAGGAGGGAGGATGCTAGGTATCTCCTCGAGGGTTTCCAGCGGGGCTTTCGCATCCCATTCAAAGGGGAGCGGTGCCCCCAAGATTTACTTTCCCTGAAGGGTAGGGAGGAGGTGGCTGCCCTAAGTATCGCTAAGGAGGTTAATGCAGGTAGGGTTGCTGGCCCCTTTCCTATGCCCCCCTTTCCCAATCTGAAGGTTTCCCCTTTAGGGTTGGTTCCCAAAAAGACCCCTGGGGAGTTTCGTTTAATTCACCACCTGTCATACCCGGCGGGCCATTCGGTCAATGATGCCATTCCTGATGACCTTTGTTCTGTCAGGTATACGTCATTTGACCAGGCCCTGCGCATGGTGCGCTCTTGTGGCCCGGGTGCACTTCTGGCCAAATGTGACATTAAGTCGGCATTCCGGTTGTTGCCAGTGCACCCGGGTGACTTTGAGTTATTGGGTTTTAAATTCCAAGGGAAATTTTATGTTGATAAAGCCATGCCTTTTGGCTGCTCTATTTCCTGTTCAGCATTTGAACATTTTAGCACTTTCCTTCAGTGGGCCTTTGTTCGCAGGTCTGGGTCCCGGTCTGTAGCCCATTACCTCGGCGATTTTTTGTTCGGGGGTGAACGGGGCTGGGACACGTGCACGCGTCTCCTCAATACATTTCAGATGCTAATGAACTTGGTGTCCCTTTAGCGCCCGAAAAGACCGAGGGCCCATCAACTAAGCTCACATTTGTGGGTATTGAAATTGACACGGTCTCGCAGGCATCCAGGTTACCCATGGATAAGGTTACCCGGATCACTGCGTTGATTTTGGCTTTACTGGCCAAACGCAAGGTGTCACTTCGTGAGCTCCAGGTTCTACATGGTCACCTTAACTTCGCCTGCAGAGTGGTCATGCCTGGCAGAGCTTTTGCTCGACGCTTATGCGACGCCATGACTGGGCTATCCAGGCGCTATCACAGGGTCCGACTGAACAAGGGCATGAGGGCTGACATGTTGGTTTGGCTTAAGTTCCTGAAGGACTTCAACGGGGTGTCATTTTGGAGATCTGACCTTTTGGTTTCCCCTAGGTTCCAGGTTCAGTTGGATGCCTCGGGGTCCCTGGGATATGGGATTTACTTTGAGGGGAGGTGGGCCTACGGCCGATGGCCTCCAGCATGGCGGGGCATGGATCGTCTACGCGATCTTACATTCCTTGAGTTCTTCCCGATACTGGGAGCTTTGATGCTATGGGGTGAGGAGTGGGCCAATTCAGTGGTTCATTTCTGGTGTGACAATGCTGCAGTAGTGCACATCGACAATTCCCAGACATCTAAATCACCCAAGGTCATGGAGTTAGTTCGCCAGTTCGTGTTGCGCAGCCTACACCTCAATGTGCTCTTCAGGGCCAGACATGTACCAGGTATTAATAACGATATTGCTGATGCTTTATCCCACCTGCAGATCCCCCGGTTCCGCGCCTTGGCTCCGGACGCAGAGGAATTCCCCTCGCCACTCCCGGACGAGATTTGGACGTTTGGCAAGGAGAGGTGAACCGGGCGATCGGCATGTCACTGGCGCCCCGCACGCGTAAGGCGTATCACCATGCATTCAGTCAATTTACAAGCTTTTGTGCGCAACTCCGATTGCCCGAGGTGTGGCCCATTCCAGTTGAACACGTTCTCCAATTTATGGTCTACCTAAACAGTCAGGGCCTAGCTCCCCGCACCATAGCATCCAGGCTGTCAGCACTGGCATTCATGGCCAAAGTGAGGGGTTCTGCTGACAGCACGAATGATTTCCGTATACGACATGTTTTGGAGGGGTGGACACGGGAACGTGGACGCCGCCCGGACAATCGCCACCCTATTTCTCCAGGGGTTCTTACCCACCTTGCACGAGGCTGGCATGACCTGTGTTTCGACAGGTATGAGGCAGCTCTGTTTCATGTGGCTACCACGGTGGCCTTTTTTGGAGCGCTCCGCATCAGTGAGTTGGTGCTACTGTCTAAGGCGGATGCGGCTCGTAGGGCACTGGAACTAGAAGATGTCTATGTCTCCAATGAGTGGGCTCAGTTGAGGATACGGTCCTCAAAAGTCGATCAGCACGGTGTATATATCCTTTATTACTTTATGCCACAAGTATACCAGACTGAATGTGCAAACTATTTCCACTTCTTCATCATTTAATTAAGCAGGCACAAGCCAGCAAGTATATATGAATACTGTATATGGCTTTACATTTGAAGAACTGTTAAAAAATATAACTCAAATCCTTATAAACAGCATCATAAAAATTAAAAATTCACGTTAATTAATTCTATTTTCATGCTGTTTGCTCAGCATCTTTTTGAAGTAGATTAGTGTAAACTAATGACTGGTCTAATGCTACCCTGCAAACATGGTAGAGCCTTCAGCTCAAATATTTCTCCCCAGGGAATTTAACAAAAGCCTCTGTAGTTTCAGAATATCTAAAATGCTACACTGGCTTTTCAATGGAGAAGCATTCTAATTCAAATCTACCTGAATTTCATTCTGTTTCCATTTTGAGCCTGTCTGTGTCTTTATGTCCACACATTATTTTGAACTTGCACTGTGTATTTTTGAACTGGTTGGTAGATTTGTTATGATAGGGGACTTTGCAATAGGATTAATCTGATTCTTTAGTTTATGTGCATCACATCCCCAGATCCCTTCAAGTATTCAATTATATTTGATGCGCTATCTTTTAACTTAATCATTACTCAAATTTGCTACCAAAACAGCCACTTTTAAGAGCCTGTTATCCATCCAGAGAGGAAAGATTTACACACTTGCCTTCCATTGACATTAATAGGAGCTGCCTATATAAATCACTCAGCACCAGTATGGGAAGATCAGCCCAGCTCCGAGTCCAGAAGATAAATGTTCTGAATTGGAAGATCTCCAACCCACCCCGAAAATAAATTCAATTATCCAAAATGAGGCTGCATGGACACTGTTAAGAATAGAGTATATGGTCTTTTGTTTATCAATAGATCAGTGTTTAAGTTTTTTTAAAAGCCAGAAACAAGATGAGAATGCTGGACTGGATGGGCTGTGACCTGTTCCAGCAAGGCTGTTCTTATGAGTTCGATACCCAAGAGCTGCACAATGGGAGACATGAAAGAAGCCTCATTTGAGCATCCCATGCAAAAATCCTGACATGAAAACCAATTATTTTTAAATGATAAAACTCAAATTGTGGAGCATGCAGCAATGAAATGCTCAGTCCCAAAACTCTCCAATTAAAACATGAAAATTCTACAATTAAACCATACTCTATGTGTGAAGCTTGGGTTAGATTAAAATCTGTGAAAGTGTTAGCTCTAACTCCTTACTGGTCAAATCTTTCTTTTATCAGGAAGACCTCTAATCAGAATACTCAAGATAGTAGTAATGCTGTCTTTCATTCTCAAACCTGTGACGATGAGTGGAAAGAACAGCAGATGAAGGTTGCAGAAGAAAGGACTGCCCCAACAAAGTGGTGTCTCTAACACCATATCTATCTATACCTATAAAATGGTGCATTAACCGTTGGAATGTGACAAAGGATGTTTAGCCAGGCCCCACTAGCCCCCGAGCCTCCGTGCACTCGCCCGAACGGGGTTCACAGGTAACTGTCAGGTTGAAATTTGCACCAGTGGGGCAAGAGCCCCCCAGATGCAAACAAAAAAAGGGAACTTCAATTCCCAACATTCCATGCACCACGCCGCACCAGAGCCAATCAGGCTGAGCAAAAGGAAGTTCGGAAATGCGCCGCGGCCAATCAAAAATAAGCCACAGAAAACAAACCGCTGCACTAATTAAAATTGCACACACCAAACTACAAGCCCCAGTGTCCTGCATGCCATGAGTGCGCAGAATGCTGAGGCAGCCAGTGTGCGAAAAATAAAAGGAAAAAACCCTCCCCCCGCCGCTGCCCTTCGTTTCCACGGGCCAGGCATCGAGCCCGGCCCACGGAAAAGAAAGATCCCCACCTGCCCCGCTTTCCCTTACCATGGGCCAGGCATTTAGCCCAGCCCGCCAAAAAGAAAGACCCCCACCCTCCTCTGCCTTCCCTTTCCATGGGCCAGGCATCGAGCCCGGCACGCGGAAAAGAAAGACCCCCCACCCCAATGCTGCATGAAGCGGCAATGGTATTTCCGTGTTCCAGCCCCCGAGATCGGCCCACAGAAATACCACCACCCCCAACACAATACAACACAAACCAAAAACAGTCAAAAATACTCAAAACCAAAATAAAAACACAAAAAGTAAACACAAAAACATCCCAAAACACAATCCAAAAACACTCAAAAATAATCAAAACCACAAATAAAAAACAAAAAGGAAACACAAAAACATCCAAAAAGAAAACACAAAAACATCACAAAGACCACCACCCCAAACCCAAAACACACACCCCCCCCCCCAAATAAAACCAGAGAGCTTACCAGGAGACGTCCTCACTCCATGACGACCAGAACTAAACTGAGGGAAGAAAGAGAATACTTGCCGGAAGAGGAAGCGGCACCCAGAGGACAGTAGAGAAAAATAGTAGAATACAAGAAAAGCTCACCAGCCCCACCCAGAGGCCACAAGAGAAAAAACATTCAAAAATAATAAAAAATAATTAGAAATAATTCCCAAATCAATGAAATAAGTTATCAAAACATTCAAAAATAGTCACAATAACCACAAATAATTAAAAAAAATAAGTTTTCACTCAAAAAAATCTAAACACAGTATAGAAACATTGATTTTTAAAAAAACATATTCTTACACATTTTAAAATATAATTATCCAAGGTACAACTATTTTAAAAAAAATCACAAAGTAACACATTATTTGGTTAAATAAACAATTATAAAAATTATATCATCCTTTCCTCTTTTAAAAAACCAAAAAACAAAAAATAAAAAATCACAGTTTATAACAGCCCATGCGTAAAAATAAAAATTTAAAAAACCGCAATTAAAAACTAACCTCATTTGCATAAAAATTGAACAAAAACCTTCCAAAACCATTTTAAAGAGCCCGGCACCGCTGGGCAAAATACGCTAGAAATATATAAACCCAAGGTGTCCTTCCATGAGATGGATATGCGCCCTGACACCTGGCCATCCACTCCACTAAAACCACGCCCATTACTTACCTTGCCCCTTAAGCTGGGTCGGCAAGGGGTACCAGCAGCCACCGTGGGTTCCTTCACCCTGAAAAGGGGCCACAAAGGAGGTGCCCCCAGCAGCTGGGGAGCCTGGTGGGGAAGGTGGGTCTACACCATACCTGTCAACCATCCCGATTTGGCAGGGATTACCCCGTAATTTGACATCGATTGATGTCATAACCCGCCCTGCGCTGCCAAAACCCCATAATTTGGCAGCGGGGGGAACGCTTTCCACGCATGCGTGGAAGCACTACACTGCTTGTGCAGCCCTTATGCAAGCGGCATAGTGCTTCCACGCATGCGAGGAAGGGGTAAAACCCTTCCATGCATGCGCAAAAGCGCTACGCTGCTTGTGTACGGGCTGCGCAAGCAGCGTAACGCTTCCACGCATGTGTGGAAAGCAACCTGTGCACAAGCGATCTGCACAAGTCCCATTTTTCCAGAGCCGCAGGTTGACAGGTATAGTCTACACATGCACACGCAACCCAGAAGAGCCCTCCCCAGCGAGACCGGAAAGGATGGAGGGGACTGCGCATGTGCCACAGTCCCTGTCCGCCAACCAACCTATGCCTGCATTTCAGCCAGCCACCGGGAGCTGCATGGAACGGCTCAGGGCACAGAGGAGAATGCATGGCTCGGCGACCGGGTAGGCCAGGGGGCAGCGGCTGCACTCCCAGGCCCATGCCGTCACAGGCAGGGCTGCCGCCTGTTTAGGAGCCCCTGCCTGACCAGCCATCCAGCCTTGCCTTACTCCAGCAGCCGGACATCGCGATCTCCCTCCTCCGCCCTCCTGAGGGGCGCTTTGGGCAGCAGGGGGAGAGACACATGGAGGGGTGCCAGGAGGCCACACCCGTGCCACCATGCTCTGCAGGCCTCACAAGTGTGACCTCCCTTACTGCAGCCTGACTCCTCCACCCTCCTGAAGGGCACCTCAGGTGTATGGGATGCTCCTTGGGGGGCGGAGGTCGCAGAGACAAGCCCTGTGGATTGCCGCATTGCGGCTGCAGCCTCCAGCCAGCCACACACACCCCAAGTGTCTTTTCCCCCGCCGGCCAAGGCACCCCTCAGGAGGGCGGAGGAGGGAGGCCATGATGTCCGGCTGCCGGAGTAAGGCAAGGCTGGATGGCCAGTCGGGCAGGGGCTCCCAAACAGGTGGCGGCCCTGCCTGTGACTGCGCAGGTTTGGGAGTGCAGTCGCCCCCCTTCTCTTGGCCTGCCCAGTCACCAAACCATGCATTCCTCCTCCCTGCCCTGAGCCATTCCATGCAGCTCCTGGATCTGACTCCTGCCTGGGACAGGAGTCGGAGCTGGTGAGGCGCTGGAGATGATGCGAGGGCAGCAAAGCCAGGGAGTGTCTCTGTTGTGTTGTGTTGTGTTGTGTTGTGTTGTGTTGTGTTGTGTTGTGTTGTGTTGTGTTGTGTTGTGTTGTGTTGTGTTGTGTTGTGTAAAGCTGTGCCTTTAACAATGTACCATTGCCATGTGTTAACAATGTAACCTTTCTGTGTGCAACATTATAACCATCAGCTGTATCAATGTAAACCTGATAAGGGGACGCAAGCTAGAGACCACCAGAGGGCAGTAGCGAGCGTCCAGCTCTCATGGCTCAGATTCACCTGGTTCAGCAGCGCGGGAAGATTCCCCGCGACCTCCTCACCTGGTCAAGAAGGGCGTGAACTTCTACGACGTCACGCAGGCAGCAACCAATAGTCTGTCGACGAGCCACATTCAAATGTATAGCCAGCTGTATATATTGAGCTACTCATCCGCCATTACCACATGTTCCTCCGGATCATCATGCAATAAACCTGTGTTAAGCCAACCCTTCGGCTGTTTCATTGTCTTTGGTCCCTTACACTAAATTGGCGACGAAGGTGGGATATGGCAGCCCACGGGACCAAGACATGCGCCGGTTTCGAAATCAGGAAACCGGGCGACTGGGAGATCTTCGAGATGGACTTCCAGGCCGCACTGATCGAGTCCGAAGTCACGGAAGAGGCGAAGAAAAGGGCCATCTTCACCAGGATGCTCGGACAAGAAACCAAAAGGACCTTGGTGGACCTGATTGCACCGAGGAGGGTGAGCGAATTCAAGGCCAACGAACTCATGCAGATGCTGCGTGAGCACGTCCGGCCCGCCACGGCGATGTTTCCCGCTCGGAGTGCGTTCTGGAGGCGAGTCCAAGCGCCCGGGGAGACGGTCGCCGCATTCGTGACGGCCCTGCGGCTGGCGGCCGGCCCGTGCAAATGGGAGAATGCCGAAATCACCCTCCGGGACTGTGTGCTGTGCGGCCTGAACGACGCCGAAACCCAGCGCACATTAATGAACCAAGAGCCGCCTCCCACGTTGCAGGAGGTCGTCACAACGGCCCAGGCCGCAGAAGCTACGAAGGCCGGGGTCCAAGAACTCCAGGACTGGCGGCCGAAGTCAAGCAAGGCAGAGACTCCGGTACAGGCGGCCCGGCGAACTTCGAGGTCGTCCACAGAGAGCAGCGACAACGAGGACGTCTGGAGGGTCCGGAAGGAGAGCCGGCAATGCGACTGCTGTGGAGCGGCCCACGACCGCGTAAAGTGCCCCTTCCGGAAGGCCGAGTGCCACAACTGCGGCCGCCGCGGGCACATCGCCAAGGTGTGCAGGAAGAAGCGCGAGACCCGGAGGAGCTCCACAGACCATTCCGTGGGACAAGACCGCCCAACGAGACCCAAGGACGGCGCCCAGGCCACGCGGAAGCAGGACGGCGTGGGCCGCATCTCCGACGGCAGCGAGGACGACGCCCCAGTGTTCAGCGTGTCTACAGGACACCCCCGCTACTTTGTTGAGGTACTAGTCCAAGGGGTTCCCATTAGGATGGAAATTGACTCGGGGTCCTCATATTCAATCATTTCCCAGAGGGAGTTTTTGGGAATTGCCCCCCACAAGCGACCCAAGCTCAAAGCTTTGAGGTCCACACTACGGGACGTGCAAGGGAACAGCATTCCAGTGTTGGGGGTCGGAGAATTTCAGGTCAAATTCAAGGAGCACGCCACGTCCCTTCCCCTAGTCGTGCTCAAAGGGGGAGATTGCAGCCTCCTCGGGACTCAATGGTTCCAGCCCCTGGGGTTGTTTATTGGGGGGGTGCACGCCGTTGGGATGCACACCGTTGGGACTGATCCAATTCAGGAGGTGTGCGAGGCGCACCCCGAAGTTTTCAAAAAAGGACTGGGGAAATTCAAGGGGCCCCAGTGACTTTCGACCTGGACCCAGAGGTCCGCCCAATTCGCCTTAAACCACGCAGGGTGCCGTTCGCACTTAAGGACAAGATAGAGGCGGAACTGGACAAGTTGGTGGGCCAGGGGATCCTTGTGCCTGTAGATTCTGCGGAGTGGGAAACTCCAATTGTAACCGCACTAAAGGCCAATGGGGAGGTCCGCATATGCGCCGACTACAAGTGCACCATCAACAAGGCGATCCACCCGAATGCTTATCCGGTGCCGGTAGTCAGCCATCTGCTGGCCAGGTTACACGGGGGAAAGTGTTTCGCTAAGCTCGACTTAGCACAGGCCTACCAGCAGCTTACGGTGTCCCCTGCCGCCGCTGCTGCGCAGACCATAGTCACTCATAAGGGGGCGTTCCTGGTGACGTGCCTCCAGTTTGGCGTGAATTCAGCGCCAGGAATTTTCCAGTCACTCGTGGAACGCCTCCTGAAGGGATTGGAGGGGGTGTTGCCTTATTTTGATGACGTGTTAATAACGGGGGGGAGTCGGGTTGAATTGGCCAAGAGGTTGGGGAAGGTCCTGACAATATTCGAAAAAGCGGGGCTGAGGCTGCGAAAGGACAAATGCGTCTTCTTCGCAACCGAGGTTGAGTTCCTAGGGTTTTGTGTGACCCCTGAGGGAATAAAACCATCCAAGTCCAAGGTAGCAGCCATTAAGAAAGCCCCCCGCCCCACCTCCAAGCCCGAGCTGCAGTCGTTCCTAGGGCTGCTCAACTTTTACCACTCCTTCCTCCCCCGGAAGGCAGCGGTGGCTGAACCGCTACACAAACTGCTAAAGAAAGACCAGGCATGGAAGTGGGGCGATGACCAAGAAAGGGCATTCAGCGAGCTCAAAAGCCTCCTAGCGTCCGATGCCATACTGACCCACTTCAACCCCAAACGCCCAGTAGTTCTGACCTGTGATGCATCTCCAGTGGGGGTGGGGGCGGTGCTGTGCCACGTGTTGGAAAACGGAAGGGAGGCCCCGATAGCATTTTACTCCAGGTCCCTGTCCCAAGCGGAGAGAAACTACGCACAGACAGACAGGGAGGCACTAGCAATAGTCGCGGGGACGAAAAAATTTCACGATTTTCTGTACGGCCGCCCCTTCACCATTGTAACGGACCACAAGCCCCTGCTAGGCATCTTTACCGCAGATAAGCCCACCCCACAGATCCTGTCCCCGAGGATGCTCAGGTGGGCCATTTTTCTCAACGCGTATCAGCACGCGTTGGTCTACCGGCCCGGAAAAGAGATCAGCCATGCGGACGCCCTATCTAGGTCTCCCCTTCCCCTAACGCCCAGCCAGGTGAGCAAGGGGGAGCGGGACCATCAGGTTCTCATGATAGAGGTGCTGGATTCGCCCCCCGTAGTGCCCGCCGACATTGCCAAAGCGACAGAGAAGGACAAGACGTTAGCGGCAGTTAGCTCCTGGGTGCAGAAAGGGTGGCCGGCATCCTACCCAGCGGAGGAGTTCGCTCCATTTTTCAGAAAAAAGCTAGAACTGTCCCTAGAGAGGGGGTGCCTCTTGTGGGGGCAGCGGGTGGTGATTCCCACTTCCCTTCAGCCGCGGGTGCTCAAACTGCTGCACGTCAGCCACCCCGGTATCGTGCGATCCAAGGCGCTGGCCCGGAGTTACTTCTGGTGGCCCCAGCTGGACGCCGACATCGAGCACATGGTAGGCACTTGTGATAGTTGCCAATGCTCCAGACCAGAGGAGGCCCGCCTTCCCCACAGGGAATGGGACGCAGCTAAGGGGCCGTGGTCCCGGGTGCACGTTGATTTCGCGGGCCCGTTCAGAGGCACCCTGTTCCTTCTTGTAGTGGACGCCTTCTCCAAGTGGTTGGAGGTTATCCCAGTCACGAGCACCTCCTTGGCCCAGACCATTAGGCATTTGCGGAGGCTCTTTTCCACGTTCGGCATACCCGACACGTTAATTAGCGACAACGCTAGTTGCTTCACGTCCTCCGAGTTCGGGGCTTTCATGGAGATCAACGCCGTTCGGCACATCACCTCCGCCCCGTTTCACCCAGCCACCAATGGCCAAGTAGAGCGCCTCGTCCGCACCACGAAGGACGCGTTGCGGCGCATGGGCCCCAGGGATCTGAACCTACAAGTGTGTCAGTTTCTGCTAGGGTACAGGGTGACCCCGTTGGCGTCAGGATACTCCCCCGCAGAGCTCTTAATGCGTAGGAAACTGACCACCATCCTTACTAGGCTGGACCCCACGAGGGTAGAGGACAAAGGAAGGAACATCGGGCTAGAGGCTACAAAGAGTTTCAGTGTAGGCGCCCCCGTGCATTGCAGGAATTACGCCAGCACGGGCCCAGCCTGGGTACCGGGCGTAGTTGTGGAGCAAACCGGCCCCGTGTCGTACCTCGTGGAAACCAGCACAGGGCTCCTGTGGAGGCGGCACGCGGACCAGCTCCGACGCAGGGTCTCCGATGAGCAGGGCACAGACCAAGCAGGGCATAAGTCAGCGTTAGGGTTCTCCCCCACCCGTTCAGCCCAAGGGGGAGGGAAGGGGGACCGCGGGCCCCCACCAAGGGGGGAGGAGGATATCCTCGTAGATACCCTGGGGGATCTTTCCGAGGAGGAGGGACCCGACCCCATACATGTCTCGCGGAAGGTCCCCACAAATGCGGACACCCCTACTAAGTTAGATTTTGATTTTCAGAACCGGGGGGGGGGTTCGGAGTGATCCCCCACCCGTCCAAGCGAGAAGAGGGGTTTTTCGTTAGCCCCGACTGCCCCCGGTCTGCCCACAATGGAGTTTTTCCCTTCCCCTAAGGCCGCCAGACAGCAGCAAGCCACTAACAAGTCTCCCTCTCCCATTTCAGGACAAGGGACGAGGGAACAAAGAAGCAATAACGGCCCCGGGGGGGCAGCCCTCTTTACGGCCCAAACGCACATGCAACAAGCCATCTTGGCTGAGAGACTTCGTCTCATCCTAGGGGGGAGGGATGTTGTGTTCTGTAAAGCTGTGCCTTTAACAATGTACCATTGCCATGTGTTAACAATGTAACCTTTCTGTGTGCAACATTATAACCATCAGCTGTATCAATGTAAACCTGATAAGGGGACGCGAGCTAGTGACCACCAGAGGGCAGTAGCGAGCGTCCAGCTCTCATGGCTCAGATTCACCTGGTTCAGCAGCGCGGGAAGATTCCCCGCGACCTCCTCACCTGGTCAAGAAGGGCGTGACCTTCTACAACGTCACGCAGGCAGCAACCAATAGTCTGTCGACGAGCCACATTCAAATGTATAGCCAGCTGTATATATTGAGCTACTCATCCGCCATTACCACATGTTCCTCCGGATCATCATGCAATAAACCTGTGTTAAGCCAACCCTTCGGCTGTTTCATTGTCTTTGGTCCCTTACACTAAAGTTGTGTTGTGTTGTGTTGTGTTGTGTTGTATGAGTGTTTTTTGTCATGTGTGGCTGTGTTGTGTGTGTGTTGTGTCATGTGTGTGTGTGTCCTGTGTTTAGGGGGTGTATTGTGTGAGTGTGTTGTGTGTGGATGTGTGTTTTCTGGGTGTGTGGTCTGGGGGGGGGTTGTGTGTCGGTGTGTGTCCCTCACCCGGGCAACGCTGGGTACCTTTGCTAGTAGGAGAATATAGCTGAGGAACTCAACCTCTCCTACATCATTTGGAAGACCCTGAATAGGCTGGGGGTTGGAGCCCCTAAATGCAAGACCAACATGCTCAAGTGGGGGCTACTGGTGGACAACAACACACTGTGTGAATGTGGAGAGATACAGAATCCGGTTCATTTACTAGTCTACCAATTACTGCCAGAAACATGCACCAATTAGGACTTAGTTTTGGCTAACGATAAAACCAAGATAGTAGCTTCATTTTAGCAGTCCAAGGTTTGAGCAAGACTCAAAAGAAGACGAACCCTCCACATTGTTTCCACTACATCTTTCATCTTCTCTGTCTTTATTGCAGTATGTCTTTCTTTTTCTTTCTTTTGCTTAGGAACTTCCCTCTAAAGGTCACAGAAAGGAAGAACTCAACATTTAAACTTTGGAAAATACCCATGGAGCCATGACCAAACATTCAGCCCTCACACCAAGCTGCTCCACATTTAAGGAAATACATGATCTGACATGTGGGCTTATACAGTTTCTTGAGCAAGTTCCTTATATCATGTTAGTTCAACTTCTATGGAAGCAATATTTAACAGTTGAGCTATTTGAAACCAATTTTGGCCCGTTTGTCTATACTTTAGATTATTATAAACTAGCTTTTTAAAAAATATAATCCACCTCCCCATTATGATTAACAATAGAGTATTTATCCTTGGCAAATTAGTTAACATTACTTTAACAAGGATAAATATTCTATTGTTAATCACGTTGATTAACTCATATTTTGAAGCTTTGACTCCCTTCAATTAAACACTTGGCAAGTTAGTTCTATATAACTGAAGAGAGAAAAGTTAGAAACACCTAAGGAAACCTGCCAGAACATCTTGCCAAGAATCTTTTCGAATTCTCATTGATCGTTTTCCTGCTCTACCCACAAGAAATTGGTGCATGCCTTAAGAAATTATCTTGAATCATGAAAGCTTGTATAATGTGTTTGTTTGTTTTTTAGTGATCCAATAAAGGTACGTATCACATTTCCTCTGCACCTGAGTACTGGGGTCCATGTGTTTGCAACAACAGGCTACTGAAAACAGTGGCTTAAAGCTCAAGTACACAGTCCTAAGCATTTATATTTTTTAAAAAAATTACTGTATTTTATTTTTAAAACACTCACATAAAAAGGAAGAATAAATTATAGGAAAAACAACAATACTTAACGTGTAACAAAATTCACACTATCTATTAATTAACCTTATTAAAATTTGCATAAAACATATATACCATTTAACAAGTGCACCCTCGACTCCTGATACCTTCCTTTCCACATATCTTAATTCTCTAATTTAATTGTTATACCTTCCCCCATTTCCAAAAGCTAATACTTTCTTGATCTAGCTTGAATCCCTTTGATTTTTGGAAAACATATTCAATAAAATATCCCCATATATGGAAAAATTGTTATTCTTTGCCATCCTCTTTCTAATTTTTAATTTGCATGTCACCAAGCTGCTCCACATTTAAGGAAAGACATGATTTGACATGTGGGCTTATACAGTTTCTTGAGCAAGTTCCTTATATCATATTAGTTCTTCTATGGAAGTAATATTAACAGTTGAGCTATTTGAAACCAAAGAAATATGGAATACAGCATTGAATGATGAAATATGTATTCCATATTTCTTTGTACCACTCCTTCAAATCTATGGAGGTGCACACTTTCCAATTCTTTGCTATCAACAATATCATAGCTGTTATCATAATTATAATCAGTTCTTTCTTATATTTACAGTATCTCATTATATCACTTAAAGGTACTGTGGTGGCTTAGTGGTTAAGATGCTGAACTTGATGACTGGAAGTTCGAGACCCAAGTACTATATGATGGAGTGGGCTCCCATCTTTGTCCCAGCTCCTGCCAACCTAGCAGTTCAAAAGCAAGAAATTGCAAGTAGAAAAATAGGGGCCACTTCGGTAGGAAGGTAAACAGCGATCCGTACACTCCGGTTTCTAGTCATGCCTGCCACATGTTCACAGAAATGTCTGCAGACACAGACAGCACTGCCTCTTTGGCTATAAACAGAGATGAGCACTGAACCCTAGAGTCGGACATGACTGACATTCAAGCAAGGGCAACCTATATTACTTAAATCCATTGGGACTCATTTATATATATTTAAGACAATATCCTATTTAGTTCATCAAAACCTTTTCCCCATATATTATACACTTCTTTAAACTCCAACCATAAATGTAAATAGATCCCCTCCCTTTCTTTAGGGGCTGTGGTGGCTCAGTGATTAAGAAGCTCACCTTTTTAGCTGGAAGGCCGGCAAGTCAACAGTTTGAGACCCGGGTACTGCATGCTAGTTTGAGCACCAGTCTCTGTCCCAGCTTGTGCTAACCTAGCAGTTCTAAAGCAAGAAATTGCAAGTAGATAAATGGGGGCCACTTTGGTGGGAAAAGATCTTGGGGACATAAAAGGAGCCTCATTCAGGCGTCCCCTGAGTAGAGTTTCTCCATTAAAAATCCTTTCAACCCAAAATAATTTCTGACATGAAATTATTATTATTATTATTATTATTATTATTATTATTATTATTATTATTATTATTATTATTATTATTATTATTATTATTATTATTATTATTATTATTATCCCTTTCTTTATATCTCCAGCAATCTTTTTGATACTTATGACCATATTGAGGTGCGTTCACATTTTCTCAGGAGAAAGAGCAAATGGGATTACCTTTTGAGTAAATAGAAAGGAAAATGCGGTGCTTCATATAAATTAGTGAGAATTAAGGAGCCTGATTTGCACAAGGTGGCAGTGACAATTACAAAGATGATCAGGCTTTGCTGCAGTACTTTAAGCACTGGGGGTCGGGGGGGGGGGACTCACAAAGAAGCCTTCTTAAAATAAATCTTTACGGAACAAGAGAGCAAAAAACAGAAATCTTTTCTCTCTCTCCCTCACCCACCCCCCACCCACACACCAGAAAAGAAGCAAAATGGTCGATTGCCTCTTTGTGACATATTTTTCTCTCTCAGCCTTGCATATTTGCATTAAAGTGATTGTGAATAATGTACATTTGACCAGCGCTGTCTGTGGAACTAATGCCTATTAAAGTGATGGGAAGGAGCATATGTTGTGCCTCAGGCGGAGAAAGTCCAATCGCCCCCACTGCGTGAGGCTCCCACTAAAAATGCAGGATAGCCTGGGCTTTATCCTAAATGAACCCAGCAGGGAGAAACAAAACCCTCATCTGAAGCTTCTGTACCAAAACTCTAAAGAGTTTGATTCCTGAAACGGCAACTGTGGCTTCTTTTTGCTGGTGCAATGGCACCCTCTTTCTCTGTCGACAGCTTCAGGAACACAAGGAAGACATTCAAAAGAAGAAGCGGCTCCAGCATTCAGTTGTTTCAAGAGGCATTCGTTTATTTGCAGCCAAAGTAAATTGAAGAGGAAAGAAAGGCGACCCCTGTGTTCCAATTACTCTCTCATGTTTTCTACCAGTGCACGGTTCCGTCAAACGGTTGTAGTTACGGCTTCTCTTTTATATACCCCCACTGTACTAGAAATGTTGTGTGGTCTGAATGCTATGTAAAGCATGGGAGGGGACTATTCTATTACATAAGCCTTCAAGTGACCTCCAGCATTTTAGTGTATGAGAGTCAAGACACAGGAAACAGCCAAGGGCTGGGTTAACTCAGGTTTATTGCATGGTGGACAGAGGGAACATGAGGTAATGGCGGACGAACAGCTCTATATATATGGTAGTAACGTATTTGAATGTGGCTCCACGATAGCCCATTGGCTACTGCCCGCGTGACGTCATGGCTGGTCACGCCCTTCTTGTCCAGGTGTAGGTAGCGGCGGGAAACTTCCCGCGCTGTGGCCTTTGATGGGTTTGAACCAAGAGAGCTTGGACGCTCGCTGCTGCCAGCTGGTGGTCATTAGCTCGCGTCCTATTACAGGGTTTATAGTGATCAGCTGAAGGTTACATTGTTACTCGTAGGCAAGGTTACATTGGTTCAGATACATTGTTATCACATGTAGAAGGTTACACTGTTAGAACACAACACTCCTCCCCCCTAGGATGAGACGAAGTCTCTCAGCCAAGATGGCTTATTTCGAACACGCTGGGGTCTCGGCGCGGGCTGCCCTGCCCCGGCTTCGCTCCCTCCTCCTTGCTCCCTGGCTTCCTGCCCTGTAATCGGAGAGGATGACTCGTTAGTGGCTTGCCGCGGCTCTGCGGCTTTGTTGGGAGGTGTGTGCTTTGTTTGGGAAGAACCGGGGGCACTGGGGGCTAACGAAAAACCCCTCTTCTCGCTTGGATGGGTGGGGGAACACTCCAAAAAACCCCCCCGGCTAGCAAAATTAAAATCGTAATCGAATTCGGGGGAAGCGGCAGCGGCGGCTGCAAACTCCTTTTCCCCCTCCCCGGGCTCGGATAGAGCTGGTAGAGCTGGCGTGTCAAAAGGATATGAGCCGGGCTCACTGCTTTCCCCCTTGGCTTTGGACTGGTGTCCTTCTCTGTCTCCCCCTTGGGCTAAACGGGTGGGGGAGAACCCTATCGCTGAATCTGGTTGCTGAGCCCCACTGATCGGTCCCTCACTCACTCGGCGCCGCAGTTGGTCAGCGTGCCTCCTCCAGAGGAGACCGGTGTTCGTTTCCACCCGATACGACACTGGTCCCGTCTGTTCTACTATCGTCCCTGGCACCCAGGCTGGGCCTGCGTTGGCATAGTTCCTGCAGTGTACAGGATCGCCTACGCCGAAACCTTTCGAGACCGCTAAACCTATGTTCTTCCCTTTGTCCTCGACCCTCGTCGGGTCTAACCTGGACAAGATCGTGGTCAGTTTCCTCCGCATCAGCAGCTCAGCCGGCGAGTATCCGGACGCTAAGGGGGTCACTCTGTACGCTAACAGAAATTGACAGACTTGGTGATTTAGATCCCCCGAGCCCATGCGCCGCAGCACATCTTTTGTTGTGCGCACCAACCGTTCCACTTGGCCATTCGTGGCCGGGTGAAACGGCGCGGATGTGACGTGCCGGATTGCATTTGCCCCCATGAATGCCGCGAACTCAGCGGACGTGAAACAGCTAGCGTTATCGCTGACCAGAGTGTCGGGTAAACCGAACGTGGAAAAGACCCTCCTCAGCTGGCCAATGGTAGTGGCGGAGGATGTGCTCTTTACCGGAATGACCTCCAGCCACTTTGAGTACGCATCCACTACCAGGAGAAAAATGGTTCCTCGGAACGGGCCAGCAAAATCTACGTGCACCCTGGACCACGGTCCCCTTGCTGCATCCCATTCCCTATGCGGGAGACGGGCTACCTCCGGTCGGGAGCCTTGACATGCCTCACAAGTGCCAATCATATGCTCTATGTCGGCGTCCAGCTGGGGCCACCAGAAATAACTCCGGGCCAGTGCCTTGGAACGGACGATTCCCGGGTGGCTGACGTGCAGCAGCTTTAGCACCTTCGGTCGCAGGGACGTAGGAACCACCACCCGTTGGCCCCACAAGAGGCACCCCCTCTCTAATGACAATTCTATTCGTTTTCGAAAAAATGGGTCGAATTCCATGCTTGGGGATGACGCCGGCCACCCCTTCTGTACCCACGAGCAAACTTTCTCCAGTGTTCTATCCTTTTCCGTTGCCTTGGCAATGTCGGCCGGTACTAATGGGGGTGAATCTAAGACCTCTATTAGCAATACCTGGCGGTCTCTTCCTACCCCTGCCTTCTGATCGTCCGACAAGGGCAACGGGGACCTTGAGAGCGCGTCTGCATGGCTGATCTCCTTCCCAGGCCGGTATTCCAACTCATGTTGGTACGCGTTAAGAAAAATAGCCCACCGCAGCATTCTCGGGGACAGGATCTGTGGCGTGGGCTTATTTGCAGTGAAGATTCCTAACAGGGGCTTGTGATCAGTCACGATCTTGAACGGGCGACCATACAGAAAATCGTGAAATTTTTTGGTTCCCGCTACTATCGCTAATGCCTCCCTGTCGGTCTGTGCGTAATTCCGCTCTGCTTGGGACAGGGACCTTGAATAAAACGCTATCGGGGCCTCCCTTCCGTCGTTCAACACATGGCAAAGCACCGCCCCCACCCCCACCGGGGATGCGTCGCAGACTAAAACTACTGGCCGTTTGGGATCGAAATGAGTCAGGATTGCCTCGGATGTTAGGAGTTGCTTTAACTCTGTGAACGCCCTCTCTTGCTCGTCACCCCACAGCCATTTTTCCTCTTTTTTAAGTAACTGATGGAGCGGCTCGGCAACAGACGCCTTCCGTGGAAGGAAGGTATGGTAGAAATTGAGAAGCCCCAGAAATGACTGTAGTTCGGTTTTGGATGTGGGGCGAGGAGCTTTCTTGATGGCGGCTACCTTAGATTTGGACGGCCTAATTCCCTCGGGCGTGACACGGAACCCTAAAAACTCAACCTCTGTTTCGAAAAATACACATTTGTCTTTTCTCAGTCGCAGCCCCGCTTTTTCGAACACGGTCAGAACTTTATCCAATCTATGTGCCAGCTCGGCCTTACTCCCCCCCCGTTATCAACACGTCATCAAAATATGGCAACACCCCCTCCAGCCCCTTCAGGAGGCGTTCCACGAGCGACTGAAAAAGGCCAGGTGCCGAGTTCACGCCGAACTGTAAACGCGACACCTGGAACGCCCCCTTATGTGTAACTATTGTTTGTGCCGCCGCTGTGGCGGGGGTTACGGGGAGTTGCTGGTAGGCCTGTGCTAAATCGAGCTTAGCGAAACACTTTCCCCCATTCAGCCTGGCCAGGAGGTGGCTGACCACTGGCACCGGGTATGCATTGGGGCGGATCGCCTTGTTAATTGTACACTTATAATCAGCGCAAATGCGCACCTCCCCGTTAGCCTTCAGAGCTGTTACAATTGGAGTCTCCCACTCCGCGGAATCCACAGGAACAAGAATCCCCTGACCCACCAGTTTGTCCAGTTCCGCCTCTATTTTGTCCTTTAGTGCGAACGGTACCCTGCGCGGTTTGAGTCTTATCGGGCGGACCTCCGGGTCTAGGTCGAAGGCTACAGGGGGTCCCTTGAACTTTCCCAATCCACTTTTAAAAACGGCGGGCTGTGCGTCGCACACCGCTTGTATTGGGTCCACGCCTACGGCATGCACCCCCCCTATGAACAAACCTAAAGGCTGGAACCATTGTGTCCCGAGGAGGCTACAACTCCCCCCTTTTAGCACCACTAGGGGAAGTTCCGCAGAATGTCTCTTAAAACGAACCCGGAATGTCCCGACCCCCAACACTGGAATGCTGTTCCCCTGTACGTCCCGTAGTGTGGCCCTCAACGCTTTAAGTTTGGGCCGCACGTGGGGGTCGATTTTCAAGAACTCTCTCTGGGGAATTATAGAATAGGAGGACCCCGAGTCAACTTCCATCCTAATAGGGGTCCCTTGTACTAGTACCTCAACGAAGTAATGGGGCTGTCCCGCAGACACGCTGAACACAGGAGCGTCGCCCTCGCTGTCGTCCGAGATGCGTCCCACGCCGTCCTGCTTCCTCGTGGTCCGGGCGCCATCTTTGGACCTCGCTGGACGGTCCGGTCTGGCCGAACGGTCTTGTGACTGTCTCCGGCCCTCTTTCCCTTTCCTGCACGCCTTGGCAATGTGTCCCCGACGGCCGCAGTTGTAGCACTCGGTTTTTCTGAATGGACACCTCACGCGCTCATGGGCCGCTCCGCAACCATCGCAACGGCGCCCTCCCCTTCGGACCTTCTGGACCTCCTCGCCGTCGCTGCTTTCCGAAGACGACTTCGAGGTCCGTCGGGTTGCGTGCACCGACTGTCCGGACTTTCCGTGCAACGAGTTTTCCGCTTTGCCGGCCCTCGGACGCCACTCACGCCACTTGTGCATCTCATCTACTCCAGCATTCGTGGATTCCGCGGCTTCCGCGGCCTCTACAACCTCCGTCAGTGTGGGTGGTGGCTCCCTGTTCATCAGGCTGCGCTGCACTTCCTTGTCCTTCAGGCCACACAGAACTCCGTCCCTGAGGGCCATCTCTAGAAAGTGGTCCCATCTGCAGGGGGTGGCGGCTACTCTCATAGCTGTTACGAAAGCTTCTACCGACTCGTCCGGCGCTTGAACTCGCCTCCAAAACGCGCTCCGAGCGGGAAACATTGCCCTCGAGGGTCGGAAATGCTCACGCAGCAGTTTCATGATGTCATCGGCTTTGAACTCACCCATCTTTTTCGGTGCAATAATGCCCACCAGCGTTCGCTTGGTCTCCATCCCAGGCATGCGGGTGAGGATGGCCCTCTTCCTTTCCTCGTCGTCTTCTTTGACTTTGAGTTCCACCAGTGCCGCCTGGAAGTCCATCTCAAAAAGCTCCCAGTCTTGCGGTTTGGTAATGTTGAACCCGCTCTGTGCCCTGGCTCCTTGGGGATCCATTATCCCACCTTCGTCGCCAATTTAGTGTATGAGAGTCAAGACACAGGAAACAGCCAAGGGCTGGGTTAACTCAGGTTTATTGCATGGTGGACAGAGGGAACATGAGGTAATGGCGGACAAACAGCTCTATATATATGGTAGTAACGTATTTGAATGTGGCTCCACGATAGCCCATTGGCTACTGCCCGCGTGACGTCATGGCTGGTCACGCCCTTCTTGTCCAGGTGTAGGTAGCGGCGGGAAACTTCCCGCGCTGTGGCCTTTGATGGGTTTGAACCAAGAGAGCTTGGACGCTCGCTGCTGCCAGCTGGTGGTCATTAGCTCGCGTCCTATTACAGGGTTTATAGTGATCAGCTGAAGGTTACATTGTTACTCGTAGGCAAGGTTACATTGGTTCAGATACATTGTTATCACATGTAGAAGGTTACACTGTTAGAACACAACAAGCATTAAGTTCAGATGCAGAAAAAAGCCTTTCTTCTACCTCCTGATCGTGACAACAGAAGCAAAGAACACAAGCTAAAGCACAACAGAAACAAATCAACCCCGGAAATATGAAGCAACTTTTAGTGTTTGAGAACCAAGACAATGAAGACAGCCGAAAGCCTGGCTTAACGCATCTTTATTGCATGATGGTCAGGGGGAACATGTGGTAATGGCGGACGAACAGCTCAATATATACAGTGGCTATACATTTGAATGTGGCTCCTCGGTAGCCTATTGGCTACTGTCTGCATGACGTCACTCTCTGTCACGCCCTTCTTGTCCAGGTGAGGTAGTGGCAGGAATCTTCCCGCGGCTGTAGGTATTTGGGGAATTGGAACCATGTGAGCTGGGCGCTCGCTATTGCCCCTAGCGGTCACTAGCTCGCGTCCTCATGCAGAAGGTTACAGTGTTACAGCTGGTGATTGTTACATCTACTCATTCGAGTGTTACATTACTTAAAGGCACATTACTCCAAACACAACATCCCTCCCCCCTAGGATGAGACGAAGTCTCTCATCCATTATGGTTTATTGCAAGAGCGTTTTGGGTGCAAGGCTGGCTGGCTTGTCCTGGGGATGCTATCACTTCTGTGTTCCCTGGTCTCTTGTCCTGCAATGGGAGAGGGAAACTCGTTAGCGACTCGCCGTGGCTCTGTGGTTTTCGGGGTAGGGGTAAACTCCATTGTGGAAAAACCGGGGGCATTGGGGGCTAACAAAAAACCCCGCTTCTCGCTTGGACGGGTGGGGGACCACTCCGGAAAAAAACCCCGGTTTTGTAACTCAAAGTCAAAATCATCTTCTGGGATATCAGTGGGGGCATCCTCCAGGATATCTGCGGGGACAAACTTATTCCCTTCCCCCCTCGGTGGGGGCCACTGGCCCCCCTCTCCTCCCCCTTGGGCTGAACGGGTGGGGGAGAACCATAACGCTGAGTCCTGCTTCGCGGTTTCCCCGCCCTGGTTGCCGGGAACCCAGTGTCGGAGTTGGTCCGCGTGCCGCCTCCAGAGTAGACCTGTGCTGGTCTCCATGCAGTACGACACAGGACCTGTTTGCCCAATGACTACTCCCGGAACCCAGGCTGGCCCTGCGCTAGCGTAGTTTCTGCAATGGACCGGGGTGCCTATTTCGAAACTCTTTGTGCCCGCTATCCCGATGTTCCTCCCAGTGTCTTCCACTCTTGTGGGGTCTAACCTTGTCAGTACCATAGTCAGCTTTCTGCGCATTAGGAACTCTGTGCGCGAATAGCCGGACACCAGGGGGATCACCCTATAGCCCAGCAGGAATTGGCATAACTGTAGGTTCAAATCCCCGGGGCCCATGCGCCTCAGCGCGTCTTTGGTGGTACGCATGAGGCGTTCTACCTGGCCGTTCGTCGCCGGGTGGAAGGGCGCGGAGGTGATATGCCGGATGGCGTTAATGTCAATGAATGCCCTGAATTCGGCGGATGTGAAGCAACTTGCGTTATCACTCACAAGTGTATCGGGTATGCCGAACGAACTGAACACCTTGCGCAATTGTTTAATGGTTGCGGCTGAGGAGGTGTTTGCAACTGGGATAACTTCTAACCACTTGGAATAAGCATCCACTATAAGGAGAAAGAGGGAACCTCTGAAAGGGCCCGCGAAATCAATGTGCACGTGGGACCACGGCCCCTTTGCCGCATCCCATTCCCTGTGCGGAAGTCGGACCTCCTCGGGCCAGGAGCTTTGGCAACTCTCGCAAGTGCCCACCATGTGCTCAATATCGGCGTCCAACTGGGGCCACCAGAAATAGCTCCTGGCCAGTGCCTTGGAGCGGACAATCCCTGGATGGCTGACGTGCAGCAGCTTGAGCACTCTTTCTCTCAGGGATTCAGGGACGACCACCCGCTGGCCCCACAGGAGGCAACCCCTCTCCATGGACAGTTCTAACCTCTTCCTAAAAAACGGAACAAATTCAGCCACTGGGGAAGACGTTGGCCACCCTTTTTGCACCCATGAACTAACCAGGGCCAATGTCTTATCTCTGCCCATCGCCTTAGCGATCTCCGCGGGCACTATGGGGGGTGAATCCAGGACCTCTATCATGAGCACTTGGTGGTCTTGTTCCACCTCACACACGGGACTGCCCATGTGGGGCAGGGGTGACCTCGATAGGGCGTCCGCGTGGCTTATGTCCTTTCCAGGGCGATAAACCAGCGCGTTCTGGTACGCATTAAAAAAAATGGCCCACCTTAGCATTCTAGGGGACAGGATCTGCGGTGTGGGCTTGTCTGCGGTAAAAATGCCTAGCAGGGGTTTGTGGTCAGTCACGATGGTAAAGGGACGACCATAGAGGAAATCGTGAAACTTCTTCGTCCCAGAAATTATCGCTAGTGCCTCCCTGTCTGTCTGTGCATAGTTATGCTCTGCCTTAGACAGGGACCTGGAGTAGAACGCCACCGGGGCTTCCCGCCCGTTTTCCAACACGTGGCACAGGACTGCCCCCACCCCCACTGGGGATGCATCACATACCAGAACCACTGGTTTCTTGGGGTCAAAATGGGTTAGTATGGCGTCTGAGGATAAGAGTTGTTTCAGCTCATTGAATGCTCTTTCCTGACTCTCGCCCCATCGCCACGCCTCGTCCTTTTTTAACAATTTATGAAGCGGCTCCGCTACCAACACCTTCCTAGGCAGGAAGGAATGGTAGAAGTTTAAGAGCCCCAGGAACGACTGCAATTCTGGCTTTGTGGCCTCGGCGCCCGCAGTTGTGGCACTCCGCCTTCCTGAACGGACACCTACTGCGGTCATGGGCCGCCCTGCAGCCGTCGCAACGCCGGCCGTCCTTCCGCACCTTCCGGATGTCCTCATCCTCGCTGCTCTCCATGGAGGAGTGTGGTGCCCGCCGTTTGCACTGAGCCTGCTGCCTTGTCGGGTTGTGGGGGCCTCGTCCTGAACCCCTTAACCCCAGCCCTCGTGGCCTCTGCCGCCTGCGCCTCCTTCACGACCTCTTGCAACGTGGGGGGCGGCTCCTTGTTCATCAGCTTTCGCTGGACCTCCTCGTCCCACAGGCCACACAGCATGCGGTCCCTGAGGGCGATTTCCAGGTTCTCTCACTTGCATGGGCCGGCAGCCAAACGGAGGGCCGCTGCAAAGGCAGCCACGGACTCACCAGGCGCCTGGACTCTCTTCCAGAATGCGTCCCGAGCCGAAAACATTGAGACCGAGGGCTGGAAGTGGTCCCGCATTGCTTTTAGGAGCTGCTTGACCGGAACCTTGCCCACCTTCCTTGGAGACACCAGGTCCACCAATACCTGCATGGCCGGGAACCCGAGCATTCTGATGAGGATGGCCCTTTTCTTCCCCTCATCCGAGATGTCGGACACCATCAGTGCGCTTTGGAAATCCATCTCGAACAGTTCCCATTCCTCCGGTTTGTTGATGTTGAAACCGGCCTGTGTTGTCTTGATTCCGAGGGGATCCATTATCCCACCTTCGTCGCCAATTTAGTGTTTGAGAACCAAGACAATGAAGACAGCCGAAAGCCTGGCTTAACGCATCTTTATTGCATGATGGTCAGGGGGAACATGTGGTAATGGCGGACGAACAGCTCAATATATACAGTGGCTATACATTTGAATGTGGCTCCTCGGTAGCCCATTGGCTACTGTCTGCATGACGTCACTCTCTGTCACGCCCTTCTTGTCCAGGTGAGGTAGTGGCAGGAATCTTCCCACGGCTGTAGGTATTTGGGGAATTGGAACCATGTGAGCTGGGCGCTCGCTATTGCCCCTAGCGGTCACTAGCTCGCGTCCTCATGCAGAAGGTTACAGTGTTACAGCTGGTGATTGTTACATCAGCTGGTGATTGTTACATCTACTCATTTGAGTGTTACATTACTTAAAGGCACATTACTCCAAACACAGCACAACTATAGAAATCTGTTTGAAAGCGAAATTCAGCTTAAGTCAGGGACTACAAATTGCCAGCTTGTCATGAGGATGTCAGCCTCAATGTATTTTGCCATATTGGTTGCAGTTTTGGAAATGCAGAACATGAGGAAGCTATTCTACATTCTCCTCATCTGTCACTGATGGACAAAATTATCTTTTCATTCATTTGTTTGTTCATTCATTCATTCATTCATTCATTCATTCATTCATTCATTCATTCATTCGTTCGTTCATTTGTTGGTTGGTTGGTTCGTTCATTTAATTTAATTTAATTTAATTTAATTTAATTTAATTTAATTTAATTTTCGCACTTGTATGCTGCCCAATCAGGGAACCCAACTCAAGGCAGCTCACGTAGTAAATAAACAATACTGCCTAATCAATGATAAACTTTGGGTAAGGTTAAGGTAAAGGTTTCCCTTGCTCGATAGCCAGTCGTATCTGACTCTAAGGTGCAGTGCTCATCTCTGTTTCAAAGCCGAAGAGCCAGCGTTTGTCTGCACCTGCAGACATTTCTGTGGTCATGTGGCAGGCACGGAATGCTGTTACCTTCCCAACGGAGTGGTCCCTATTTATCTACTTGCAATTTCTTGCTTTCGAACTGCTAGGTTGGCAGGAGCTGGGACAAAGACGGGAGCTCATTCCGTCCTGCAGTACTCAGGAATCAAACTGCTGACCTTCCGCCTCTCAGTCAGCATCTTAGCCACTTGAGCCACTGCAGTGGTTTGCAAAAGAAAAGGATAAAAATCCCACCCACCTTCCAACCCAACACACAAAATTTAAAATCTGCTATACATATAATAGGAAACAAAGGAAAAATCAATATGAGCAATAAAACCAATGGCAACTGTATAGAAATCATAAACAGATGGGTCAACAAAAAGACTAGCTCAGGGGGAGAATGTTGGAGAAATATTTCTTATAAAGCTCCTTTTTTACCAGTTTATGGAGGGTCTGGAAGGGAGTTCAATTAGGACAGGGTAACCACTGAGAAGTACCAGCTCTTTGTCAATGTCTTCTGTGTCTCCTTTGGTGTGGCCATCTATAACAGTGAGGCCTGAGAGTTGCAGGTGGCACAGGCAGAAGCCTTTTGGGAGAGATGCTCTAACACGCCTCAAAGACCTAAATAATTTAGGGCTTTGTCTGTTAATACCAACATCTTGAATGTGGCACAGAAGCAGACAGAAAGCCAGTGCAGTTGGGCCAGATCAAGGATATATGATCAAATTTCTGAACCCAAATAACTAACCAGGCTACTGCATTCTGGACCTGCTAAAGCTTCCATTGCCATCTTCAAAGTCAGCCCCATGTAGAGACCATAGCAGTAATCAGTTTTTGAGATTACTGTTGTGTGAAATAGTGTTGCCAGAGACTTCCCATCCAAACTCAGAGAGAAGATGGCAACAGCCTGGAGCTTCATGGACAGAGATCCAAAAGCAGTTCTGGAGCTGCAGAGCCAAAACTTTGCTACAGTTACCAAAGTAAATTCACATGATACAACCAACCCAACCAAGTGTGTAATTTGTGTCACAGAAATTAGAATTCCATTTTGATGGAGGCCAACAGCTTCATCAATACTGGCCTGGGGCTGATGAGGACTTTGTGTGCCAGAAGGGCTCAGGACCAGAAAGTGACTCATGAAACTGGATCAGTGGTACAGGGGTCATGTTGTGATGTGGAAGGCAAATGGAAAGTCACTGCATTGTTAGAGTATTAGTCCCTCATTCCTGCAAAGAACTGAGAGAAGGAGAACCAGGGTGCTGAGTTTTATACACAGTGACTTGTGTGGTACCCTCAATATCCTATCACTGGGACATAATGGATAATATAGATATATTCTAATATTTGTAGACAGTTTTTCAAGGTGCTATGTCACCTACTTGCTGAAGGAGAAGAGTGAGACACATGATATGATGAAGAAATATGTGGCCATAATTGGCAACAAATTTGAAATAAAGTCCAAGGCACTCCAGATGGACAATTGTGATGGATACCTCTTCACTCACACACAAGCTTTGCTAGAGGAACAAGGCACTTTGCACTGAAGAAGTACAGGTTACATGCCAGTATCCCCTGACTACTACTATCCCAAAAGAAAGTCTCAGTGGGACAAACAGAGGGAAGTTTGGGTGCATTGCGTGAATTCACAGATGACAACCTGAAGAACCACAGTTACCTGTAAGCAACCTGTCCTTCTTTGTGTTCTCTGTGAATCACACATATGGGTCACTGTCAAGCTCACTTATCGTTGGATGGGATGTCATGCCAACACAGATGAGATCACAGATGTACCAAATCCTGCACTTCTACTTTTCCTCATGTCAAGTCTATAATGCTTGACAGACATGGAAAGCTGGGATGAGGTCGCTGCTCTACAGTTATAATGCAGCTGAACTTCCTTCAAATGGAGCTACTGATCTGGTTGAATGACCTCTCAATGGAGAAAGCAATAGCACATTTGCCACCTGATAGCATTGTTTGATGATACTGATTATCCACTTTGAAAGTAATTTGTCATAATCTGTCACCCTTACTAAGAGCTTTGATAGCTGACAAAAAAGCTTATTAGCCTTTCTGAAATGCTTACTTCTATTAGTAAAGGAACTAAAGGACAAGAACAGAAGTGCTCTTCATGCCTCTAGGCTAGGGTATGCAGAGTTTCTCAAGGTTGGTAATAGGTGATTGCAAGAACTTGGAAAAATGAACAGCTGGTTTAGGTGAAAGTCTGGAACCATCTTTGAAAGGTAAGATAAGTCAGGAAACAAAATGACTTTGTCTCTATAAAACTGGAGGAAAGGAAAGGTGAATCATATTGCAAGACAACAATGTCACTAGCTCTATGTGCTGAAGTAATTGCTACTAAGAATGCTGTATCAGGGCCGACATCAGAAATTTCCAGGCCCGGTATGCATCCCCCCCCCCCATTTTGGCCATGTCCCCCCTGGTTTCTGCGCATACATGGTCTGTTTGCGCATGCATACATCGGTGGTTTCCTGGCACCGCAAAGCCCCCATGGTTTTCTGTGCATGCGTGGTCTGTTTGTGCATATGCACATTGTTTGTTTCCAGGCACTGAAGGGCCCCCGTCATCTCCGGGCCAGGGACGGGAGTCCTACTTGTTCCTCCCCTGATTGCGGCACTGTGCTATCTTATAAGTTAGTAACTTCATATCCACTTTAGCCAAAGTTTAAAGAGGTGGTTTCATAAGTTGGTTTAGGATGAGAGAGAGAGAATGCAAGCGCGGCGCCAAAATGTTTATCTGGCTCCAGTTCCTGAGGGAGTTCAATGGAGTATCATTTTGGAGGTCTGACCTCCTGGCTTCCCCTCGCTTTCAGATACAGTCTGATGTTCAGGGTCCCTGGGTTATGGGATGTACTTCAATGGGAAGTGGGCCTATGGTGGATGGCCACCAGCCTGGGCAGGCACGGGTCGCCTGCGTGATCTCACGTATCTGGAATTTTTCCCTATCCTGGGGGCTTTGATGCTATGGGGCGAGGAGTGGGCCAACTCGGTTGTCCATTTCTGGTGCGACAATGCGGCCGTTGTCCACATTGTCAACTCACAGACTTCCAAATCGCCCAGGGTCATGGAACGAGTGCGCCAGTTTGTGTTGCGCAGCCTGCGCCTCAACGTCCTCTTCAGGGCCAGGCATGTCCCGGGGGTCAATAATGATATCGCTGACGCTTTGTCCTGCCTGCAGATCTTCCGGTTCCGTGCCTTGGCCCCGGATGCGGAGGAATTTCCCTCGCCACTCCCGGAAGAGATATGGACCATTGGCAAGGAGAGGAGAACCGGGCGATTGGCTTGTCACTGGCGCCACGCACGCGTAAGGCGTATCACCATGCATTCCATTCTTTCAGAGCCTTCTGTATCCAATCCCGGCTGCCAGAAACCTGGCCGATCCCAGTGACCCATGTACTTCAGTTCATGGTTTACCTGCATGCCCAGGGCCTTGCACCTCGCACCATAGCATCTAGGCTGTCAGCATTGGCTTTTATGGCCAAGGTGGGAGGTCATGTGGATAGTACCGCTGACTTCCGTGTGAGACATGTTTTGGAGGGGTGGGGGCAGGAGCGTGGGCGTTGCCCAGACGACCGCCACCCGATTTCCCCAGGGGTTCTTACCCAACTGGCCCGGGGCTGGCCTGGCCTCTGTTTTGATAGATATGAGGCAGCCCTATTTCATGCAGCCACAACGGTGGCATTTTTTGGAGCGCTCCGCATCAGCGAGCTTGTGATGCTGTCTAAGGCGGATGCAAGTCGTAGGGCACTGGAACTCGAGGATGTCTATGCTGCCAAAGACTGGGCTCAGTTGAGGATACGCTCCTCTAAGACGGATCAGCATGGCGTAGGCAGTGGTGTGAGACTGCTACGGTGTTCTTTGGCAGACATCTGTCCGGTTGGTGCCCTACATGAGTTTATTGCACTGCGTGGCACGCACCATGGCCCGTTTTTCTGTCACCAAGATGGGTCTCCCCTTACTAAGTTTCAGTTTTGGAAGGTGACAGGCAAAGCGCTCGCCAGTGTAGGCCTCCCGGGGGCCCGTTACGGCACCCATTCGTTCAGAATAGGGGCGGCCTCCACTGCTGCTGCTTTTGGGTACTCCGGGGCTGAAATACGCCGCATGGGGAGGTGGGGTTCGCGGTGTTTTCAATTTTATGTCCGCCCTCTCCCACAGTGAGTACCAGCCTGGTCACCACATCTTTTCTCTCCCTCGTTTTTTCCCTTGACAGACCCTGGGTGTCGTATTACACCGGTGACAGTATGGCTGGTGGGCCATAGCTACGTGCACAGGGCAGCGCGTTACGCTGCGGCGACAGAGTGGGGACCCCGACTGGGACTGGGTGCATACGCAAGTCTCACATGGTATGGCAAGCCTGGGATGTTATGGTGGGAGCTGTTGCCATTCCTTTTTTCAGGTCGGAATGCTGACCCGCCTGACATTCTCATCATACACCTTGGGGGCAATGATTTGGGCCAGGTCACCGGCTTATCGCTAAAGCATGCGATTTGCGGCGACCTCGCCTACTTGCATTACGTGTGGCCCGCCACCACCATTGTTTGGTTGGATGTGGTGCCGCGGCACACGTATAGGGGAGGGTTCGACCTCCCGGCCCTTGACCGGGCTAGACGCATGGTGAACAGGGCTGTGGCCTGGTTCATTGTCAGCAGGGGTTGGGGGAGGGTCAGCCCTCACCCTGCCATTAGTCTGCGAAATTATGACCTGTATGCAGGGGATGGGGTCCATCTGTCGCGAGGAGGTATGGACCTCCTGTTGGGTGATTGGCGAGCAGGCCTGTTGACCGAGCTGACGGTCTGGGGGGGGCCTCGAGCCTTCTTTGAAGCCCCTCCGTGTGGCGGGTAGCACTGGTAAGGTAAACATTATGACCCACAGGTATCCGGCAAGTTCGCAATTGACTGGACAACACTAGACAGGCATAAGTTGGTTAAACGTTGTCCGGTCAACGACGAACTAGGCGACGGGGTATTGGCTATAGCTAGACAGCATGCATCACCCCGTGATTTTATGGATATGCGTCAGAGGGTGGGGTCATTAGTTAGATATTGACTCCGGTCAACAATTTGTTTGTTGTCAACAAACTAATTGATACAAATAGATACATTGTAGCAATTGCCGTTGGCAATTTTGGGTGGTACCTTACCAGTGTTACTTCGGCCTGCTTGCCTTAAGAATTATGATTGGTCAATTACCAATAGAAATTTATAATTCGGACTAGGGCATGAATCAATAAATGTGGCCCAATGCCGTTATCCACTTTTATCAGTGTCTGAGTCCTTTATTGGGGGGTGCACCTGCAATGCAAGCGCGGCACCAAAATGGCCGCCGTGCTCTTTGCGGCCCCCCCCCCCCACCGGATGAAGGCATCCGGGTAGTTAGGGGCGTGGCCAGCTCCCTTATAAAAGGGGTGGCCACGAGGCAGCCGAGCTGCCATTTTGCGAAGCGACGGAGCGGAGAAGTTTTTCCCCTCCACCCCCTCCCTAGTTAACAGTGTGATATTTTGGTCGCTTCGGGGCCGGGTGGGAATTTTTGGCTGGGACTCACAATTGGCTCTTGGGTCCTGGTTTTTTCGCCCATCTCACACTGTTGCTATGTTTTGACATAGGGGTTTTTCTGTTGCTGCTGTTGACTTTGGTCACTTGGGCGGGTAGCACTGGTAAGGTAAACATTATGACCCACAGGTATCCAGCAAGTTCGCAATTGACTGGACAACACTAGACAGGCATAAGTTGGTTAAACGTTGTCCGGTCAACGACGAACTAGGCGACGGGGTGATGGCTATAGCTAGACAGCATGCATCACCCCGTGATTTTAGGGATACGCGTCAGAGGGTGGGGTCATTAGTTAGATATTGACTACGGTCAACAATTTGTTTGTTGTCAACAAACTAATTGATACAAATAGATACATTGTAGCAATTGCCGTTGGCAATTTTGGGTGGTACCTTACCAGTGTTACTTCGGCCTGCTTGCCTTAAGAATTATGATTGGTCAATTACCAATAGAAATTTATAATTCGGACTAGGGCATGAATCAATAAATGTGGCCCAATGCCGTTATCCACTTTTATCAGTGTCTGAGTCCTTTATTGGGGGGTGCGCCTGCAAATAGAGAGGCCATTGAGAAGGAGATTAATGCACATCTGGATAGGTTTTTCTTAGGCCTCAGAATGCAAGCGCGGCGCCAAAATGGCCGCCGTGCTCTTTGCAGGGCCCCCCCACCGGATGAAGGCATCCGGGTAGTTAGGGGCGTGGCCAGCTCCCTTATAAAAGGGGTGGCCACGAGGCAGCCGAGCTGCCATTTTGCGAAGCGACGGAGCGGAGAAGTTTTTCCCTCCTACCTCCGTCGCTTGTACTATCACCTGAGCCTCTTGGCTGCTGATTCTCTCCTTTTAGGCTTCCAATTGACCAGCTGCAATGCCCTCGAAGAAGAAGGCGACTGTGAACACGGCTCGTTCCGCGCGGAGGCGCAATCCGGGTCGGAGGACGGCGGCTGCGCCTCCCCAGCAGCCTCCTCTGCCCGAACCCACCGGGACCGGTGGGATGGGGTTAATTCCCCCTTGGCCGGAGGCTGGGGGTCTGCATGCGGGCACAGTAGGGGCCGCGGCTCCCGGCCCGCAAGCGGCGGCCGCCGCTGCTGGCGTCACCCATTCTTCTGGGCCTTCCTCTGTTGGGGCGCAGCTTAATGCGGGGGCTTCCAGCCTTGGGGGTGGTGTGGCCCCCTTCCATGGCAGGGTTCTTCCCCGGCCCTACCGGGCCCGGGCTTTGGATCGTGGCCCTATTCCGGCCCCGGGGTACAGGGACCTGTACCGACACCTGTAGTTAGTGGGCCGGCTGGCCCTTTACCCCCCCATGGTTTAGGTGGCTATGTCAGCGTGGAGGCCCTCCTGGCCCGCGTTGCGGCCCTTGAGGCATCCCTGGCCCAGGTTAGTCACCCTGGGGCCCCTTTTGGGGTGCTGGTCGGTCCATCGTCTGCTGGGCAGCGACAGGCGGTGGGACGGGTTGAGCTGCCTGAGGCGCGTGGCCCGGCTTCGGCCACTGCCCCGCAGCTCCCCAATCAACAGGCCGGTGCTGATCAAGCCCCGTCGACGAGCTCTAGGGCGGTCGTGAGCTCCGACGCTCCCAGTGGGGCGGAACCCCCGGTGGGGGTGGCCCATGGGGGCGCAGCGTGTGAGTATGTGGTCCAAAATAGTGCACAAACACACATGGCCACGTTGGGGGGGGGCTTTTCAATGGCCTTGGCCTCGCACGGGTGGTGCGGCGGTCCAGTCGCCGACGCCCCACCCGGTGACTTCAACTATCACCCTGGGCCCCGGGGTAGGGGGTCCTTCTTACCCGGTCGGGAATCTTCCAGGGGTGACCGGGTTAGTCCAGGCTCCTCTGCAGATGCCCGCAGTTTCCACCGTGCCTGTGTCGGTTTTGCCGATGGCAGGGTATACTTTGCCACTGGGGGACCATTTGGCACAGGCCACCAGAGAGAAGATCTGGTGGGGGGAGTATGTGGACATCTTCTCCCTCCTTAACAGAGAGCCCACCAAGGAGGAGAGGGAGGGGCAAGATGAGAAGGATAAGGAGCAAGCGCGTCGTCGCAAGCCACCACGTACGTGGGCCAACTGGTTGCCGGCCTATCTCATCTATATGGCGGTATACCTCAGGGCCCGGCCTGATTTGGCGATTCCGATGGTCCAGTATTTGGACAACATTTACCGGGCGATGGTTGACTTCCCGGGCCCGTCGTGGTTGGCTTACGATGAGGAATTCTGTATGCGGATTCCCCTGCACCCAGAGATGAGGTGGGTCGAGCCCTGCCAGCGGCTGTGGCTGCTGTACATGACTCCCACGCACCCTGCGCCCGGGGAAAGATACCATTGTGGACATGCGGTCCAGCGAGTGGCCCCAGCACAGGCTCCCCGCCAAGTGGCGGGGCAGGGGGTTCCAGCCCGCCTGCTGTGCTGGACTTTCTCGTCCAATGGTTCCTGCAACAGGAAGAATTGCAAGTACAGACATGAGTGTCCCTCCTGTGCTGGCCCCCATGCGGCCTTTGCCTGTCCCAGGCCTGGGGGGATGCGGGGCAGAGGAAGGGGCGGACAGGGGGCTGGCAAAACTGCTGCGGAGGGAGCTGGTTCACCAAAAGGCCCCCTCCCCAATTAATGTGGACATGTTGGAGCGTTGGCTCGCATTGTACCCGAGGGAGGAGGATGCGGTTTACCTTCTTCAAGGTTTTAGACGGGGGTTCCGTATCCCTTTTGTGGGCGACAGGTTCCCCCAGGATGCCCCCAACCTTTTGTCCCTTAGTGGGCGGGAGGAGGTAGCTGCTGCCAGCATTACTAAGGAGGTCGATATGGGCAGGGTGGCCGGCCCTTTCCCTACACCCCCGTTCCCCAATCTTAAGGTGTCACCTTTGGGCTTGGTCCCCAAAAAATCACCGGGCGAGTTTCGCCTGATTCATCATTTGTCTTATCCAGCCGGCCGATCCATCAATGATGCTATCCCTGATGACCTTTGCTCAGTCAGGTATACATCTTTTGACCACGCGCTGCGCATGGTGCGCTCATGTGGCCCGGGTGCGCTGTTGGCCAAGTGCGACATTAAGTCGGCTTTTCGCCTCTTGCCAGTGCACCCGGGCGATTTTGAGTTGCTGGGTTTCAAGTTCCGGGGTGAATATTACTTTGATAAGGCCATGCCTTTTGGCTGTTCCATATCATGCTCGGCTTTCGAGTGTTTTAGCACGTTCCTACAGTGGGCTTTTGTCCGCAGGTCAGGGTCCCGGTCTGTAGCCCATTACCTGGATGATTTTTTATTTGGGGGTGAATGGGGCTGGGACACATGCACATGTCTCCTCAACACATTTCAGACGCTAATGGAGGAACTCGGTGTCCCTTTAGCGCCCGAAAAGACCGAGGGCCCATCTACTCAGCTAGTATTTCTGGGGGTGGAGATTGACACGGTAGCGCAGGCTTCTAGGTTACCGGGGGATAAGGTGTCAAGGATTGTGGCCCTTATCTCGGACTTGCTTGCTAAACGCAAGGCGTCCCTGCGGGAACTGCAGGTGCTACACGGTCACCTCAATTTCGCTTGCAGGGTGGTCGCACCGGGCAGGGCGTTTGCTCGGCGCTTGTGCGACGCCATGGCAGGCTTATCTAGGCCCCACCATAGGGTTAGACTCACCCGGGGTATCAGGGCAGATATGTTTATCTGGCTCCAGTTCCTGAGGGAGTTCAATGGAGTATCATTTTGGAGGTCTGACCTCCTGGCTTCCCCTCGCTTTCAGATACAGTCTGATGCTTCAGGGTCCCTGGGTTATGGGATGTACTTCAATGGGAAGTGGGCCTATGGTGGATGGCCACCAGCCTGGGCAGGCACGGGTCGCCTGCGTGATCTCACGTATCTGGAATTTTTCCCTATCCTGGGGGCTTTGATGCTATGGGGCGAGGAGTGGGCCAACTCGGTTGTCTATTTCTGGTGCGACAATGCGGCCATTGTCCACATTGTCAACTCACAGACTTCCAAATCGCCCAGGGTCATGGAACTAGTGCGCCAGTTTGTGTTGCACAGCCTGCACCTCAACGTCCTCTTCAGGGCCAGGCATGTCCCGGGGGTCAATAATGATATCGCTGACGCTTTGTCCCGCCTGCAGATCTTCCGGTTCCGTGCCTTGGCCCCGGATGCGGAGGAATTTCCCTCGCCACTCCCGGAAGAGATATGGACCATTGGCAAGGAGAGGTGAACCGGGCGATTGGCTTGTCACTGGCGCCACGCACGCGTAAGGCGTATCACCATGCATTCCATTCTTTCAGAGCCTTCTGTATCCAATCCCGGCTGCCAGAAACCTGGCCGATCCCAGTGACCCATGTACTTCAGTTCATGGTTTACCTGCATGCCCAGGGCCTTGCACCTCGCACCATAGCATCTAGGCTGTCAGCATTGGCTTTTATGGCCAAGGTGGGAGGTCATGTGGATAGTACCGCTGACTTCCGTGTGAGACATGTTTTGGAGGGGTGGGGGCGGGAGCGTGGGCGTTGCCCGGACGACCGCCACCCGATTTCCCCAGGGGTTCTTACCCAACTGGCCCGGGGCTGGCCTGGCCTCTGTTTTGATAGATATGAGGCAGCCCTATTTCATGCAGCCACAACGGTGGCATTTTTTGGAGCGCTCCGCATCAGCGAGCTTGTGATGCTGTCTAAGGCGGATGCAAGTCGTAGGGCACTGGAACTCGAGGATGTCTATGTTGCCAAAGACTGGGCTCAGTTGAGGATACACTCCTCTAAGACGGATCAGCATGGCGTAGGCAGTGGTGTGAGACTGCTACGGTGTTCTTTGGCAGACATCTGTCCGGTTGGTGCCCTACATGAGTTTATTGCACTGCGTGGCACGCACCATGGCCCATTTTTCTGTCACCAAGATGGGTCTCCCCTTACTAAGTTTCAGTTTTGGAAGGTGACAGGCAAAGCGCTCGCCAGTGTAGGCCTCCCGGGGGCCCGTTACGGCACCCATTCGTTCAGAATAGGGGCGGCCTCCACTGCTGCTGCTTTTGGGTACTCCGGGGCTGAAATACGCCGCATGGGGAGGTGGGGTTCGCGGTGTTTTCAATTTTATGTCCGCCCTCTCCCACAGTGAGTACCAGCCTGGTCACCACATCTTTTCTCTCCCTCGTTTTTTCCCTTGACAGACCCTGGGTGTCGTATTACACCGGTGACAGTATGGCTGGTGGGCCATAGCTACGTGCACAGGGCAGCGCGTTACGCTGCGGCGACAGAGTGGGGACCCCGACTGGGACTGGGTGCATACGCAAGTCTCACATGGTATGGCAAGCCTGGGATGTTATGGCGGGAGCTGTTGCCATTCCTTTTTTCAGGTCGGACTGCTGACCCGCCTGACATTCTCATCATACACCTTGGGGGCAATGATTTGGGCCAGGTCACCGGCTTATCGCTAAAGCATGCGATTTGCAGCGACCTCGCCTACTTGCATTACGTGTGGCCCGCCACCACCATTGTTTGGTCGGATGTGGTGCCGCGGCACACGTATAGGGGAGGGTTCGACCTCCCGGCCCTTGACCGGGCTAGACGCATGGTGAACAGGGCTGTGGCCCGGTTCATTGTCAGCAGGGGTTGGGGGAGGGTCAGCCCTCACCCCGCCATTAGTCTGCGAAATTATGACCTTTATGCAGGGGATGGGGTCCATCTGTCGCGAGGAGGTATGGACCTCCTGTTGGGTGATTGGCGAGCAGGCCTGTTGACCGAGCTGACGGTCTGGGGGGGGCGTCGAGCCTTCTTTGAAGCCCCTCCGTGTGGCGGGTAGCACTGGTAAGGTAAACATTATGACCCACAGGTATCCAGCAAGTTCGCAATTGACTGGACAACACTAGACAGGCATAAGTTGTTTAAACGTTGTCCGGTCAACGACGAACTAGGCGACGGGGTGATGTCTACAGCTAGACAGCATGCATCACCCCGTGATTTTATGGATACGCGTCAGAGGGTGGGGTCATTAGTTAGATATTGACTACGGTCAACAATTTGTTTGTTGTCAACATACAAATTGATACAAATAGATACATTGTAGCAATTGCCGTTGGCAATTTTGGGTGGTACCTTACCAGTGTTACTTCGGCCTGCTTGCCTTAAGAATTATGATTGGTCAATTACCAATAGAAATTTATAATTCGGACTAGGGCATGAATCAATAAATGTGGCCCAATGCCATTATCCACTTTTATCAGTGTCTGAGTCCTTTATTGGGGGGTGCGCCTGCAAAGAGCCTCATCAAAGATTGTGGATACAATTGGATGTACCCTGGACAGCAATCTCGCCAGCTAATCTTTCTAACACTGGATCAAACCAAAGGAGATAGAGGAAGGAGCTCACTGGTCAAAGAATAACATTAAAGGAGGACATAGCTGAGGAACTCAACCTTCCATATGTCACTTGGAGGACCTGGAACAGGCTGAGAGTCAGAGTGCCTAAATGTAAGCCAAACATGCTCAAGTGGAAACCGCTGGCTGATAACAACATGCTCTGTGAATGTGGAAGGATACAGAACCCAGCTCACTTACTGGTCTGCTGACTACTACTAGAAACATGCAGCAATGAAGACTTAATTTTGGTCAACAACAAAGCCAAGAAAGTGGCTCCATTTCTGCAATCCAAAATTTGATCTGGACATGAAAGATGAAGAAGAAAGCCTCTAAGAAATCTCTTCAGCACATTTGGCAAAATTACTTTGCTGCTGATCCCATTGGTTGATGTGCCAAGTTTGTGGACAGATAAACCTTGAGAGACGAGTAGAAAAGACCTGATCCCTTTAGTTTTGGAAGGAATTGTAGAACTATACATAATGAAGGAGGTGGACATGTTTTCTGTAATGATGCAGCAAAGCTTACAAAATTTGTCCATTTGTACTTGTAGCTTTTTCTGGTTGATTGTTTCCTAGATCTTTCCATTACCTTCTTTAGTGTGAATTCTTCAGGCTGTCAGGTTGAAGGTCTGGGTGATGAATGGATCTGTTGGCTAGAGATAACAGGTAAGGAATTTGAGGGAGATGAAAGTTGTGTGATGTCATTGTTTCAAAGTTGAAAACAATGTCTAGTATGACCACCCTGGTGCTATAAAAATTATATTTGACCTCTCTTGACAAAGTGTTACAATTACCTTGTGTAACAAGGTTATTGGTGGAAAGAGGAAAAGGTGGTTTGCAGTTCCTGGGATGACGAATGCATCTACTCGACCCTCTCTGGAGCAATAACTCATACATTTCTTGTTGTCCTTTGTGGTAAACAGATATATAAGTGGACAATCCTAGTTTTTGCTTAAGAATTCAAAAATCTTGTTCACTAGCTCTCACTCATGGTTTTGAGACATCTGATGAGTTAGGTCATCAGATAGGCAATTTGATTCTCCTACAACATGTATGACATGCAGGAATATATGTTGCTTCAGGTACTACTCCCAAAGATAAATGATGAGAAACAGAAGGCATAGTGAATGTTTGCTTCCCTGCTTGTTTATGTAATTAATGCATGGTCAGGTATTGTCTGTAGTGATCAATACTATCTTGCTTGAAATAATGTCTTGAATGTTTTTAGAAAAGTAAGAAGTTCTTACTCAATTATATACCTTCTCTCCTCTCTCTCTCTCTCTCTCTTTCTTTCTCTCTTTCTCTCTGACCAAAGTACAAGTAAACCCCATTTTACAGAAACCCCATTCTACAGAAGGGTGTTTTGCTGAAAATGTGCCCCGTTTTACAGAAAAACCCCATTTTACAGAATGCGATTTCCCAGAGCGCATTGTGCCTGGTGGGCTATAAAAGACCACCCGCAGTCATTCTGGGCCCTGTGGGTGGCAGTAGAGTGGTCTGGAGAGGAGTTAGAATTTTTTTCAATAATGTTTTTTCCCCAATGCATTCTTATGGGAATGCCTCATTTTACAGGGGGAAAATCGAGTTAAGGAAAAAGCTACAGAATGGACTTTTCCCATAAAACAGGCTACTGTACATGAATTTGGTGAGACAAGCAGTGTGTACCCCATCCTCTCAGGCTGGCACTGATTGTCACTTGCACTGTTGGATGAAGATCCCTGAAGGACCTCCCTATTGATAGGTTCTGATCCAGAGTCCACCGCTAAAAATGTTTTTGTTTCTGACATCCCATTCAAAAAAGCAGACTTCACCATTGGAACTCTGATCACCTCTCAAGGTAATTGGTTCCATTGTTGCACTGCTTTAACAGTTAAGAAGTTTTCAGGGGAAATCTGGGTTCTTGTAGTTTCAGCCCATTATTATGTGCCTTGCGCTCTGGGAAGATCAAGAACAGATCCTGTCCCTCTTCTTTACGACTACCTTTCAAGTATTTGAAAAGTGCCATCATATCCTCCCTCAATTTATTTTTCTCAAGCCTTCAGTTCCT
The DNA here is from genome assembly GCA_035047305.1 of Bradypodion pumilum. Lineage (NCBI taxonomy): Eukaryota > Metazoa > Chordata > Lepidosauria > Squamata > Chamaeleonidae > Bradypodion > Bradypodion pumilum. Next base: position 264,911,536 of record JAWDJD010000001.1, read on the forward strand.
TCAGTCTGTCTTCATAGGGACAGGAAAAGGAACTGTGGAATTGAATTCACCAAAAGGTGGCTTCATTTCACAGTTTTAACATTTGGCCTAGACATGGAAAATGAAGAAGAATTTATCATGTACTACTGTTGTTGCTCACTTTTGGAATAAATTGTTGGTTGCCTTGTTTTGGAGTAGATTTGGGATTACATAGAACTTGTGCCAGAAACACAAATGAGGAAGAAAGAATGAAACAAAAGAACTGGTACCTGAATAACCCAAAAATGAATGAGGCATGTCAAAAAGAAGTCAAAAATGAAGGAAACTCAAATGCTTCTGCTGTGCACATCCCTAGTAAAAGTATCTTAAATAAATAAATTACATTTGCTCTAACAGTTCATAGTGGATTTGATGCAAAGCTCCATCTCTGAGATTCTGTGCAAAATGGAATGTTTGGTTCATGATTCCATACAGAAATTTTCATTTTGCTCCTCACTCTTGCATCAGAATGAAATGAAACCATCCTGACTTAGAAAACCTTACCTGACAAGGCTTGTGATTTATTTCAGAGCTTGCACATAAAACCCTGTCCATATTGAAAGCATGTGCAGTGTCAAAAATGCATACAATAGACCCTCAGATAACGACGTTACTTGGTTCCCCAAGTAGCGTCGTTATGCAGAAAACATCATTATGCAGTTTCCTATGGGAGATCTCCCACAGAACGACAAAAAAATGTTGTTATTCACACAACGTTTAAAAAACCGTTAATCAATAATGACGCTATTTGGATGTGTCGTTAGTCAGGGGTTCACTGTACATTTGAAAAAATGGGTACGAATACGCTTTAGTCACTGGAAAAATGCAAAGGAAAGTGCAAATATTCAAGAAATTGCACAAATAAAAGGGTACATTTTGGAGAAAATGTAGACACATGCATATACATAAATTTTAACGAGGGAATGGAAGAACAGTCTTGCCATGCAACAGGATAAAAGAAGAATTCCACTGGGGATTCTGAAAGAGTCGATGAGAATGACAAACTCTTCGCATCTATGCATGTGAGCAGGAAGTAGATGGGGGGAGGGGGTACGAACAGGGCCTTTTTTGTTAAAGTATTAAAGCTTCCAGGAAAAGCTTTGCTCAGCTCTGTCTCTCTTCAGGTACCTAAGATATGTCTTGTCCATCAGGAACTTTTGGATAGTGCTCTCTTCAACTTCTGCTAGTTTGAATAGCTGCTGAAAGATCTTGAAACATAATTTTAAGCAATGGTTGCCTGTTTGTAATGTTTTTAACTTTGTAATGATTTTTTCTAATTATATTGTTCAGTGATTGTTTTGATTAAAAATTGAATATGATATAAATGCTTTAAAATGATTAAAACAATTTTACATAATTGAGGATTATACACATGTTTACAAAATTAAGAATTATACACAAATTTACACCATCTTCCATCAGTCTTGTCCATCTGACATGAGCTTTCAGAGATAACAGAGAGCTGGATTGTGTTGTCAGCCTCATTTCCCCACTATTTATCCACCTCACCACAAAGGTTTCACCCATGCTCTGTTGGTGAAAGCTACAAGATACAAAACAAATGGAAAGTTATCCATTTTGCACACACAAACTCAAACCAGATCTGCCCTGTGATTCTGAAATGTTCTTTTCCTTCTGATGGAAAATCAGGAAAGGAAACGGAAATGCCAAAGGTAGCAGAAAGTCTACAGTTCTCATGCTTGGATAGGAAGCAGATGTGGTTTTTTTAAAAAAAAATCTCAAAAGGGAGGCTTTTCTCATCAGACATTCTTCCCACATAGACTTATGGATTTAGATTCCAATTTCCAGCTGTTCTCCTTGTATTAAGAAGATCTATTCAAGCAAACAGGAATTACTTAGGAAATGCATTCTAAGGAGAGTAATCCTGATGTCATTTATAACCGTCCCAAATTTTCAAAAGTTTGGGGCAAACATGTTTATAGACTGCAGGAAACTGACATTGGAAATCTAGGATTGATTCTCCCCACACCATTTGTTTAACAGAAACTGTCAAGGAAGAAACAGGCATCTACATTGCCTATTTCTCAAATAATGACTTAATCAGAATGTCAATTTAGCTTCTCTCTTGTTCTTTCCTGGTTTCTATACTAAATTGGAAATATTTGGATATTGCATTTTCTTTACTGAAAGTGTCACTTGTGAACATGACTTAGCACAATGCACAATATCCTCACAATGGGTAAGGACAGTGGATTCTGAGAGTGCAAAGCATTATGCTAGAGGTGTCATTGCACATAGGGGCCATGTGCATACATTTTTTTTGACTCACTGTACATTTTGTTAAACTTGTTGTACAGCTTTCTGGTTTAAAATCAGTTTTCTTATTTTCTGTTGTGTAGCTTTCTGAAATAAAAAGATGTTTGCTTCTTGGGAAGCAAGCTATGAGAAACCTAGGCAGCATAATAAAAAGTAGAGACATCACCCTGCCAACAAAAGTCTGCATAGTTAAAGCAATGGTCTTCCCAGTAGTAATGCATGGCTGTGAGAGCTGAACCATAAGGAAGGCTGAGCGCAGAAGAATAGATGCCTTTGAACTGTGGTGCTGGAGGAGACTCTTGAGAGTCCCCTGGACTGCAAGGAGATCAAATCAGTCAATCATGAAGGAAATCAACCCCGACTCCTCCTTGGAAGGACAAATACTAGAGATGAAGCTCAGGTATTTTGGCCACCAAATGAGAAGAGAGGACTCACTGGAGAAGGCCCTGATGCTAGGAAAGATCAAAGACAAAAGGAGAAGGGGGCGACAGAGAATGAGATGGTTAGATGGTATCATTGACATGGTCAGTGTAGATCGGAGGATGACAGAGGAGCCTGCCATGCGATGGTCCATGGGATCGCAAAGGATCAGACTCGACTGTGCAACTGAACAACAACAAAAAAAACAACAACAACAACTTTGCGAAGTATGACAAAACATGTCAGACGAACTGGGAAATATATTTTCCTTCAACCTCTGCAGCAAAATAATATGCTACTATTAAATTTTGCCTTTGTCCTCTTGGTCTTTTTTCTTAGGAAGTTGTTTTTTACAAGAAAGTTTCAAGACATACAAACACACATCCCAGTTCTTTTTTCCCTTGCAATTTAGACATACATCATCATATAACCCCAGGATCTTGTGGCTTCTCAGAGGCTAACACGTCCTATCAGGTATGAGCATCCCAGGCACATTTCATTACCTGTAAATGCTTTTTCTGATGAAGTGGGCTGCAATCCATGAACTCTCATACCAGATTGAAACCATCAGTGTCTGGGCTGCCCTATGTTTCTGATATTTGTACTGCAACTGATCAATGTGAGTGTGCCCTCGGCCCCCACCTCAAAAATAAAGCCCCTTGTAGCCTCATTGCCTTCCATTTTCTGATTGTTTGTTTAACAGGACACAAAGTGTAGCAGTAGGGTGAGAAAACCGGGAAGGTCTGGATGCACTACTTGACTGCCTTGCCCTTTCATTAGCAGTTAAAATCTCATTCAATTTGAACATCTGAATATATGGAATGAATGTGTCCAGGTATGACAGACCAAGGCCCTCCTACAATCCAGAATCACTTGATCAGTAAGGGAGAGAAAGCAAGGGCCCTAGATAATCCAACAGTTAATTTCAGGAGAGTAGACTGAGCACACAGATCAGCGGGCCACAGTATTTCCCACTTATGATGAGATGTACTGTATTTCTATTTGATTTAGTATTTATTTCAATAATTGACATCATATGAAAACATTAACATGTGTGAATTTCATGCAGATTTGCCACATCTTTTGTCCTTTATTTGGTGATAGACATCCTCTGCTATTAAAATGTATAAACCCCCTAACTGTACATGGATTTCTTAGAGATACTACTGTCTGAAAAGTAATTTGAACAGAAACATTTTGGAAACTATTGTCAGACATGTTATGGATCAAGCCCACATTGACCACCTGTTAAGCTCTATAAGACATCTCATGTAAGAATAGCCCATGAAAAAAAAAAACACTTTTAGAAATCTAGTTAAGCCCATGTGTTCAATGTTTATCAAATCACATATTAATAAAAGGAATTATACCAAGAGCTAACCTTTGAACCAGCCGGAGGAAGAGAGTTTTTGTAACATGTGCCAACAATGCACACTGTGTCCCCAGCTGGCAAAATGTTGGCAGCTATTCAAAAGCCCATGTTAACAATGATGCTTTTAAATAGATAGCTAGATATACAGTAGGTCTTCTGTGTCTCAGCACACTTGTTGGAACAGCTTTTTAAATCTAAACCACAGTCCTCATGAATATATAAGAAGTTCCAGATGTTCCAGCATCCCAGGACACACATTTTAACCAAGTTGGTTCTGCATTGGTTTTGTGACATGGAGGAAAGAAATATTGATTTAGCTTATCCACAGATTGGTAGTTTGATTTGATTTTATAGCTGTTCCCTACTGGATGGTCTATCTCATTAAACAAATAGCTACTTTGGGGGCTGTTTTTAAGATCCGCTGAGGGTGGCATCTGAACATGTCATGGGCTTTAACATATCCTCATTCTAAGAAGCACATGGTGAGGCAGAAAAATAATTGGTGCCCATATAGGCATGAAGCAAAAGGTAGTCCCAGAATGTACAAACCATAGCCCTGAGGGTAGCAGGTGGAAGAACCCCAACCATTCCCCCACCCCTGCACAGCCTACATCATCAGCAAGGCTGCATGGAGGAGTGGGGGAGCAAGTTGTTGCTAGTCATGTGAGAAGGTTGTATATATGGCCTTAGTTGCAGCAGGTAGGAAGCTATCTCAGTTATGGTTGCTGGGGAGAAGGAAAGTATTTGTATCTGTGTCCACCCATCTGTCTGTATCCATGTAAACGTTCATGATGTCTCGTTATTCCTAATTCAGAATACAGTATAGAAAATCTGGTCCACTCTGTAAACATCCACAGCCAGTTTAATCACAATATGCTAACAAATGGCTCCTTTAAAAGTTCTGCATGTCCAGAGCTAAGCAGAGGAAGGGAGAGAGCCTGCTGGACATAAGGTCGAGAGGAGTTCCATAACAATGTTGCCACCACAAAGAACTCCATACTCCTAGCAGATACCTTTCTAGCCTCCCTCAGAGTGGGCAGCCACTGTCCAAAGGATGGAGAGGATTTGGTTGTTCAGGCCAGGTTCATCTGAGAAAGATGCTCCAGCAGGTACTGAGTGTAGAGATTTCATAACTAGGGAAGAATTGATTTTACTTCTTTACTCTGTTTGCTCAATGCCAAGTGTGCCTTAACAATTAATCTGTTTTATTATGTGAAAATGTGTAGCTTTGATTAGTTCAAATGGATCCATTTTGGAAGGCTGTTGTACGCAGAAGCCAACTTCTGACCAATTAAAAGTGGCAGGTCAACCTGCTCTCTGTTCTCAGACAGTGAACCTGAGAAAGTGTCTGTTCTCAGACTGAGCACCAGGGAGCAGTGCGCTTTTCAGACTCACCACCTGTGGGCCGACGTGAGATTCACGTCTTTCTGATGGGAATGCTGATTAAATGTCCTGCCTCACACTGCACTTCAAAAAGCAGGTGTCTGTCAATCAGAACATCTCTGCATGCGTTCTCACTAAAACAGTATAAATATTGTGGTGATTAAACCAGATTATAGAGGGATAGGGCAGTAATCTCATATTATCGAGATGCTGCTCTCCGCCTTCCAGAACCGATCCGACCCGTAACACTGCATGGGCGGCCCGAAAGCTGCAGCCTTTTTAGATAAGTATGGCTTTTCTGAAATGCTATTTTCTTTCTTAGAAACATGTATTTTTATAGCGTAGTTAAGTGAGGATTTTTTATATGCTGGAATTCTCTTTTTATTCCAATTAATCTTTGAAACGGACTTCGTCGTCAAGAGCTGTTATTCTGTCTCCTTCCTGCCATGAAGGAGCAGAAGGGAAATTTCTCAGATAAGGCCTTGTTACTGCAATGCTTTGTTTCTCGGCCAGCACAGCTGAAGCCAATAATCAAAGGGAGCTAGAGGGGAGAGATTTGGGGAGTTTCACCTTCCCAGGACTGTGCCTTCCTCCCCCTCATTTATCTGCAACATTGAAGGCCAAATTCCCATAAGGACAACCGTGATAAGGGTGTATAGAATCTAGTGGGTGAAGCCACTACAAGACCCAGAGGGCTTGACAGAGTTTTTCAAACTGCGACACTTTTTAAAGGCATCGCCATTACCCACTAGATCCCCACTTTTCTCACTAGTTCACCCTGGCCGGGTTAATTTAGCCAAAGCACCCTTTTGCAATGCTACCAAAAGTCCGCTTCACCTTCTTTCTCTGAGTTGGCAAACCATTCCACTAGTCCAGGGACGAGGTGACCAGACCAGCTGATCAGGGTGAGCAGGTGAAGAGTGGCCACCACTAGGCCAGGTCTTGGGCAAGCCAGTGACAGAGCGAGTTGGGGCCTGGTTGACGGGTATGAGACTGAGGTCCTAAACCACTCAGAGGTTGATAGTTTAGAACCAAAACCTTGAATTCAGCCTGATTATTTTTTCCTATAAAGACCTATTGATAATCTGGATGGCCCATTCCACTATCACCTCCTTGGCTACTTTTACAAGCCAAGAAGGAATAAGATCATTATTGACTTGCATTGTGCAATTACATTGTCCATGTCAGTAGGTGTCACAGTTGACATTGATCCAACACAATCAGACATGATGGCACATTGGTCATCTCTTTTCACTTTATTGTTCCAGCAGAAGTGTCAAAATCCCTTTGGATGACTTCAATCTAAAATCTAAAATGAACTGCAAATTTCTCGCAAGTATTGACAATCAGATTGAAGTCCTAGATCGGAGGACTTCAGATTGAAGTCCTAGATCTCCTTAGGCAGAGGAAATGAGGTCCCTGAGAACTCTATAAAGTTCTAGCTGCCAATTTTCAGCTTCACTAACCTGTTTGTTGAAATAATTTCTTTTCGCAGACCTTACAGGCTTTAACTATTTTCTGGACATATTTATTACTATGGCCAAATTACCATCTGAGGGAACTTTCTTTCATTTGCACTCTAGCCTTCTCCTATGATGCTTCCTCACTCACAGCTCATCCATGAACCATAGAGATGTGTGAGCTTTGCATCGGAGAGGGCATTTAGGTGTGATTGTGTTAGCTGCCCTGATCACCATAGCATTCCACGTGGTCACTTCAAGAGCAGACCATCTTAATTGGTCCCTTCTCCCTGCAGATGGATGACATAATTGCCAGCCCAAAATTGTATCAGACAGTGATCCAACAATGACACCACTTCTTCTCCTCCTCCTCCTCCTTCTGTCATATCCAAATCTAAATATTGGTGATCCCCATGGCAATCAGCCATGAAGATTGTCCTGGGAACAATATAATGCAATGGCCTTTCATTTCTTGACATAATTTGCTACAGACCTCATGCTGGCTTAATTTGGCACTGCCAGGATCTTTGAAATATGGCACATGAGTACATCAAATCCTGAAGCAAATTCAGAAAATTCAGCCTTCCACATCGCAGCATGATCCTCGTACCACTGATCCAGTCCTGAGTCACTTTCTAGTCCTGAGCCCCTTTGGCACGCAAAGTCCTCCCAGCCCTAGGCCAGTATTGAAGAAGCTGCTGTGCTCCATCAAGATGGATTCAAGTGGGATTTAATCCACCGGGGATCCATCATCCTTCCCTGTGGAGTTCAGCACCCAAGGCCTTTAGGCATTGGTCTTCTATTAATACTTCTCAATTCTTTGCTATCACTTGGGTCCAAATACTCTGCTTTAACAAACCATGGCCTGGAGCAAAGAATATCCATGACCTTTCATTTACTCCCAGGTAGCAAAAGCCTCAAAAATCTTTGCTGGAGAGCCACTGTCTGTCCAAGTTAATAATTCTGGATGAGTGGGGCTTCTGAAATAGCTTCATTATAAAGTTTGAATGTTTACAGGGCAGCTTCATATTGTTCGTATTAGTCTCTCATTTTCTAATGAACTCCTCCACTTGGTGTATGTGATCTCTCTCTCTCTCTCTTTCTCTCTCTCTCTCTCTCTCTCACACACACACACACACACACACACACACACACACACACACACACACACACACACACACACACACACACACACACACACACATGAAAACGTGTTTCTGATTGAATACATTTCCCCTCAGAGAAAGATTTTGCCAGACTTCCAAAGTCTGTCTGTTATTCTGACTGATTTTTAAGCAAAATATGCTGGTTGGGTTGTTGTTGTTTTTTTTTAAGAAAACACATTAACCATTAACATTGGACATCCACTGATGCTTTTAATGTCTACCAAATTATCCTTATTTCAGAGACAAACCCACTTGGACATTGGTGCTAACTTATCCTGGGATGCTAAAATCACATTTTCTCTTTCATCTGTCCTGTTTCTCTTCCAAAAAAAAAAGATGCAAATCATTTGCAATTCAAATTAACCTTAGGGATGCTTGCTGGTTCAAAATGCCCTCCATTAGTTAAATGGGCTCTGTTTACTTTGTCAGAACACAATACAGGCATGAAACAAACAGTTTTCCTTAGCTAAAGTACTTTGGACATCAAATGAGAAGGGAGGACTCACTTGAGAAGGCCTTGATGCTGGGAAAGGTGCAGGGCAAGAGAAGAAGGGGGCGTCCAAAATGAGATGGATAGATGGTATTGTGGATGCAATGGGCACAGAGCTGGGCGGGCTGAGGAGGATGGTGGAGGACAGAGGGGCCTGGAGGAAAATGGTCTATGCGGTCGCAAAGGGTCGGAATCGACTGTGCGACTGAAAAACAACAACGTATTGAAGAGAGAGAAACTCACCCAAATGCATGACAATAATAATAATAAAGGAAGAAATAATTCATAAGAAATATATTTCCAGGAAAATGGCTTGTATGGCTAACCACTGGATTAGCCTTCTTGCCACCTAAAGAAAGGAAACTACTTTGTAATAGGAAAATTATTTTTTATATCTCTGATCTTGCTTCCTGTTTTCTCTCCTTGCTGATAATTTCAGCATTTCTTTTATGAAGAGCAGTTCCAGATTCTATTATTCTTCTCTTCTCAGACATTCTTATAGGAAATGAAAAGCTGTTCTAACCTTCCTTCCTGTTCATAAAGTCCTTTAAGAAGTGGATAAGACCGGAATCTTCTAACTTGGGATGTCTCTTTAACCTCTTTCCGGGTCAACCTTTGGGGAAAGCAGGAAAAATGCATTTCAAACCTAAGTTGAGGCATTTTTAAAGAACATTTTGCCAAGTAAGTACAAAGCTATCACTAATCAGAATGTTAAGAGATTGGCAAATTATCTTATATGCTAATGGTTTGCAATGGCTGGGGTTAAAATAGCTAGAAATATTTATATTTATACACCCAAGTGCTGAGATATGTCTTTTGGAGCTTCCTCATAAGGAAATGCCATTTACCTTCCCACTGAAGTGGTACCTATTTATCTACTTGTAATTTCTTGCTTTTGTACTGCTAGGTTGGCAGGAGCTGGGACAGAGACAGGCACTCATTCCATCATGCAGTACTCGGGTTTTGAACTGCTGGCCATCCACCTCCCAGTCAGCGTCTTAATCACTTGAGCCATGCATGCCTGCCACATATCCACAGAAACGTGTGCAAATGCAGACAGCGCTGGCTCTTCGGCTGTAAACAGAGATGAGCACTGAACCTTAGAGTTGGATATGACTGGCTTTCGAGCAGGGGTGACCTTTACCTTTACATGAGGAAAAACTATTATTTGTTTAGTTGAGTCATTTCTATCAGTCTTCTGGTGAAATCTGCCACTCCTTGGAATCTTATCTAGATTTTGCAGTCCAAAATAGTAACACTCTGAGCTCGGAATTAAAATATTAACATTACAATTATTACCTTTAGAGACTGACACCACAAAAAGTTTCTTAATATTTGTGCCTTTTAATAAAATCTCTCATGCTGCATTGTTTTACATAAGAATGAGTAAATTGTGCTCTTCCACATGTGGATGGACCAAACTCCCAACATCCTTGACTATACATTATATTGGGCAGTATAGAGGAGGGTTACAGTTCTGCCACTCCAACTATTTTAGGTGTATCCCTGCTAATGTGAAGTGTTAGAGGGGGGGGGACCCCACATATTTATCATTTAAATTCATTTGGAAAAGAAAACATCTGCATTTGGAAGGCTGAACATAAATATTCAGTGACACACTGGGATTGTGCAATGCATGGAACAAACCAAACTCAACAAAATGAAATCTTAGGGAGAAACTCAAATTACAGGAAAATAATTGAGCTACTGGTTGGAACAGACACCCTGAATCAAGTGCCTGTTCCATAGATTTCAGGGGTCAACAACCTTTTTAAGTCGAAGGCCAGGCACACCCCCTCAGGCAGTTGAGGGGGGCGGAGTGGTGGTCTCCCACCATAAACACTGCCATAAACGCATCCGTGGCTGTCATAAATACATTTACAACAGCCGTAAACATAGCAGCGGCAGTGGGAGCAAGGGCTGATGATTTGTCACCACAGGCCGGATTTGGCCCACGGGGTGTAGGTTCCTGATGCCTGTTACATATAATTCCTCTCTTACCAGAAGCCCAAGTCAGTATACCTGCTGATCAGGGATTTTGGGAATTGAAGTCCAAGGACATCTGGAGAGCCATGTTTGCTGGGCCCTGGTCTAGAATATCATAAAAACAGTTACAAAAGTCTAAACAAATTCCATCCTAATTCACAGTGATACTTGAAATCTGTATTTCCCTGTAAACATAGGTTGGCTTTTCTTCTGCTCCTCCTCTATGGGCATCAACCTTGTATTTTTTCCTTCCAATAGACATAAGATTTGCTTCCATTTCTTTTCTTGTTTGGAACTGTTCCAATACAGAACATCTAGACAGGAGTGGCCAACAGCTTTAGTGGCCTGATACCCAATGTAGGGGCTTCCATAACAAACTAAAGGCCTCTTCATACAACACAGTGAAACTAACTTCCAAGTTTATTGTTTAATACTCTTGTTTTGCTAGTGTTTAAAAGAGCCAATGGGCTTTGTTCTTGTGGCAACAGAAGTGCTATCCCTTTGCAAGTATCTGTACTTTGGGAAAGAACCATGTGAATCTTCTTAGTTTCATTTTAACATGCAGGCATTTGGTTTTGTTTAAAATGCAAATTTCTTACAACATTTTCCAAAATTTAAAAGACTAATGAAAGCTTTTATCCAGCCTAGATGTGTAAATGGCATGTCAAACTGTTAGTGGATACAAACAAAACTGGTTTCTGTCATCTTAATGGTCATATGGGAGAGGAAGACTGGAGGGACAGAGAAGGCTTTAATCAAGATGATACTTTCAGTCAATGCTTCTTAGACTGTGATGTTAAAGAAGTGTAACCAGAAATGGTGTAGTATATTAGTAGTTTTCTCTTTCCTAAAATGGTTTTAGGGCAAACAGTTTTCTCCACCTTCCTGGTTTTCAAATGTCTATATCCCATTATCCCCAGCTAACAACTGCAGTATGAGATTTGTGGTCCATCTCAGGGAAAAGTACAAGTTAATTGAAAATAATTTTGAAATAATAAGAAAACCACATTTCTAGTGGTGAAGTGACCCTACAAATCTAACTTGTTTTTCCTTAGTATTATTTAACTGACAGGTTTGTAGTGACAGTCCAATAATTAAATGTTTTCGTTTCTGAACATTAAACATGAATAATGACATCTGTATTAATTTCCCAGCTTCTAACACTTAACAATAACCCTAAATACATTTTCAGCCCAAACATACTAAGCTCTAATTGGGTCAGTTTCTGGAGAGTTATTTATCTGTCAGAATTACTGTTCTAGATTTTCCTTCTTCCACTTAGGAGTTGGACTCAGAAAAGTAATTGATCTGGAATACAGGTTTGTGATTGCACACACACACACGAAAATGTAAGAACAGGCTGCTTTGGTTGAGACCATAACACATCCATTCTAGAAGCCACTTTTAACACTGACAATTCAGATACAGTAATACCTCATACAAAGTCCGCTTTATACAACATCGAATTCATACAACATCGCCTAATTCTTTGAAAAACGATGCCTTTGTATGAGGCATTGGGGTTTTTCCCAGGTTGCATTGTGCCTGGGCAGTATAAAATGCAGGACACATGCATGCATTGCTCTTGTGGGTTTTGCACAAGGCGAACAGTGTTTAGGAGTGGTTTTGAGCATGATTCTGGATTTTTTTTGGATTTTTTTGTCAGAATTTTTAGAAGCATTCCTGTGATTTTTGCAGCATTCTTCAGGTTCTTGGACAATCAGGGTTGTTTGACATGTTTTTGTAATGTATTTAGCCTTTAGACAATGATTTCTTAAAGCTGTCAGCTTCCTGTCTGTTTCCTTGACTTTGCCCTGAAGTCTGTGCTGTTACAGTACAATGTATCTCTATGGAAACGACATTGTACGAGGCATCGCGGCAAGGATTTGGACGTTGTATGAGGCATTGTAAGTAAGATTTTTGCAAGCCTCATACAAAGTCCAAATCCGTATCAAGTCCAAACTTGTAGAACCAAGTTTGGACATTGTATGAGGCATCACTGTATCCGTGAGATTGTGGGAAGTCTTTGTGATGTAACAGTGAACATGTTGATTTAGAACAGGATTTCTCAACCTTTTTAAGATGGGGGCCAGGTCACACTCCCTCAGACAGTGTCAGGGGCCAGATGGCCATTTTCCCCTTCCTCCACCACATGACACTTACTGGTATGGTGGAGGCAATTGGGGGGGGGGGGGACACATGAAATGACACCATGAGCCACATCCGACCCACAGGCCACAGGTTGAGAATCTCTGATTTAGAAAATAAAACTGGGCCTCAGCTATCTAACATCTGTGCGATGTTGGACTATAAGAATCATATGAGGAATCTGCTGGATTGTGTTGCTGCAAGACAACAGGAAAGGAGTCTGTCTTTGATGGGGCACAGCACTAAATGAATTTATGGACTGATCACAGTCCCAATGAAATATTTAAGTTTCCCTACAGATAATAACAGCAGCAGGATCCGAAGTTGTAACAGTGTAGGTTACTTTAACAGCTAACAGTGGACTTCTGGTTAACAGGCATATTTAAAGGTTTATTGTTTTAACAACATCCTTTCCCTTTCATTTATGTTTCAAATAAACAGATGCAGCCAGGTTGACACTTAAAGAAAAAGGAAACTAGTGTCAGTATGGCAGTTATTACAGTACAGACAGAATTAGAATTCAAATATGGCACAGTTGCTAAGGGTAAAATTGACTTCAGTCATTTCTCTCCCACCCCTCCACCTCCATCACCACCACCCGCTCTCAACCCGAAGATATTTTCATCATAAAACAAGACCACACAGGTTTAGGTCCTCTGTAGTTCTTTGTCGGCTTTTTAAAATATGCTTATTTAGTCCCTGCAAAGGTTGGGAAATGTTCTTTCTGCAGCACTGCTTTCAGAATTGCTGCATGGTTATCTTGGCTAGGAGGTTAGCGAAACTGCAATCCAAAACGGTACATTTTCCAGGGCTCTGTGTTTCTAGCACTTTAAATGTCTTGGGATGAACAAATGATATCTAGTCAACTGTATGGGGCTCAGCAGAAGAACTCTTAAAATCTTATTCTTCCACAAGAGGACTGAGCAGACAGGTTTTGCAGGGTGATCAGGAGTGATGGTGAATTCACAAGCCAAAACTTAATAAGTACAACAGATGTTTATCACAATTTGTAACAAAAAGTCCCATCACACTGTGGTTAGTCTTAGGACCTCACTTTCATTGGAAACAACAAGCAGGTTTTAGTCAGTGATTTACCTACACCTACGATGGTTGGGAGGCAGAAAGATCTTCTTGCTGTCTCCATGGTAGGATGTTGTCCTTTGGCCAGTCTCATTTGATAATCCCTGCTGCAATTCTAGGATTCCCTAACACAGGGGTTCGCAACCTATGGCCTGCAGGTTGGATTCGGCCCATGGTGCCAAATAATCCAGCACCTGACTTCGCTCTAGCCACCACTGCAACTGCCACTGGAATTGGCTGCAGACTCATTTACGGCCACGTAAATCCATTTATGACAGCCGTAAATGAGTCTGTGGCCATTGCAAACACGTTTACGACAGCTGCATATACCTTTTACAGCAGCTGTCTGGCCAGCTCAGTTGTCTGAAGGGGCATGGGCCTGCCTGCAGCTGAAAAACATTGAGAACCCCTGCCCTAACATTTTCTTGCTGAGTAGTTCTTACTCTCACAGACCAACAAATTCTGGATAGAAAAAGAACAAAGCTCCTTCCCCATGAAATATGGACTTCTAATATTGTTTAACATCCTGGCTGCCAGTATTTTGTTGTTGTTTGAATATTTCAGTTTCTTCTACTCTGTTTTAAACCGTTCCTGGAAATCATTAAATGGAACTTAGTTTATTTCTCTGAGACCTGGATGACACCAGCAATCGATCACATGATGAACGAGTCCCTGTCACAGTTCTTCAGACTGCAAATGAAAGAGACTGGTGCTTCACACACACGATACATAGAGAACATTAGTAATACCAGAGAAAAAGAGAGAGAGAGATGTTCTGGAAACCTTGCAGTCTGGATTGGTATTATCCAGGAATACTGTACTTAACCAGGTGATGTTGGATTTGCATGGACCAAACCAGACTGGCACAGCTAGAAATCAATGGCAGCTGACTTTCTGAGTTGGCCCCTGAGAACATTTAGGACACTAGCCCTGCTGCCTTCCATCAGGAACTGTTGTTGTTAGCCACCCTGAGTGGTGTTTCCCACCAGGAGGGTGGGATATAAATTACATAAATAATAATAATAACTGCTCACAGAGGCGGCTGAGCTTCTTGCAGCAGTACAGGGTCATGAGCTGTAAAGTTAGCCCAGCACTGCAGAAAGAACGATGCAAGCAAATGTCAGTATAAATATCTAGAATCGTCATGCCACATATCATCCTGAAACTGCATATGCTGAAAAATAATGAATTTAGTTTAAAGGGATGTCACAGTTGTGCCTTTGGGTGTCTTTTTGATCAAATGGGGGACAGCAGGATCACTGCGATACATGTGTTTGCCTCCATCACCTGGACCCAGCCCAAGATCCTTGAAATATGGGCACATGAGTACATCAAACCCTGAAGCAAATTCAGAAAAGTCTGGTTTCTTATCACCCAGACTGACACTACAACAGGAAGTCCTAGGCAAAATACATGCCCCATGATGGGAAATTATGTAGTTGTGCTGCTGCCACCTTTGTCTTCAGCCATGAGCTAAACTCCCTGTTGCGTATTGAGGCACATTTGCAAGTAGCGCAAGGAGTGCTCTTGCAAGAGGAAATGGCAGTTTCCCGCCATTCTAATTAACAGCCTAAAGTGGCGCAAAAAACCCTGCAAAAGGGCGTGTGTGTTATGCTAAACCAAGCCCTGTGATTGGTTACAGTTTTGGATCCTGTTCTCCATTGGTTAACTACATATATTCCCTGTTATGATTGGTTAGTTACGTTTGTCCGATGGGTTGCTACTTTGTATCCAGGAGCCACCGCTGGGGAGACACTATATAAGTCCCACGGGTAAACAAGGGTGGGGCCGGGCCGGATCTATACGTCCTACACCTCACAGGTAGCCTGGTAGCACTAAGCCTGGGTCCCTCCATTATGCGACGCTTCTATGGTAGCTAGTTTATTGCCTATTGCCGGGTAAGAGTCCGGAGGGACTGAATCCACTAGGATTGTATAGCCATCTCGGGATCCGGAACACCTTGTAATCTCATCTCTATTTGACTGTTAAATAAAGCCTGTTGCTGTTTGTTCATCCTTGTCCTGGACTGGTGCTTATAAGGGCTGGATCTAACACTCCCCCAGTTGTATCACACTCAACAAAACAGGTGAAGTTGACTTTTTTCTAGAGAAAACAAGTCAGAGTTTAACCTCTTAAACAAGTAGGAGGTTAAACTCATTAGCATATGCGCTGCTTGACAGCTTCACACTTTTAAGATTGAAAAGGGGACATTTACAGTAAAACTAATCTGAATAACAAACCATGGATCATTTGTTACTTCTAGCTGTAGGAAGCTGTATTGATATGCATGCTTATGTGTCCTTCTGCTTGATTACTCTTTACCCCTTTACCTCATAACCTTTTTACCTCTGCATCTACTGTATATAAACCATATCTGAAAATTTTACTCCTTTGTCTGAAGAAGTGGAATTGATCCACCAAAGCTCACAGTACAAATATAGCAGTTAGTCTTTAAAGTACTGCAGTGTTTTTATTTTATTTTATTGTTTTTGTTTTCTGATTCTTCTAGAAGGTGCCTCAGGCACGGTGTTGCCTGTGAGCAGCTGAGTACATCAGGAAAGGGTAGGGTTCTCCTAGTAACATCCCCATGGGTTTGGAATCAACTTCTGGAAATCAAGAGATCGGTCAGCACACTTCATTGATAAGTTTTAGTGGGGAAAGCATAAAGCATGTTTGTTTTCCCAGGCACTTGGGAGAGAAAGTTGGGTTTCATGGCTATTGGGTGAGGAACAATCTGAGTCTGGGTTATATATATATTTTAATTGGCTTGATTAAGTTATTACTATTTTAAGTGGCTTTGTAAGCTGCCTCAAGGACTTCAAAGGGGCTAACAATGGTTTAAATAAATAATTTAAATGTTGAAAAAGGTACCTCCTCACCAAAATTCAAACAAAACAAGAAGAAATAAATATACAACCTTTGCTCCTGGGATATCAAAAAATTAAAGCTTTCAGGGGAAAGTTATACTATTACATATTATTTTACATTACCACTAAGAAGGAAGAAAAATTTCCTTGGGGCTATTTAAAACCCTCAAATAAACATTTGGAACCTACCAGATAACAAAACCTTGAGATATACTTTTCACTTTATAGAAGGCCTTTCATACTTAGGAAATATAAACCTCTCATCACATTGACCACAATTAGGCTTACAGCTTCATATAGCATTATATTTTTCTAAACATACTTCATACAGACCTCAGGCAAACCCACAGTCAAGCTTGCCATTGACTGAAACCACAGCTCATGAGACTGATAACCCGATCCTGTTTGTACACCCAATTAGATGTATGTCCCAATGAAATTAATGAGATTTACTCTCGGGAATGTATGCGTCTGACTGCTGTTCAGTTCTGTTACTGGAGCTGATCCAAAACCAGTCCTTCCAGATGTTTGGTGCTTTCCTTTTGCTTTTCTTCTCCAGATGTGGAAGTGTCTTTTCAATATATAGCCTCTAAGGTTGAGAGTCAAGATGCTTCATGTGACCTCCTTGCCTCCTTTTGCCAATCCTTGCCACCTGAAAGAAAGGAAATAATTGAGATTTTTTTTCTGAAAGACACAGGGTGCTGCTGTTTACATTGGCAATAAATACAGTAGTGGCCACTTAGCCTGTCTGCTGGTCAAGAAGAAGGAAGGGAAATATCCTGAACTGTTCTTGTATCTTTCACTGGTGGACAAACATTTAAGAAGTGAAACTTTTCATAGGAAGGAGATAAAATATTAACTCTGTACACGCATGGGCTCCTAAGAGGCCAACAACAACAACATGCAAGTTAGTTCCTGCCCATGGATGTGAACTAACCAGTATATGTTCCAGCTCATTCTGAAGGAGGAATTGACTGTCTATAGACCCAGATTCCTGAAGAGAATTATAATCATATGATAAAGTTTCAAAATCCTATTAAATGCTGTTGATTGAAAATCATGGCAACCCTGCCTGCTTTTAGGAGGGAAAACTAGCAATATTTTCCCAACCCAACTCCATAAACAAGCTATGGTAATAGAATTGACCATACTGCCAGTGACTCAATACCTAGTGTCAGGTGGCGGTTAACTAACCTGACAACCTAGGGGACTAATGTCCTCCTTGGGTGCCAAAATCCACATGGTCCCCTAAGTGGATTAAAGCCCACTTGAATCCATCTTGATGGGGGGCAGCAGCTTCATCAACACTGACCTGGGGCTGAGGAGGACTTTGTGTGCCAAAAGGGCTCAGGACCAGAAAGTGACTCAGGGAACTGGATCAGTGGTATGAGTATCATGCTGCAATGCAGAAGGCAGATGAATAGCCACAGCATTATATTCTCAGGACAGTCTTCATGGCTGATCACCATGAGGATCACCTATATTTGGATTCAGATCTGGCTGAAGAAGAAGACAGTAGACTAGACAGAAAAGTTACTGTCAGCCTTCAACAAAAGTGAGTTACAACAAATGCAGATTTAATATTATTTTATAAGGAATAACCAAAGAGGTTATGTACTAAGTAGGCATGCCAAAGGCACACATTCCTTTTCTTCAGCAAATGGAATTGGCCTGTCTTAATAATGTTGATATTGCTGTCACTATTATGAAATTAAAAGCGAGGAAGAAATGCTGCAAGCTGGCACACAGCTTTTAGCAGTTATTTTAAAAGCCTGTTACTTCTTTTTGACCCAACCAAGGAAACCACAGACTTCCCTTTCCAAGATCTGACACTGCTGACAGTAAATCTTTTGGGGGGTTGCTTATGTATTAATAACAACTCATTAAGGACAACTTTTTCCATTAAGCTATAAAGCAGCAGCAACATCAGCAATCATGCCACAAAACGTATACAATATATATTTATTTCAATGAAAATCTGAACCAAATATGTTTGGAATTCAGTGGCCTTAGGTGACTAGCAGAAAAAAAGGAAATCTGTCAGCTTCTTTTTTAACCAGTTAATTTAAATTAAATCAATAGTGACTGAGGTTTCAGAATACAGTTTAAGTGCAAGCATAATGTACCATTTAAAGACATTTGTCTAAAAGAAAAGGAGAGGCAAGCTGGAACATTTACTTTTTTAACATGTGTGAGATTGTGCAGTCTAATAAATAAGAGTCAAAATGACTGCAAAAAATGACGGTACTGTGGAAGGACTGAAATTACTGAAAGAGTAATTTCAAGGGAATACTGTCAGATTTGTGGTGTGTATTTGCAACCTCCTTCCCGTTTTTAAAGTACACAAATACACACACATATGAGGGAGAGGGGGACAGACAAATAGAGAGAAAGAGATGAATTTTAGATGATAAACCTAGATCAAGGGATTACCCTGTTTAGACTTTTGCGATTTCTAGTGCTTCATAATTAAGAGATAGAGATTGGTGGCAAATTGCAGTGACCAAGATCTTGTTGTTCAGTAACACAGTCGATTCCGACCCTTTGCGACCCTATGGACCATTTTCCTCCAGGCGCCTCTGTCCTCCACCATCCCCCTCAGCCCTCCCAGTTCTGTGCCCATTGTGTCTACAGTACCATCCAGCCATCTCATCTTTGGCCTCCCCTTCTTCTTTTGCCCTCCATCTATCCCAGCATCAAGGCCTTCTCAAGTGAATCCTCCCTTCTCATTTGATGTCCAAAGTACTTCATCTTCATCTTTACTATTTGACCTTCTAATGAGCAGTCAGTGTTGATTTCTTCTAAGATTGACCTATTTGTTCTCCTCGCTGTCCAGGGGACTCTCAAAACTCTCCTCCAACACCACATCTCAAAGGCATCTATTCTTCTGTGTTCAGCTTTCCTAATTGTCCAGCTCTCACACCCATACATTACCACCGGGAATACTATTGCTTTGACTATTCTAATTTTTGTTTGCAATGTGATGTCTTGGCTTTTCACTATGTTCCCCAGGTTTCTCATAGCTTGTCTCCCCAGAATCAGTCGTCTTTTTATTTCATGGCTGCAATCCCCATCTGCAGTGATCTTTGATCCTAAGAATGTAAAATCTGTCACTGCTTCTACTTCCTCCCCATCTATTTCCTAGGAACTGATGGGGCCTGTTGCCATTATCTTGGTTTTCTTGATATTGAGTCTCAAGCCAGCTTTTGCACTCTCTTCCTTCAATCCAATCAAGAGATTCTTTAGGTCTTCCTCACTTTCTGCCATTAGGCTGGTATCGTCTGCATATCTCAGATTGTTGATGTTTCTCCCAGCAATTTTAATCCCATATTGTGATTCCTCCATCCCTGCATTGCACATTATATGCTCTGTGTATAGGGTGAATAAGCAGGGTGATAAAATGCAGCCTTGTCTTACTCCTTTTCCTATTCCAAACCATATTGTCATTCCATGTTCTGTCCTAACTGTTGCTTCTTGATTCATGTACAGATTTCTCAGGAGGCATATGTGGTGCTCTGGTATTCCCATCTCTTTAATTACTTGCCACATCTTGTTGTGGTCCACACAGTCAAATGCCTTAGTGTAGTCAATAAAACAAAAGTAAACTAGTTTCTGGTATTCCTTTGTTTTCTCCATGATCCAACATATGTTGGCAATGTGTTCTCTAGTCCCCCTGCTTCTTCTGAAACCAGCCTGCACCTCTGGTAGTTCTCTCTTCACATGCTGCTGAAGTCTATCCTGTATTATCTTGAGCATCACCTTGCTGGCGTGTGGGATGAGCGTAATTGTTCAATAATTCGAACATTCTTTGGCATTGCCCTTTTTTGGGATTGGAACGTATACTGATCTTTTCCAATCCTGTGGCCACTGTTTTGTTTTTCAAATCTGCTGGCATATTGAATGCAGTCATTTGATGCCATCATCTTTTAGAGCTTTGAAAAATTCAACTGGGATACCATCATCTCCACTAGCTTTGTTGTTTGCAGTGCTCTTTAGGGCCTTTATGACTTCACTCTCCAGGATGTCTGGCTCAAGTTCAATTTTTTCATCATTGTGATTATCAGGAGTGTTGAGGTCCTTTTTGTAAAGTTCCTCTGTGCACTCTTTCCATCTTTTCTTACTCTCTTCTGCATCAGCTAGCTCCTTTCTGTCTTTGTCCCTTATCATGGTCATTTTTGCTTTAAATGTTCCCTTGATTTTCCTGATTTTTTTTGAAAAGATTTCTAGTCCTGCCTCTTTTGTTGTTTTCCTCCATTTCTTTGCACTGTTCATTTAGGTAGTTTTCCTTATCTCTCCTTGCTTTTCTTTGAAATTCTGTGTTCAAATGATTGTATTTTTTCCTTTCTCCTTTGACTTTTGCATTCCTTCTTTCCTCTGCTATTTTAAGAGCCTCATCAGACAACCACTTTGCTTTCTTATGCTTCTTTTCTTTTGGTATGGTTTTCTTTGCTGTTTCCTGCATGATGTCCCTCATCTCTGTCCATAATTCTTTTGGCACTCTATCGAGTCTAAGCCATTAAATCTGTTCATCACCTCCACCGTGTATTCTTTAGGGATGCTGTCTAGGTGATATCTGTCTGGTCTACTTGTTTTCCCTATCTGCTTGACTTGATGTAAGCTAGAAGCAAGATTGATGGGAGGTAGCAGCAATGGAAGAAAGTGACTCCAGTTTCAGGGCTGCTTTAAACCCATTTGGGTTTACTGAAGTAATCCAATTATTGAACCTATTTTGGGGATATGATTCAGCACTTTGCATACCTTCTGTCAAGTGAAGACTAAAACTTAGGGTGGATTCAGGCACCGCTGAAACTGGAGTCACCCACTTTCACCCAATGGAAAGGTTACTTTGTAGATTTGGTGAAGAGAGGAAGGAAGTGGGAGGTCTGTAGAGTCTGCATGGAAGATCTTAATGAAGCTAATTTGTTGTTTTGGCATACCTTGACCCAAGCTCAGTCTCAGGACATGGATGTTCAGATGATGTTACGTAGGCCCATGTATTACACACATGATCAGCCATGGAAAGAGGAATTTCCAGATGCTCTGTCATAGCTACTCTTTGCACCCCCATTCACTGCCACCATGTCACCACTAATCCATTGGGAGGCATACGCAAGTCAACCACATTCTGAGTATTGCATTCATGTTCATTTACCATCACCCCCCTCTCACCCACACTAACGTATACTCAGTCAGACAATTTCACATTCAGTTACATACACTCTCCACAGCACTCACATCTGGTTATGCTCACAGTGCTACACCCACCTTTAATTACAATCACACTGTCTCAGTCGTGTGGGTGCTGCACCCACACTCGATTACAGTCATTCTTCCTGAGTTCACATCCAATTTAAAACAGGCATGCTGTTCCTACAGAACTGTCTGTCCCTCATGCTTTATATTGATGCACAGTGGACATGTGTCTGGGTGCTTCTCACATTCCAAGACAAGAGGAGGGAGGAGTTCTGACTGCTGCTTTTAGTGCTTATGAATCTAGCTGAGAGAAATCCATCTTTTTGCATTGGGAGAAAATATACAAAACAAGGATCACCCAGTAATGCAGGGACATGTCCACCAATTCTTGCTCAGGTTTAGCCAGAGACAAGCTAGATGATGATTATGATGATTTTGCTGCTTGTTTGCTGGTTTAGTGTATTATCCCACTATCTCTTCTCTCTGTTCTCATGACCTTTGGAAACAATGAAGAAGGACTTTCAGTGTATTCTTTACTTCTTGTTCTATGTTATATGGGTGGCTGTTAAGGTCTTGTACCCAAGAGCATTGTGCCAAAATCATAGAGCCATCAGTATACCAGGAATGCCATATCAAGAGGCTGCGGTAGGCAGCTAAAAGAAAAAGGGCACAAACTGGTATTAGTGCGTGAGACTCTTTCAGTCAGGGCAGGGGCCCTTTGGTCCTCCAGATATTTTGGATATTTCGGAACTGCCGCTTTCGCCCCGCTGCTGCAAACCGGACTTTTCTCATGGCCAGCTGGGCCTTATATTTTTGTAATTTATAATTAAGAATGTTATATTGTTTGAACTGAAATTTGGCCTTGTATTTTGACTGACATTATGTTCATGTGATGTTTTTGAACTGTAATTTATCCTGTTTTGATATTGTGCTAATGTGTTTTTGGTACTATGTATCAATTGTACTGTATTGTTAAATTCTGTATTTATATTGAGATTTTTTTTTACTGAAATGTATTTTTTGCTTTTTGTTTCTATATTTTTATTGTATATTTTATTGTCAATCCTTATACTGTATTGCATTTGTATTTCATTGTGCTGTTTATTTGCTGGTAACCGCCTTGAGTCACCCATTGGGTTTGAATAAGGCAGTATATAAATTAAACCTGAAATGAAATGAAATTAGTATCATAGAATAATGGAGAGGGAAGGTGCCTATAAGGCCATCAAATCCAAACCCCACTTCAATGCAGCAATCCAAATACTGTAATTTATCATTAGAAATTCCACACACCCTCACCATCCCTGGTGGGGCTAATGGAAATTTTTGTCCAAAGAAATAACATTTGCATGCTCTCCTTCAGTTACCAAGGGACTGAAAGAAGCATGCAATAGATGCATAAGAAGGAATTCATGGGAAATGTTATCAGCATGTTGATAATGATGGTGAAATGATGTCTTAGTTGAGCTGCAAGTCCTCCTAAGAATGGTGTCTTTTTTCTTATCTAAAAGAATTTTAACACAAGGGGTCTCTTGGATCTATACAAGGGATTCTCAGCCTGTGGGCCACAGGCTGGATGCGGCCCATGGGACCATTTTATGTGCCCCCCTCCCCAATCAGCTCCACCACACCAGGAAGTACTATGTGATGGAGGAAGGGCAAAATGGCCGTCTGGCCCCCGAAGTTGTCTGAGGGAGTGTGACCTGGCCCCCAGCTTAAAAAGGTTGAGAACTCCTGATCCAGAGGATAACCAATGCAAGAATACTAAAGCAAATTAATGCAAACTAAGAAATCATACACAAAGGCCAGTATCTGATTTTGGGATTTCTGCACATGCTACTAACTTTGCACAAAGGGATGTGCTGCTCTGTCATGTATTTCTGTATGACTAAACAATTTGTTTAAATGATTGCAAAACAAGTCACACAATAGATGGCTCACCCAACTGTGCAACATCCTGCCTAGTGTTAGTTAAGAGCACAGAAATCCTCGGCAGGATACTGGGCAAAACATGCAGAAAGCCAACATAGTCCAATCACATAATGAAAAACTAGATGTTCATTCATGGTGAAATAAATTGGAGGAAAGGGGGGGGGGGGTTTACAGGGAGGAAAAGTTGTAACTGGCCAAGCAATGTTTACTGGGTTAGATGCAGCATAACATTCACTGTCAGATCCAAAGTCAAGATAGCCACTAGGGATGTGAGGAATACCCCTAACAAGTCCTCTGCTTGTCATTTTCAATACTTGGAATGGTGTAGATAGGGTTGCCACATTCCAGTTCTTGGAAACAGCTAATTTGCATAGTATATATATCGGGTGGCACTATTTGCATAACATTCAAATTCTGCACATTAACATGTTCCAGCTTTGGCATCATTTATACAGGAACTACTGATCTGAGAGCCAGTACCATATAATGCTTCAAAGCAGAGATATACAGAGGCCTTCCAACCCTGCTTCCTGTTGCTCAAAATAAAAGATGGAGAGATCAGAGCCACTCCACCCTGTGCTTTCTTGGAGATCTTCTGACCCAACCATTGTCTGTCTCCAGGATCTAGTTTGTGCATTTTAGCCATCTGTGAAGACCCACTTTCTGCAAAGGGGGCAATGCAAACACCCAAGACAAACTAAATGGTCCAAGCAGGACAAGTGTTCAGGTTTTAGTTTTAGTTTAATGCCTCTCCCCTCTACCCCACCCCACCAAGCCAAGACCCTTAATAACTTAACTAAGGCAGTAGCTAGGATGGCAGTGAGAAAAATACTTTTAAAAATGCGACAGGCATGTCTTTCTTTCAGTCCTTCTTATTAAAAAAAGGCAACACAGAGAGCCGGAATTACTATACAGTGAAACCTCTACATGTAAATTTTTCCATTCCACAAAGTTATTTGTATGTCAAAAAAAATTGTATGTTGAAAAAACATTGGATTACCAGAAGAAACCACTCGATGTCACCATATATATTTTTTGTATGTCGAATTTTTCCTATTAAAATTTTGAATGTCGATTATTTTTAGCCAGGATTTCTATTTGTATGTCGAATATTTTGTAAGTCAAACCGTTTGCATGTCGGGGTTCCACTGTAATTTCTTTTCTTTTTAAACACCTCCCCCCACCCCAATGGATCTGAAATTAAGGGTGCTGAGGCCACCGTATTTTTGAGGATTTAATCCAGGGGTTCCCAATCTCAGGCCCATGGGCTGGGTCCAGCCTGTGGTGTCATTTCATGTGGCCCCACCCTTCCAATGGCATTCAAGATACAAAATGGCCACCTCTTTGAAGCTGTTGGGACAAAATCCCCCCTCCCAATCATGCAGGCAGGGAAAATTGGCCATCCAGCCCTCAAAGAGAGTGTGACCTGGCCCACGGCTTGAAAAGGTTGGAAACTCCTGATTTAATCAATAACTTTGGAGCAGGGGAAAAACAAGCAAAGTTCATTTCCTAGGTAAACTGCACCATCTCCTTTGTGTTTATGAGTTTCTTTTTCTTTTTTTCTTCATCCCTGATTGAGATGCCCAAGTGTCAGATTTAATATGAAGGGTCCATGGGATTCTGACACTTCATCCTGTCAATGCCTCTAGGCTCTTTGCTCCACCCTATAATGGATCCAAAGCCATTGCACGTGGTTAATTGCCATGATGGCTTCCAGCCTCCAGGAGGAGAAAAATGTACTCCCAGTTATGAAGACCTGGGATGGATGCTTTGTGTTTTCGTGTAAGGAGGGGACACAGAAGAGGCTCTATCTTTTGTTTTTATGTTATTTCATTAATTCCTCAAATGATTCTTAATGGTGACAAAGCAGTACACGAAAGTTTTGTGTTTCCCTCTTTTGTTTAACCTTTATTCCATCTTTTGTCTCTTTAATTGCCTGGAAAATTTACCAGGTGTATGGGAAATGTGAGCTATTGGAGACGACTATTGTAAATCTGATGAGTTACGGTGATATTTCCCATTTTCCCCCTCCAAGCTCTAAAATGGTTAAACCTGTATTAAAAAAGTAGAATTTGCTTGTTGAGCAGTTTATGCATTTAGAACAGTGTTGCCCAACCTTTTATTTTTGGACTTCAATTCCCAGAAGCTTAAGTCAATTCCCAAAAGCACTGAGCATCCTATGTCCTGACCTAAGCTTCTGACGATTGAAGTCCCAAAAACCAAAGGTTGGGAATCACTGAAATAGAAGGTCATGTTGATTGGGAAAGGATGTATTCTCACCAAACGTGTCAGTTAGTCAGATTTAGTCGAACCATAAAGGATAGATGGAGAGTTTTTGGCAGGAGGTCTGTGAGAACATCTGTGTCCTTGGCTTAATAAAATGAATAAGACTAAATAAGGAAGGGATGGGGCAGGTCACAGTGACCTGTGTTCTCAAGCTGATAAGACTGGTGATGAGCTAATGTAACCTACCTGGAAAGGCGAAGCACCAATTAACCATTCCAAATGTCTATTGTTAAGTTTGAACACCTTCCGAGCAAAGGGCATACAGCCAAAGGTGATGATATAGCATTTAATAGGCGGGTGGGGGACTGCAGTGGCTCAAGTGGTTAAGATGCTGAACTTGATGACTGTAAGGTCGGAGTTCGATTCCCGAGTACTGCAGGGTGGAATGAGCACCTGTCTCTGTCCCAGCTCCTGCCAACCTAGCAGTTCATAAGCAAGACATTGCAAGTAGATAAATAGGGACCACTTCGGTGGGAAGGTAAACATCATTCCATGCACTCCGGCGTTGAAGCACATGTCCATGGAAACATCTGTGTAGGCAGCACTGGTTCTCTGGCTGTAAACAGAGATGAGCACTGAACCCTAGAGTCAGATATGACTGGCTTTCGAGCAAGGATGAACTTTACCTATAAATAAGGGGAACTTAGACCCCAGGCTTTGAAGCTCTTTGAACATCAGAAGTATCAGCAGTGTCCCTGCTACCTTACCGGGCTCCAGGTAGATGGAGAAGGGACGGAGGGATTCCCTGATAGGTAAATATGCTTTGTTGCTTGTATGCTGTTTCTTGTCTCTTGTTCCCTGCTTTATCTCTTGATATGCATTGTTTAGAAAACTGTCTAATAAAGCCTTGTTTCTTCACCCACTGAGTGTTTATTGCCTCTGAGATCCTAAAAGAACCTGAAGGCCACCAGACATGGCCAGCTAAGTTGGCATTACACCATCATTAAATATTAGATATTAATATCATTGGGTATTAGAATAGTGCTATAAGAGCTTCTGTCAGCAGCCAGTCAGAACAACTAATAGGAGGGAAGGGGAGATCTTGAATGTGAAAAAGGTCCTATTTGATAGATTTAGAATTGTTACTTGGTAATTTACTGTATATTTATTCTATTAAAGGTGTATATGTAGAAGGGCAATTTTTGTGTTGTTCTTATTGGCTGCTTTGTTCAGTATCAAGCAGCCCTCCAATGGCTGTCTGACTAACTCAGGGGTTCTCAACCTACGGCCCGGGGGCTGGATGCGGCCCACAACAACATTTCATGTGGACCACCACCACCTCTGCCACACCTGGAAGTGCCATGTGTGGCAGGCAGGGCAAAATGGCTATCCAGCCTCCAGAGCTGCCTGAGGGAGCATGACCCAACCCTTGGTTTGAAAAGGTTGAGAACCCCTGGACTAACTGCTTCTTTGCCCCTTTTCTACACTGTAGCCTGGAGGCCCTTTTTGGCAATGGTGCTGAACTCATACTCTTGTTTTTCTTTTTCTTTTTGAGTGCTTTACTGAACTTTAAATAGGTTACTGGCTGAGTAAGATTTCTATTGCAACAATCTGATGATTTTTTCCCCCTCTTCATGTACTGTTGCCCAGCCATCTTCTGGGATAGATTGAATCTCTGTTGTCTTGCCTTTGTGCTTTTTGCAGTAGTTTTGAGGGTTCTCTTTGGACTAGTGCCAGGAAACAAAAAAAAGGGGGAATCAGCAAATTAAAGAACCTGAAAGAGGTTTCCTTTTTTTTCTTGAATGAAAAGAGCAGTGTGCGATGTGCGATGTGCGTGCGTGTGTGTGTGTGTGAGAGAGAGAGAGAGAGAAGAAAAATGAAAGAAGTGCCTGAAAGAAGGAACAAAACAAAAGAAATATAGCACCTCTCCAATAAGGGGCCATTCAACAATTACGTAATCCATTATTATTATTATTATTGGGGGGTTGACCCCCTCCCCCCATGTAATCTGACCATAATTTTCACTCCGACCCCCTCCCCCACCTTTAAAATTATGTAATCCAGAGCTTTTGTATCGAAACTCTAATTTTTTAGAGCTTTTCACTATTGGTGCCTAATGAAGAACATACCGGTGAGGATTCAATAATCTCAAATCAGATCAAAATTCCCAGAGATCATTTTTAAATCTAAAAAAGTGCCATATTTCGAAAACGCAACAGCTCCAAATGGATTACATAACCTTTGACCTGACTCCACCCCCACGTAATTTTCCGTAATTCAGATGGCAGACCCCTCCCCCCCTTGAGGATCACGTAATTGTTGAATGGCCCCCAAATGCTTCAAATAGGTTGCCATGAGTTCATTATGCCAGTGACTGTTGTAGTGCAAGAGATGTAGGATGTCACAAAGGCATTAACAGGATGGTAGCTCATTTTATCATTAGGTTTTGGAGCAGCATTGTGTCCTAGAAAAAGAAATACGCTACGCTAAGTTAGCACTAGCAGGATAAACCGCCAGGTTCGTTCCGTTTTCCTGTGGGGCTGGGTGTCATTATGGTACTGAGTCATAGAGGAGGGTGTGCTACAAGCAGTAGTAATTATATAGTAGCATGCTGGTGGTCTATCTGGAGGAAGGAAGGGGAATTTTAAAAACAGCTGTCCTAAACTGAATTCAGGATAATGGGTGGAGGTGGAAATCTATGACCATTTAGTTGGGCTCCTCTGGTCCTGGTTGCTGACGGCACTCAACTTCACTTGGTCCCCTGTGTTCCCTCTGCCCATGTGATTGCCTGGCCACAGGGCCATCGCCAGGGCCATAGAACATTCTGAAAAAATATCCACCCACCAACATCTAGAATCCTGGCTATGGCCCTGCCTGGCCATGTGGCCACCACCGGCTGGCCCTGAAGCCCCCTCACTTTTAATCCCCCCCATGCTGTTTTATAAGGCTGCCTGGCGCATTCTCAGCTCAAACAGGCTCAGGGGCTCCTTATTATTCATGGCCCTTCCTCTCCTGGTGCTGAATAAGAAAACAGCCCCCGATCAAATGGGCCAATTCTCCACGCCTGACACCAACTGCTACTGTTTGCCGGGCTCTGCCAAGCGTGGCCTCTGATAATGAGTGGGATTTGGTTAAACAGTAAATTAATGAATAATGAAATATCCAGGTTGATCAGTTAGAGAGCACGCTTGCTTTGCCCCGGGCACAAGGCTGGGGGCAAAAATTACTCTCAAACGGCGTTTGCCTGTCTGCTAGGCTGGATAACTATTTTACAGCCTATTGCCTGGCAGAATGGACTGGAGTGGGGAGGGGGGAGAAAAAGGGGGAGGGAAGCTCAAAGAAATGGGATGGAGGGGGCAGCTGGCAGGACAGTCGCCTCGTTGTCACTTGGGAAGGTAAAGGTTTCCCTTGCTCGAAAGCCAGTCGTATCCGACTCTAGGGTGCAGTGCTCATCTCTGTTTCAAAGCCAAAGAGCCAGCGCTGTCTGCTACTGCAGACATTTCCGTGGTCCTGTGTCAGGCATGACTAGACACCGGAGTGCATGGAACGCTGTTACCTTCCCACCGAAGTGGTCTCTATTTATCTACCTGCAATTTCTCACTTTCAAACTGCTAGATTGGCAAGAGCTTGAGACAAAGATGGGAGCTCGTCCTGTCCCGCAGCACTCGGG
This sequence comes from Bradypodion pumilum, assembly GCA_035047305.1. Taxonomy (NCBI): domain Eukaryota; kingdom Metazoa; phylum Chordata; class Lepidosauria; order Squamata; family Chamaeleonidae; genus Bradypodion; species Bradypodion pumilum. Next base: position 264,941,224 of record JAWDJD010000001.1, read on the forward strand.
AATCGAAGTGCTGGCCTCCCGCCTTCCAGTCAATGGGACACAAACTCGCAGAGACCCACGTCTGAGGGTTTGGGGGAGGAAATATAGATGAAGAGGGGAGGGGAAAGTCCAGGAAAGGGGGTTTATTGGGAAGTCTAGATCTGCTTTAACTACCACCCTCGTTAGGATGGAAAGATCTAATGGAGAGCAGGTGACAAAGCCTTGATCCACATCTCCAGATGTCCAACTATGCCTAGCTGGGAAGTCTGACTTTATTCCGAATTGAAGATCCGTCCAGTGGGGAACCTGCGGGCTTGAAGGGAGCCTGCCTGGGCTTCTGGGAATTGATGTTCCAGAATACCTGGAGGGCTGGCCTGTTTCACCAAGGCCAGGGTTTCTCAACCTTGGGCTTCTAGGTGTACTAGGACTTCAATTCCCAGAAGCCCAGGATCCCCTCAAGCCTGCAGGTTACACACACACACACACACACACACACACACACACACACACACACACACACACACACACACACACACACACACACACACACACACACACACACACACTCCTGCGTGGTCCATTCCAGCTCTAAAGGCTGTGGTTTCCCAAACGAGGGCTCAAAATCGTGACTTAAAACCATCCTTCGCCATTGGGACAAGGGCATGCGCCCAAGTTGACTTTTCTTTGTTTTTGGACAGCGCTATTTTGGACCGCAGGAAAGGAAGTGCAAAATAGTTAACTGGGAATGTCAACGATACACCTAAAAGCAAGGAATGGAAGGACTGCAGTGGCTCAAGTGGCTAAGACGCTGACTGGGAGGCGGATGGTCAGCAGTTCGATTCCTGAGTACTGCAGGACGGAATGAGCTCCCGTCTTTGCTCCCAGCTCCTGCCAACCTAGCAGTTCGAAATGAAGACATTGCAAGTAGATCAATAGGGACCACTTCGGTGGGAAGAAGGTAACAGGATTCCGTGCAGTCCGGTGTTTAGTTATGCCTGCTACATGACCACGGAAACGTCTGCAGCAGCAGACAGCGCTGGCTCTTTGGCTTTGAAGCAGAGATGAGCACTGCACCCTAGAGTCGGATATGACTGGCTTTCGAGCAAGGGAAACCTTTACCTTTAGAGGGGGTGGGGAAAATACGGCCCGGGGGCCGGATCCATACAGGCGCGTTTTACTTACGCTTCCTGGAGCAACGAGGGCTTTGCGGGCGGATGAATTTATGTCAGGGGCCGGATCCAGCCCATGGGCCGTAGTGACTGGCCCCCTGAACCACATGACCGGCCCATGTCCCGAAAAGTTTGGGCACCCCGGGAATAGAGTTTTGGCAAGGGTGGTAGGGTTTTAAACCAAACGGGCGCCCAGTTTTGGTGCTGAAACCGGTTTGGGTCCGATGAAAGGAAATGGTGCGGTCATCAAATGCCTCAATGAGACCACACGACGTTAACGCGCCCAGTGAAGTTTACCTTGAGGACTTAATCCGGAGTCAACGAAGCGGAAGAATTATTGGGCTTGGGTGTGTTACTTTATCTCCAGGCTAGTTGTGGTTTTGTGCCTTCGCTCACCCACGCTGTGTTTACAAAAAAAATAAAAAAATTCAGAATGAAGTGGAGGTGGAAGGAAACGTAAACAGAGTGGCCTTAACACACTTAACTTTTCTCAAGTAACGTGCGGACTTCGGGACTAACGTGCTATAGGCAAACCAAAGAAGGGAACTTGAATTACCAGATGAGAGAAAGAATAAAGTCTGCAGGCAGGGTCAACACTGGCCCCTTACGGATAAAGCCGGTCGTATCCGACTCTAGGGTGTGTTGCTCATCTCATTTTACAGCCAAAGAGCTGTCCGCATCTTCAGAAGTTAATCCGTGGTCACATGGAAGGCACGACTAGGGTGCATGGAACGCTGTTTACCTTCCCATCGAAGTGGTACCTGTTTATCTACTTAGAATGTCTTGCTTTCGAACTGCTAGGGTGACAGGAGCCGGGACAGACGACGGGATCTCACTCAGCCGTGCAGCACTCGGGTCTCGGGAACTGCTGGCCTGCCGACCTTCCAGTTTCTAGGTGGCGATCCAGGCCGGGAAGGAAGGATAGCAACCAGAATAAATCCGGGCAGAAAGGAGAACTTTCCATCGGGGAGAGCAAGAGCCTTCCTCTAAGTCCCGCTCGTAGCAGCAGCAGTAGAAGAAGCAGAAGCGCCACCCGGGCCTCCCACTCGCATGGATCTCCTTTGGATGGGATGGAGGTTTCCCTCCTGGTCATTAAACCAGAAAGAAGGACGGGCATATTTGTTAGAGCAGTGATTCTCAACCTGCGGCCCGTGGGCCAAATGCGGCCCGCGTCACCATTTCATGTGCCGCCCCCCCCCCCCAACTGCCTCCACCACACCAGAAAGTGCCATGTGGTGGAGGAAGGGCGTGTATTATGATGTTATTTGTATGAATTGTGTTATTTATATGTATTATTACTTGTTTACGTAAACCGCTGTGAGTCTCCCATGGGGGTAGAAAAAAGAGGTATATAAATTAAACTTCAAATCAAAATGGCTTTCTCCCCCCCCAAAAAAAAAAATCTGTCTGAGGGAGGGTGACCCTGGCTTTAAAAGGTTGAGAACTCCTGTATTAGAGGATCCATGCATGCAGAAAGCACCGCCAGCCTTAGGACATTTTTGTAAGGTGGGAATTTAATTTAATTTAATTTAATTTAATTTAATTTAATTTAATTTAATTTAATTTAATTTAATTTAATTCTTCAATTTTTACACCACCCACTCGGGCGAACCCGACTCAGGGCAGCGTACAAGAATTTTTAAAAAAATATATAAACACAGGTTACAAACCCTAGATTACCCACCCACCCATCTACCCACCCTCCTACCCCCACCCCATTTAAAGAAGCTAAAAGGGGAATAGGAGGAATGCAGAAATACAGAAGGAGAGACACTAACTGAACTCTAGCTGGACATGAGCCAGCAGGCTGGGGCCGTAAATGGGGTGAATCCGTGTCCCCACCCCACCCCCATTAGTGTTTGGGAGGTGCAGGAAACTATAGCCTCGTTTACCACCTTCTTGCCACCTGTCAGATTGCCAGCCAGGCTTGTTTGGCTGGCATTTTTATTTTATAGGTCTTTGCATTTTTAATGTAATGTGTTTAGTTTATTTTGCCGCCGCCTTTCTCCCAGCGCAGGACCCAAGGCGGCTGACAACATGAATTAAAACCGCTGTTGCTATTGTTTTCAAATTTGACCTTTCGAATTGTACTGCACTGCTTTTTGAATTGTACTTTGTTATATTGTATTGATTAATTTATGTTTATTATTGACTATTGATTATTGCATTGAATTTACTTTTCATGCTTCTTTATTATTGTATTGTACGATATCTACACGTTTAATGGCCGCCTTGAGTCAGCTTCGGCTGAGAAAGTGCGGGATATAAATTTAAAATTATTATTATTATTATTATTATTATTATTATTATTATTATTATTATTATTATTATTATTATTATTATTATTATTATTATTATTATTATTATTATTATTATTATTATTATTATTATTGCTGGGGGAAAGGGTAGGGAGTCGTCATCGCAAAGCCTCGACCTCTAGGCTGTAGCCCAGTTTGCCCTAGAAATGCCCATACAGCACCGGTGGCCTGCTTCTTCTTGGTCCTTCCCGTGCTGGATGCCGGTGAAGATAATCTGACACCCAAACTTCCCCAGCCTCTTTCAGGGAAGAAGAGCCAGTCGTGTAGGTCTCTTTCAACAGAAAGCGCTGTCTGCTTCTGCAGACGTTTCCGTGGTCATGTGGCAGGCATGACTAGACACCGGAGCGCACGGAACGCTGTTACCTTCCCACCGAAGTGGTGCCTATTTATCTACTTGCAATTTCTCGCTTTCCAACTGGTAGGACAAAGGAGCTAGGACAAAGACGGGAGCTCATTCCGGGAAATCGAACTGCTGACCTTCCGCCTCCCAGTCAGCGCCTTAGCCGCTTGAGCCACTGCAGTCCGCTCAAAATAAATTACGCAGACAATATGAATGTAGGCTTTTTCATTTTTTCTCTTCCATTCAGAACACGCGAAAAGAACAATAACTTCCATCGATTTCTGTTCCAGGTGGGCTTGCTTAATCTAGAGTTGTTTTTTGCCTTTTTAAAAAAATCCAACAACTCCAGAGTGTGGCAAATGGTGATTTATCACACGTCGGAGAATAAACAAAACAATTTATTCTCTGATATGTTATCACATCGCGATGTTACTTAAAAGGAGTTTCTATGAACTTGAGAGCGAATTAGGACTAAAGAATAGAGTTTCCCCCATAGATAGATAGATAGATAGATAGATAGATAGATAGATAGATAGATAGATAGATATAGATATAGATATAGATATAGATATAGATATAGATATAGATATAGATATAGATATAGATATAGATATAGATATATAGAGAGAGATTGTCACAGGAAAATGACAGAGCTGCTAGTTGAGAAAGAGAAAGGAAAGATGTCTTTTATGGAGACAGGACAGAATACAGACTAGAAAATTACAATAGCTGTGAGAACCTCTGGGAATAAAGATATTTAGGCGAACGGTTACTATTAAGGGGACTACGGTGGCTTAGTGGTTAAGACGCTGAACTTGACGACTCGAAGGTCGGCAGGTCAGCAGTTCAAGACCCGAGTGCTGCATGATGGAGTGAGATCCCGTGGTCTGTCCCAGCTCCTGCCAACCTAACAGTTCGAAAGCAAGAAATTGCAAGTAGATAAATAGGGACCGCTTTGGTGGGAACCTAAACAACGTTCCATGCACTCCGGTGTCTAGTCATGCCTGCCACATGACCATGGAAACGTCTGCAAATGCAGACAGCGCCGGCTCTTTGTCTATCAACCGAGATTTGCACTGAACACTAGAGTCGGATTCGACTGGCTTTCGAGCAAGGGTGAGCTTGCTATAAAATGGGAAAACAAATTGTGCAGTAGGATAAAACACTAGAGGGGGCAGAAAAGAGAAAGCGGTTAGAATGAAGCCGGTTTCATTCCCGGACTGATCACACACCCCATCCCGAGCCCTTGGCTTCCCACGGAAATCAGAAGTTGGTTTTCAATCGCCCCACTTGTTTCAAACCGGATCAAGCCCTCTGGAATGTTGGTCTTCTGATTTACGCCCTTGCAAGCAAGATACTGTACTTCTAATCGTTTTTTAAAAAAATGCTTAGGATAGCAGTCCTCCTAGATCAGGAGTTCTCAACCTTTCTAAGCCGGGGGCCGGATCATGCTCCTTCAGACAGCTTCTGGGGCTGGACGGCCATTTCGCCTTTTCTCCACCACATGGCACTTCCTGGTGTGGTGGAGGCGGTGGGAGGGGCACATGGAATGGTGCCATGGGCCTTATCTGGCTCACGGGCCACAAGTTGACAATCCCTGCCCTAGAGTCTAAACTGTTGACCTAAATCCATCGAAAGTGGTCGTGACTCTGCTTCACATTTTTTTTCACACTTATGAACCGCCGAAGATGTCTAGGCGGCTAGACTAATAATCACACTGATTGTTATCAGTCGGGCTGGCTTTAATGTGGCTGTGATCACTGTGTGTGCCAAGGAGGAAACTTTCGGAAAGCCAAAATCTGAGCATTCTCAGAGGCTGCTGCGGATTCAGAGAACCGGCTGGAGCGACTTCCTTTAAACGTTTCTGCTGTGGCGACGGCAGATTGCCGTTTGTCTTCTCCATAAAACTTCCTCCTCAATTCAAGCGGTTTTCCTGGTCTCTCTCTCTTACTTTGTCGCCCTTCCAAAAATGTGCAGGGAAAGGAGACGAAATGGGTCGTTGCTCTTTACAGCCAGAGATCTAAATTAGGGATTCTCAACCTTCGGCCTATGGGCCAGATTTGGCCAACAGCACCATTTCATGTGGCTCACCACCTCCTCCACCACACCAGGAAGTGCCATGTGGTGGAGGCCTGGCAAAATTGCCATCCGGCCCCCGAAGCTGTCTGAGGGAGCATGACCCCACCCCTCTTTAAAAGTTTGAGAACTCCTGATCTAAATGTTGCCTTTAGCCATTTGTTTGCTGACAATGCAACTCTCCCCACCCCTTCTGGTTGGGTCCCTGGAAATATACTTTTTCGACTGCCTGGAGGCAGCCACTTCCCTCCAAAATCATCCTTCCTTCCGAATTCAGAGGAAGGAGATAGATAGATAGATAGATAGATAGATAGATAGATAGATAGATAGATAGATAGATAGATAGATAGATAGATAGATAGATAGATAGATAGATAGGTAGGTAGGTAGGTAGGTAGATAGATAGATAGATAGATAGATAGATAGATAGATAGATAGATAGATAGATAGATAGATAGATAGATAGATAGATAGATAGATAGATAGATAGATGCTGAAAGAAACCCCACGGTCTCCCTCTGGCTTTCCTCTCAAGAGGCTGCAGGCTCTCAGCTCAACTATGGCAGAAAACGGAGATTAGCACCGCACCCTAGAGTCGGATGCGACTGGCTTTCGAGCATGGGCGGCCTTTACCTTACGAGAAATTGCACAGAGGTATTTGGCGATAAGGCCTAACCGAAAGCAGATTTCTGTGTAGGTAAGAGAAGAGACCGCACTGGAAACAATCCCATTTCCGTGCAAGGACGTGTAGAATCGTACTGCGGAGGTTTACAAAAAGGTAAAGGTCACCCTTGCTCGAAAGCCAGTCATATCCAACTCTAGGGTTCAGTGCTCATCTCCGCTTCATAGCCGAAGAGCCAAGCGCTGTCTGCTTCTCCAGACGTTGCCGTGGTCATGTGGCAGGCAGGACTAGACACCGGTGCACGCCGTTTACCTTCCCACCGAAGCGGTGCCTATTTATCTACTTGCAATGTCTTGCTTTCGAACTGCTAGGGTTGGCAGGAGCTGGCACAGACGACGGGAGCTCATTCCGTCCTGCAGGACTCGGGGAATCGAACTGCTGACCTCTCGCCGTCCAGCCAGCGTCTTAGCCACTTAAGCCACTGCACCGGTTTAAATTCGTGGCCACCTGCTCGTCCACCCAGTCCGTTTTCACTAGGACCAATTTCCTCTTTGAATATCGTGCCGTTGCATATGAGCAGCCGTCGAGTCGGATCCGGCTTTCAGCGACGGTAAGAAGGTGTTCGGAGATCTGTAAGGAATTGTTTTACTAACGCCAAACCCCCTTCCACAGAGCAGCGATTTGAACCCAGCTCTCCTGTGTCCTAGCCCAATCTTCTGCCTACGCTGTACATCACACTGTCCATCTCGTGCAATGGGCCTCTTTCTGTCATGGTCGAATCCAGAGGCGGCTGATCCAGAGGCAGTAAAATAAATGTGGCTTCATATTTTCCCCACAAACAAACACACAGGCTCTTGGGGAATTTTTGAATTCATTGCATAGTATAGATCCGTGATGGCGAACCTTGGCACTCCAGATGTTCTTGGACTTTAATTCCCAGAAGCCCCCGTGAATTCACACGAATGGGTTTACTGCAATTCATCCGACCCACGCCGCCCTCGTCGCTCCTGGAAGCAGAAGTAAAATGCGCCCTTACTTCCGCTTCCTGCGGGGCGGCGTGGGCCGGATGAATCACAGTGAACCCATTCATATGGATTCATGGGGGCTTCTGGGAATTGAAGTCCAAGAACATCTGGAGTGCCAAGGTTCGTCATCACAGGTATAGATGGTCTTTTCGTCCTATTTATTATCAATAAGAACATTTCCTGTAAAACAGACCTACATAGCTTGGGCTTGTTCTTGTGCTTTATAAGGTGACAGCTGTTGTTAAGGAGAAGCTGAAAAAGCTTAATTTTTATTTTATTTTTTGACATCTCTCCAATTTTTAACTCGCTCCTCATCAAACCCAGCAGACAGGTGGCAGGCATCCTTATTTGCAGGCTCCCTCAGGTCGGGCTGTCCTTAATCCGATTTAGCCAAGCGACTTTAAACTGAAGTGGCTTTACTCTCACTGAAATGAACAAGGCACTGCACATTAACAGTAGTAGCCTCCGTCTAGTACATTTAAGTTTACAGTATTTTATTTCAGTGGCAGAGTTGAAGGACGCTCCTGTCTGCCTGATGTCCATTATGTATGCCTGGTTTTAGACCAGGAGTTCTCAACCATTTAAAGCCAGGGAGGGTCACGCTCCCTCAGACAGCTTGGGGGGTGGGGTGGGGGGCAGACAGCCATTTTGCCCTTCCTTCACCACATGGAACTTCCTGGTGCGGTGGAGGTGGTGGTGGGCCACATGAAATGGTGTCGTGGGCCACATCTGGCCCATGGGCCGCAAGTTGAGAACCCCTGTTTTAGACAGTTGTGTATAGAGTTGACTTTAAGGGGTCAACCCTAACGATTGTTAGAAAACGAAACACGCAGTGGTGGGCTCCCAAAAAAAATTTACTACCACACTGTGGGCGTGGTATGGTGGGCATGGCCAGGGGGAAAGCCCTGCGTTGCACCTAAATTAGGACTACTTTATTTCAAAATTTGGATGGGCAGGGCCAGCAAGAATTTCTGTTACAGGTTCTGGCGAACTGGTGCGAACCTGCTGATGCCCACCACTGGAACACACCCACGAACCTGCTGATGCCCACCACTGGAACACACCCACGAACCTGCTGATGCCCACCACTGGAACACACCCACGAACCTGCTGATGCCCACCACTGGAACACACCCACCCACCTGACAATTAAGTTCCAGTGAATTGAACTGGACTTTCCTTTGTGCTATTCTGTACCTCTCTGTCCAGCAATAAGCCCTTTGCCATCAGTAGCATATGATATACCCCTACATGGGCACTGTATATAGAGGAAGAAAGAGGGTCCTGGTTAGCAGGCATAGTTCACTCTAATTCCAAGTCATCTTAAACGAGAGGGAAATTGTAATTGCGTTGTAAACCGTGGCAGACCAGAGAAACGTGGAACAGGAACACATCTGGGGCAGAAGAAGACTAGAGTGGTTCTTAAATGTGGCAGGGAGGGAGAGGGTCGAGACCCTCCTTCATGCCAGAGCTGGGGGAAGTGGAGCCTTCCAGATGCTTCTGGGGTCCAACCAGCCTCCACATCCAGGGGTATAGGATGGTGGGCACTGTGTTCTAGCAATACCTGGAGGGACACCCATTTCCAATCCTATCCTAGACCGAGATGGATGGAGTGAGACTGAGAAGACCTCTTTCTTACATTTCATGGCGCAGTCAGTCAAGCAGCGAAGCCTGCAGCCTTGAGCACCTCTCGGCGAGAGCTATACCTCCCCTCTCTAAAGGTCAAGGTTTCCCTTGCTCGAAAGCCAGTCGTATCCGACTCTAGGGTTCAGTGCTCATCTCTGTTTCAAAGCCGAAGAGCCAGCGGTGCCTGCCTGCTGCAGACATTTTCATGGTCATGTGGCAGACATGACTAGACACCGGAGCGCATGGAACGCTGTTACCTTCCCACCAAAGTGGTCCCTATTTATCTACTTGCAATTTCTTGCTTTCGAACTGTTAGGTTGGCAGGAGCTGGGACAAAGACAGGAGCTCATTCCGTCCTGCAGTGCTCTCTCTAGAAAACGGTAAAATAAGTTTCCCCCAGCCTGTGTTGCGTTACTTCCCCGGAGCCCTGCGTCTCTCGCCAAGGACGCGATCCCGAGCAAAGTCGCGCAGTGGGTCTTATTTATTTATTTATATTTCTCATACTTCTATGGCCTGGGGTCTGTTTTCAAGATTGCTTTCCGAGTCAGTTGAGGGGCTGCCGCGGTGGCTCAGTCGTTAAGAAGCTCGCCTTGTTAGCTGGCAAGTCGCCAGTTCGAGACCCGGGTACTGCATGACGGATTGAGCGCCCGTCTCTGTCCCAGCTCTTGGGGACAAGAAAGGAGCCTCATTCAGGCGTTCCCTGAATGGAGTTTCTTTCGCAAAAACCCTTTCAACCCAGAATAATTCCCGACACGAAATTATTATTATTCCGAGTCAGAAGGTAGTGTGTGCGTGTGTTGTTGTTGTTGTTGTTGTTGTTGTTGTCTTTACGTTGGGCAGGACGAGAAGGTACTGGGGGGGAGACCCACGACCCACCCCTAGGTGTCTTAGCAAACAGAACTAGCTCTACCTTGTTTTGGGTTGAGCACATTGTGTGTATGTGTGCTTAGGACATGTGAACAACATGTGCTGGCTCGCCACCAGCCTTGACTGGCCCAGGGCCGCTGAGTCCATGTGCTGGCGGGGTTGGGCTGGGGGCAGGCTGGGAAAAAGCAATGCAAAGCGAACACACTTATACACCGCCCCATATTGCTTAATGCACTCTCTGGGCGGTTCACAGGTTAATTAGCATTTTGCCCCCACCCCACCCCACATGCTGAGTCCTCATTTTACCGACCTCGGAAGGATGGAAGGCTGAGTCAACCCTGTGTCCCGTCAGGATCGAACTCACAACGTTCAGGCTGCAGTACGGCAGCTTAACCACTGCAAAAGTGACACAAAGGGGTCAGTTTTTCAGGAGGGGGGGCTTTCTTGTAAAGGGGGAGGATAAGAGTCATTGAGATGCAGTTAACACCCCCTGACCCCCAGAACCAATCTTTCTCTCTTCTCCGCAGATAAACCGGATCCTGAATTTTCCCCCAAACCCATAGTGGGAACGGCACTAGGCAAATCCACATCAGCACAATGAAAATAAAAATAAAATAATAATTAAATAAAGAGAGAGAGAGGAGAGGAAAAAAAAATCTGAAGAGGAGAATACAACAAAACACAACAATCTTTTTTTTTTATTCTTCTTATTATTTATGTAAATCAGGTCATCACTGGACAAGAAACCAATTTCTACCCATTACCATAACAGCTTGTCTATAAAGAACGAAAGAAAGAAAAATTCAGATTGGGTACTATCTAGAATAGTGTCAAGCGTTTGCAAATTTTTTTGTATTTTTTTGATCTTTTTTTTTTGTTTGTTGTTCCATTGGTTTAAATTCCCCCACCCCTTCACAGAGGTATAGTCACAGATAAATAACCCCAAAAACTACTTGCTCGCCATATTTACACAATCCCGTTAAATTAAGCATAAATAAATATATACAAACTTGTCACTAAATGCCTCTCCGCATTTGTCCCACCCCACCCCACCCCAATCCCCGTGGCTTTTCTGGAAGAGTTGCTTAAAAGGATATTTTTCTCACTGTTATGGAAAGACTATTCAAGAAGAGAAGGGATTCGTTTTGCTTTCTTTCAAACAAAGACTTGATTTTTGGCACAGACAAGAGATACTACTGGATTGATATTCCCCATATATCATTTTGCCTTGCAGCCCTAAGTCATTGATGCCTGCCTCTCACAACCCACTACAGGATACCTTTGAATATTGCGAGGTTTACTTTCTCAGTATGCTTTAGGTATTCACCAACATACAAGGGGTTTACACTAGGAAAGGCTTTCTCTAGCCATTCACGTTCTCTGTCCAAGATACAGGACCATTCGTTTGAAACATTCTCATTCACATTATTATGCTATAATACTGGAATAAAAAATGCCAACCACCCATAGAACTGGAAAAAATATTCAATCAACAGGGATAAGAGCGTTCATCAGTGCAATTAGAGCATTTGTTTATTAATCGCAGATAATGAAATGTAAAGATGGCTAGATGAATTTTAACCAGAGCTGTCCCTCAGGTTGTTGATTAACAGTGGCCTTAAATTTTTGGAGTGGAGGGGAAGAACTATATAAATTTATGAACTTAGCAAAGTTTTAGGAAACTTTTTCTCCCCAAACTGCAGCAGAAATTACTTTCATTATGACATGCCAGATTAATCCTTAACTATACATACATAGAAGGGCCCTTGTGGTGATTATATTTGGGGTCGCAGGAGCTCGGGTTAGTCAACTAATCAGGGAATCGATTAGAGCAAGGCAGCTGATCAACTGAATGCCTGCTCTTTACAGGTTTACTCACAGGGTAGACTAGGCATAGACAATACTTCAAGAATCACATGGTCTTACTTCTGAGTAATCCCGTAGAGAGCCAGAATGCAGGGCACAGAATTGGAATCTATCCTCTCATTTAGTTATTAAATCAGATAATTCACTTACTAATAAAAATAACAGTAAAACCAAAGAACAAAAATTTAATTAGTGTTTGCTTCTGTTCCTAAAAGGTGAAATGGTAAAGCTAAGCACTTCTTCCTCCTTCCCCGATATATCAGTGGTTCTTTGTTTTCTCCAATAATTATGTTTAGGACTTCTCTAAACTAGAGAGAGAAATATCACTAACTGAGACTGTCGAGTTTTATAAATCCTAGAGGAAGAAGCTGAACCAGGGGAGGGACAGTAGAGGGATGTGAAAACTACCTAAAGGGAGAGGGTTAAACATCCCCTTCCTTCTTTCATTCCTCCTATGTAATAGCTGCCCTTTTCCCTTTTTAAAAAAGTACAGATGGGGCATTAGTAGAGGCCACCTGTAATGCGCACCTCTATTAGATTGTGTTTATAGCACTCGAATATCAACGTGCCATGATCTATCATTTTAAAATGGTGTCTTGCTTGAACCGAATCAAAGCTACTTCCCTTCAAACAAAAGTGCCTTAACATATGAGGTAAAAATAACTGAGAATTACACTGCCTTACTGCTCATAGTTTAATAAAGCCTGCTTACATAAGAACATAAGAACAGCCTTGCTGGAACAGGCCACAGAAGCCCATCCAGTGCAGCATTCTGTCTCACACAGTGGCTCACCATTTGCTTCAGGGTATTCCCAAGCAGATGCCTTCACCTGCTTAGGATTCCCTGGAAATGGCATTGAGAGATATCCTGCCTATGTCAAGTATCCATAATAATAGCCATTGATACCCTTGTCCTCCATGAACTTGTCTAATCCTTTCTTAAAGCTGTCAAGACTGACAGCTGTCACCACTTCTTCTGGCAGGGAGTTCCATAGACCAGTAATCCTCTGGGTGAGAAAGTACTTTCTCTTATTTGTTTGAGAACTAGTACCCGGAGGTTTCATGGAGTGCCCCCTAGTTCTAGTGTTATGCGATAGGGAAAACAGTTTTTCCTTATCTACTTTGTCCACACCGTGCATGATTTTATAAACTTCAATCAGGTCACCTCTTAGACACCGTTGCTCAAAAGTGAAATGGCCCAACCGTTGCAGCCTCAGGCATGAATTTGCTTCTAGGCTCATTAACAGGACGCTGATTACGGCATGATTACGGCAGGGTATCTTCTGTATCGACAGTATCTCCTTGACTTTGAAAGGGCCTTATAACATTTGCTAGTTATGCAACCTACTCAAAGAAAACACAGAAAACCCAGTGTTATCTAGTAGTGACAGGAAAAGCTTCCCCTCTTGGCATGTAAGAGTTGTGAAGCTGTTGAAAGTCCTAAATTAGAGGGCAGCTGTTCAAGCTACTGTGTAAAAAGTGGAGACTGTGGATCTATGAAAAGGAAAAGTAACTGGTTGCAAAAGACACATTGAGTTGTTTGATACGAAATGTAACAGGATATTCCCACTTGTTCAATGGGAGGAGTCAACTATGCAGAAGGCATGACTACTTGATCTGAAGGCAGATCAAGAGAGGTCGCTCTCAGCGTCTTCTGTGGACATGAGCATTGGCCGTGTTCTGCTCCTCTGCTTGCATGTTATCTTGATTTATCTAGAAGGAACAGAAGCTTCTAAGACAGTAGAAAAAAGTGCCAGGCCATCAACACTCACAGTAGTGAGAAACAGTGCAAAAAGGCTGCAGACAACACTGAATGATTAGTGCTCCCAACACTTTCACGGTCACACATTAAGGGGTACACAGAAACAGCCTCCTTGAAGATTGTGGTATTTTGGAACCACCCTTGGGCGTACACTGGTAACGGCCACCTTGTGTTGCCGGCTAATCTTTCTCACACTTGGTCAGGTGAAAGGAACTGCAGAATGAACTCACCAAAAGGTGCCTTCATTTTAGCAGTTTCATGTCTTGCCTAGACATGAAGAAGCCTATTACACAGCAGCAAGAGAGGCTTGTTTGCCATCAATGGTCTGGAGAGAGAGAACAGCCAATCCTGGCACTTTGGTGATGGAATCCATAGCTTTTCAACCACCTATTTGCTGCATTTGGAAATAGTGCTGAGGACCGCATGCTTAGAATGAAGTGGGGAACGTGGCCTAAGAGTGACCTCTTTTTGAACAGGACTGGGCAAAGCCAGCCTTCCAGCAGTTGTGGGCCTGCATAAACCAATGGGGAGGAATCTTGGGACTTGTAGTCCAATGCCATTTTGTAAGGCCATACTTTGCTCACTCCAGCTTCAGATTGATTGTAACTTGTTCTGACTGGTCAAAGGGCCGGATCCAGTGGTGGGCATCAGCAGGTTTGCACCAGTTCGCCAGAACTGATAGCAGAAATTCTGGCTGGCCCCGCCCATCCAAGTTTTGAAATAAATTAGTCCTAATTTGGGTGCAACGCAGGGTTTTTCCCCTTGCCATGCCCACCATACCATGCCCACAGTGCGGTAGTAAATTTTTTTGGAGCCCACCACTGGCCAGATCAATGCTTCCAGTTAAAACACAATGATCTATAGGGTTCCTTCCAGATCTGAAGTTCTAGAATGAGTATTATTGTGCATCCTGTTCCATCATGATGCAGGGAAATTTGGGGATTAAAGCCTTGTTTAGGAGTGCTCTCTCTCTCCCTTTTCATACCACAGACCTTTATGTCTTGAATGACTCCAGAATAAGAAAGGCAAGTTGAATTGGCAGTAGATTAAGCACTCAGAGCACATAGCTGCTTCAGCCAAGAGGAAACAGTTCTGAAGCTCCATGAAGGAACAGGCAGAAGAGTTTACCCTCGAGGAGTTGACGGGTTCCAGAACCCAGCATCTAAAAGATGCATATACAATGATACAGGGGAGCCTTGAAATCTATTGGTTAGTACTCAGTTCAGTATTTATGAACATGCAAAGCTCCAATTCTGGAAGGTGAATCCACATGGTGCTAGTTGCATGGGAAGAGGTGCACAACTAGCACCTCATTGGATCACTATGGCAGCTTCCTCAACAGGAGTCACATGCATGCAATTATTGCTCATTTTGCCTAGAAATCTTTTGCATGGCCTGGGGTTGTAGCCATGACTGTAACACAGCAGCTTTAGAGGCAAGACTTGTATGATATATTCATTTCCCTATAGCTCTTTCTGCTTATATCAAGCTACTATAATTATATAGGCAAGCCAGACATTGTTTCCCTGTTTTCAGTCAATTTTGATTATCTATAGGTAGGTCTTCTACTCTGAAATTAAGTGCCTGGATGATGGTAAGAACACTTTTTAAATATCCTACTAATTATAATCACCAGACCACCCAGCTATAATTTATTTGGATGGCCAAGATTTTTCTTCCAATAGCATTCAGGGGTGGCCAACCTTAGTGCCCCAGGTGTTCTTGGATTTCAATTCCCAGAAGACCAAGTTAGCAACCTGCTTATCAGGGCTTCTGGGAATTTAAGTCCAAGAACAGCTGGAGCACTAATGTTGGCCACTCCTGGGCCATAGATGATCCAGGACAATGTTGAAACACGGGAAGCTGTAACAGAAATAGCACGTAATACAATATTGTTTGTTCTTTCATGCAAAGGCAGCCTGCCAGCAAACAATGGACAATGCACAATGTCTGTGACTAAACAGGGCATTATGGTTATTTCTCAAACTTTACCAAAGTATACTCACCCACAAATCAGTCTCAACAAGACTAATGGAGGTTATTCATGGGCAAACTGAAGAGGGCAACCCTTATACTTAAAGGATAGGCTGAGGACTTTTTTACTACATTGCGCCATAAAAAGATTAGGGCCTGCAATTGGAAGTGTGAACCTTTAAACTACCATTACTGTGGGCAGTTTACCCGTAGTCACAAGGTATCTAGTCACAAGCTTTTGTGGAAAGAATTATTTACTAACAGTCACAGCAGTGAGAGTGTTACTGTAAGGTTAAATATGAATTTCAACTGGTTGAATGTTATAATGAAAATTTGGACACAAAAATTAATGATAAACTCACACGTGAGATCAAAATCCGAAAGGGAGAGTTAAAAGAGAATAAATGTAATGTTATATGGATCATTTTTACTGAATTTGTTTTGGTGAGAGAAGAAAGCCAAATGCCTAAAAGTGATCTAATGCCTTTTTGGAAGAGGTATGGGGCATCCTAGGGGCTATGGTGGCTTAGTGGTTAAGATGCAGAACTTAACGACTGGAAGGTCGGCAGGTCAGCAGTTTGAGACCCAAGTGCGGCATGACTGAGTGAGACCCCATCGTCTGTCCAGGTTCCTACAACCTAGCAATTTGAAAGCAGGAAATTGCAAGTAGATATATAGGTACTGCTTCAGTGGGAAGTTAACAGCATTCCATCTGCTCTGGTGTTTAATCATGCCTTCCACATGATAATGGAAACGTCTGCAGACGTTTTACATGGCATTCTAAAAATATAATGCTAAAATTGATTAGTCTATAATTGTGGACACAATTTTGATTATTTTATCATTGTCATATCTTTTATCCCCTTGTTTTCTTTACTGTTGGATATTATTATTATTAATTTATAACTTTATGTATTATTTGTTATATTTTAAATTCAATAAAGAGCAAAAAAATTAAGAAGCTTTTTGGGAGGCAAACTGCAGATGCCTATCCAAAAGAATATGAAATAAAACTACTAGAGATTTAATGCAAGCCATAAAGCAGAGATGGTCAACCTTTTTACATTGTGGGCCTGACCACACCCCTGGACAGCTGAGCAGGCCGGACCACACACCCCAGAAGTGGAAGCATTTACGGCTGTCATAAATGCATCCAGTTCCGTGTTTACGACAGGCGTGGGCACGTTTGCATATGCGTAGGTGCAACGGCTTATGTAAACACGCTCACTTCCACTTCTGCAGGCTGTAGGTTGGGAACCTCTCTCATAAAGTATTATGCAAGGGTCATAGCTCGGTAGTAGAACATAGGGTTTCATAGAGCATGTTCTAAGTTCAGTGTCGGGGATCTTCAGGTAGGGATGGGGAAAATAACTCACTGAAAACCTGCTGATGCCTTTCCTTGTGTAGAGAAGACTGAGCTATGTGTGCCATTGATTTTATAAGCTACAGTTGGTAGAAGGCAGCTCCTCACATTCCTGAGGTTTTCAATCAGCTTCTGCACATTGTAGCAGGGTCTTCTAGTTTTGTGATGAATTGGCTGAAATTTAGAGAATTTGTTATATTTAATCAAATGTCATTTTCCAGGGGCCACCTAAACTACCTGTAAGTATCTACATTTTAGATCTAGTTGAATGATAATTGGTCCATCATCCCAGATTCTGAAGCCGTCACCACAGCTAGTTGGAAGTGCCAGAGTGTCCACAAAACATCTCTTACAACTTTGCTGCTCCACAAGCTGAAGCAAATTTGAATTTGAAGGATGGACATGCCTACCCTTTAATAAGGGAGAACTTTCAATCTCCTTGAGATCAGGTGTTTTGTGTTTAATAAGAAGGAAAGATCATCTTATTAGCAGTGTATACTTCCAGCAATTTTTGTACCTCAACATTTTCCATCAGTGAGAGGCATACACATTTTCATTTTAGGAAGGGGAAAAATTCTTCAGACCACCTTTGCATACAAAGATTAGTCCAGTCTGGGTTCTTTTAGTGGGAAACATCACTCGGATCAATGAGTTGAGAAGGGTAGTAAATTATTCTTGTGATGCGTAAAAATGATTGTTCTCCATTTCTAACTTTCTCCATAAACCTTTCTAAATTCAGAGTTAACAGATATTGGTAAGTGACGGGCCAGTTAATGATTTCAGTTGCTGACAAGCTCTGCAAAGTGCTCTTTTAAGAGAATACAGAAAAATAACAGACATTTTCTTTCCTTTTCACCTCCCTTTTGAATGCAAGAATGGACTTGAAACACAAACAGATTTCAGAAGTGTTAAATACAACTAAAAATGTGATCTAGCAAAGGTCATGAGCATGTTTGGGCCTGACTAATTTTAACAGGAGTGAGCAGAACATTCCTAGTTGAAGTATTGGAGTGCTTTACCAGGGGTCTCTAACCTTTTTAGCACCGCAGACTGGTTTCATGCTAAACAATTTTTCCACAGACTGGTAAATGGGGTTGGTGGGATTTTTAATCTCTCCCACCTGCCAGCCAAAGCTTGAATATGGGTACTATACTGTGATACCTCACTGCACACATAAGGAGGGAGGATCCCCGTTGTAGCTCATAAAGGAGGAGGAGGGGTCCATCCACCTGCCAGCCACACCGTTCACCTCAGGCAGTGAGGTATCACACTGCACACAGGCAGGGGTGGAGCCCCACCACAGTTGAGCAATGTGAATGAGGGGCCTGGCCACCTGCCTATCTGCTGTGTCTGAAGCCCATGCTCTAGCTCTGTTCTCTGGGCAGACCCAGCAGAGCATGTTGAGGCCAGAAGGCTGCCATTGGGGCTCCCAGCACCACCCACCCCACAGCCCGTTTTGGGGCAGCCCGTGGTCTGGTACCGGTTTGTGGCCCAGTGGTTGGGGACCCTGCTTTACACTTTTTCTCAGACTACGGGATGCTAGTAGGTTTTAGAGCAGGGGTTCCCAACCTACAGCCCGTGAACCAGATCCTGCCCCCAATGCCAATTCATCTGACCCACGCTGCCCTTTCCTCTCCAGGAAGCAGAAGTAAAGTGTGCTTGCACATGTGCAAAGTGGCTGTCATAAACACATTTACGACAGCAACAGTTACATTTACGGCAGCATTTAGCACATGCACGGGTGCATTTTACTTTTACTTCTGGCTTGGAGGAACCATGTGACCAGCTTGCTCAACCACGTGACTGGCCTAGGGCCTGAAAAGGTTGGGAACCCCTGTTTTAGGGGATACCTGATTGTACAGAAGATTAGGTGACACTGGCTAAATGTGCTTATAATTTGACAATTCCTGCATTAACTAGAACTGAATTGGTTTATCAGTTTGATTAAATATTTAGAGAAAAATCCAACTGTTAGTTATAACTAGAGTAGACCTTCTGAATCACTGTAATTTTGATAAAGTCAATTTTTACATGAATTCCAATAGTTCAATAGGTCCACTATAACCAGGATTAACCACTGGATTTAACCTTTCACCTTTTTATGATGAATAGGGTAGTTAAAAATGCAAACACAAGACAGCAAATACCTTTTTAAGAAACATTCCTCCTTTTCTTTCAAACAAGATGGAAATGCTTCTGTGGAGACAGAGTCTATCATTTAGAAAAATTAAGGGGTATGTCTCTTGCTTAATAATATTCGGTTTTATTTGTATGCCAATTGAACAAGCCAGAATTCATCTGATTAATCAGTTAGGATTTGTTGAACACTGTTGACACTGGTTCTAGCACTGCTGTATGGATCTGCGCTCAGGTTTTTCCTGCACAACATTCTGAAATTAATGGCCTAAGAACCTACACCATAGCTAGGCAGAAGAATTCACATGCACCCATGAGTAGACTTAGGAGAAGAGTTTGAAGTTTTATCCAGAGTTGAATGTCATACATGAACCTAATAAATAATACCAAGCCCTAATAAAGTCGAGTCCCAAAACATTGCACATGGAAGTTCCATAGACTGATGGACTTTTCTTCCTCAAGAATACACTCAAGATTTGCAATTAATCTAACACATTTCAGGTTAGTCAGCTTGTCAATGTGTTTTGTTAAAAACAAACAGAAATGCAGCTTAGTTTGAGATAGAAGCAAATGAAAAATTCTAGTTGAATTACAAATACACCTTAAATTAGAGATTTTAGGGATTGTTTCTAAATACACAATACATAGCATGTACAGTGTACTGTACAGAACACAATAGTGAGAATTGTGCTACGAAGTAGCACCGGCCCAGATATTCTTACTGTATGCAGTAGGGAACTGCATTTGACTAATTATTTGGCATGTGCTTAATATGTGCACATATGGCAAGCAAGATGGTGCAGCCACTTCAAATGTGACAATCCCTACATATACTTTCAGTCTATATTGTGCAAATTTATCTCAGTTTTAACTGAAAGCTGCAAAGACCCAAACTGCATTTAAAAACAGAATTTCAAATATAAAGTTTACTCTAGTAAAATGGAAAGATGGTTAGCCACAGGCCTCAGCATCTAAGCAGAACTAAGTCCTGCCAAAATTAATGGAACTTACATCAGTGTGATGTGTTTAGAATCAAGGTGGCAAAAGTAACACATCTTTATCTTATTCTCATCTTCTAGAATGTATTCAGTAAGTGAGGCCAAAATGATGAATTAGGCATAAGCCGTTGTGACAAAATGGAAATTATCTTTCAGAATGCATGGAACTCTATAGCCATTGTCAAGTCAGCAAACTCCTCCCAAACTGACAACATGCAGGGTGAAATTCATCTTCTTGCATTTAAGCACGACTTTTTTACATACTGTATTGGCATTTTCCAAAACAAGGAGATAAAACATTTTAAAATGTCATTTATAAAACATACGGCATCAAACGTAATTTCTGCACATGACTGTAAGTCAGCTGGTTTCCCCACCCAAAACATGCTGTCTGTCTTCTACATCAAGAGTTGCAAAACTTCTTTAATATCTTGGGGGGAGGGACAAATTTCCTTAAAATGAGACACTAAGTTAAAACCCCACAACTGTCCTCTTTACCTTCAATCCCACTCTTATGTCCTATGGAAACAATTTGGCAAAACCTGCTTTACTCTGTGCAAGAAATAACCTGCCACCTCCCTTACCCCAAAATGTTCTATATGCTAGACAAAAATAGCATTTGCCTCTCAATAGGGCACCGCTGCTCAGTTTCTATTGCCTTGCTTAATCTATTCCCTTTGAGCTTCTTTAAAGAAGTACACCTGCCGAATTCCAAAACAACTGCCTTTGATTTGAAAAGAGAAAGTGTCAGAATTGTGGATTTTTAATCTTTGTACCTGAGGAAACGTGTAGGAGTTCTAGTCCTCTTTGAAGAAGCTCATAAGCCAAGCGGGCAAAGCTTTGGGAAACAGAAGAAAATGAAAAGGGTACATACTCCAGAGAAGGAAATTACATACTCATCAAGACATTCCTCTCTTTTCCCCCATCAGTGTGCAGGTGATCTGAGGCTTTTCAAAGACAGAGACTGCTTTTGCTCAGAATTAGACAGTGCCTAGTAGGAGCAAGCATCAGCAGACTTCTCTCATCCCAAAAACATTGTCCCTAGTCTTAGAGCTCTTTGTGCACCCCAGAACACGCATAAAGCTCAACATTGGGGTTTTCTTGTTGACTTCAGTGGGCTAGCTTCTTCTGCATCTCTCTCTCAAAAGTACTGTGAGCTTTTCCTCTCAGTGAAACATTAACAGCTTTGCAACCAAACTCTAGGGAACTTTTGCAAGTATACTTGGGAAGCCAATGTACAGGGTGGTCAGAAGGCCAAAACTGACACAGAAAGAAACCATAGTAATTTCAAACACAGGGATGTTTCTGGTGTAACATTCTTCTTTCTTGGATGTTACATCATTTTCAAAGAGCCACCCACAAGGGGGAAAACACAGGCACTCCCTGAGAGATGCAAAAGTTCGCTCCTTTTGTAGTCATGTGTCTACATGACTTCACAAAACACAGGTATTGTTCTGTGAGGCAAACATGGTTTCTAAAACAAATCTTGGGCTTTACTGTCAATGGTTCAGAGCTAGACTTAGAGATGTTTACCGTATACCCACCAAAACCAACAGGACTTCAGTTAGTTACATCTAAATGAAGTTCCACTGTTCTGAGCTGGTCTACTTTATGCACAACTGTCTTCAGCTCCAACCCAGTAGTTCTCTGGATCTTATTTGCAAACTACATGTTTATAGCCAATGACAACTGTAAATTGTAGCCTCAGAATTTAAAGATCAAATATGTTAAGTGTCTAGTTTCTCATAAACTGGAAGTTTAAGAAAATAGGCTGCAATGTCAACCACGGGCACTTAGTTAATCTTCTAGTTACGCAACATTTAATCTTTTTGTGTAAAAGTAACCCGAGTCTTTCACAGAACAAACCTGTTAACTGTATCTGCAATGGTTTGTCTTTCTCCCTAATAGCAATATGTCTTTACAGACCTACAGTAGATTTCATTTCTCTCACTCCTCGCACCTACCCACTGTTAAGAAGTGTACCAGTTAGAGATTACTGGTAAATGTTAGGCGTAGCTATTCAGGCAACACTGAGAGGCACCATCAGGATCTCACACAAACTAAGGGTGTATAGTTAGGGACAGAGTTGAAAGCAGGAAACTTTGAGTGGGACAGTCCAATGTAAAATAAATCAAACCCTTTGAAGTTGTTTTGCTTTTTCTACCTTAGAAAGAGACGTATTTTTTTAAAAAACCAACAATAATACAAGAAACAGACTATGTATCTGGCCAACATATCAACATTAACAAAATGATTCTTCCAATAAGTTACTTGATTGCTTTTACACCTATTAATATTATTATGGTCTTTTTTTTCAACCCTCCTTAAAGAAATGATAAAAAAAGGATTGCAGGAGGGCAGAAGAGGAAATTCCTGGAAGTTGTCTTCAAAAGTTCCTTTGTGAGAGCCATTGTTCCTGCTCCACTGTGCGCCTCTGACCTTTATTTCCTTTTTTAAAAATTAACTGTGGATGTGACCTACCTAGTATAATTCTTCCAAAGCCCAATCCAGGGTATTTTAAAGCTAAAATTAAAATGTCCTTTTTAAAAAGATCTCTCTCTCTCTCTCTCTTTCTTTCTCTCTCTGCTTTTCCTTTTTATGCTTATTTCTCCTAATTTCATTAAGCGTCATCTGTTTCATTTTCTGTGCTTCTCTTCCTTGTCTCCAGTTTTACTACCTGGTCCTTCCCCAGACGTGTGCCTGTTAGCAGAGTTGTTGTTCAAGAACATCTTGTCCATGCCTTTGAGAGCTTCAGTCAGGTAGTTCTGGAGAGCAGTCAGGGCAGCACAAATGGCTGGGGAGCCAAAGCCGTGGGTGATGAGGCTGAAGTGAGTCAAGCAGCTCTGGATCCCGGGTTCCAAAATGGGGCTGGGCCTGCTGTTGCCAATAGGTGTCCTGTCTTGGGCCAAAAGATCCGTAAATTCTTTGCAAAGTTGCCTGCAAGGGAGAAAGATACAGAGCAGTTGAAAAGAGCCAAAACTAGTTGTAAAGAGGTGGGGTCAGACAAACTTTATTACTGATTCATTGCAAAAACAGCTGACAGATCAGGGTGGCTATTTGACTTCCGGCTGGGTCCCTCTCACAAAACTTCCTCAATTAACTCATTAGCAGATGTGGTGGCCCAGCGGAAGCATGCTGGTCCCATAACCCAGAGGTCAATGGATTGAAACGATCCTTTGCTAATTTGGACTTTTTTGGACTGCAGTAGCTCAAGTGGCTAAGATGGCAGCAGTTCAGTAGTTCAATACCCAAATATTGCAGGACAGGAATGAGCTCCCGTCTTTGTCCCAGCTCCTGCCAACCTAGCAGTTTGAAAGCAAGAAATTGTGAGTAGATAAACAGGGACCACTTCGGTGGGAAGGTAAACAGCGTCCTGTGCGCTCCGGTGTCTAGTCACGCCTGCCACATGACCACGGAAATGTCTGCAGAAGCAGACAGCGCTTCCTCTTTGGCTTTGAAACAGAGATGAGTACTGGACCCTAGAGTCGGATACGACTGGCTTTCGAGCATGGGTGATCTTTACCTTTAATGGCAGAATGTTTATTTTGCAACAACTTAATAGAACCAAACTTCACTATGATCACACTATCCTCTATCAGGGATCTTATGCTATTACTGTTGTAAACAGCCACACTGATTGTATGTTATTACTGGTTGCAAACCTATCTGTTCAACCAACCAACTACTGTGGGCCTCTGTATCTGATAGGTATAAATTGATTCCATGAAAACTCACTCTTATGTCCGACGAAGTGGACTTGATCCACAAAAGCTAACATTAAAATACAGGAGTTAGTCTTTAAGGTGCTACAACATTTTTTGTCATTTGTTTTATTTTGTTTACTCTCCAACAAGGAGAAGAATCACTTTCACTCACTCCTCCCACCCACCCACTGTAAATGCTACTCTTTTCTGGTACATTTGTGTCCCCCCCCTTCTAGACTATGGAGATCATCTCTATTTTATCCAGATCTCCAAATTATGGCAAATTCATCTAGGGAATTGCATAGTGGAACAAAGATTTGAGCCTGATGATTCTAATCTCCTACACCAGGGTTTCTCAGCCTTGGGCCTCCATGTGCACTTGGACTTCAAGTACCAGAAGCCCAAATCAGCACTCCTGTTGATCAGGGTTTCTGGGAATTCAAGTCCAAGAACAGCTGGGGGTCCAAGATTGAGAAACTCTGTCCTACACCATTCTGCATTCCAACAGGTTATTCTAGAGAAAAAGAACCATCATCTCTCTTTCTTTTTTTAATCTACAGGAGCTAGTAAACTACAATTTGCTAGATACTGGTCTGAGATCTGTTTGATCAATCCTCAAGAATGTATATGTTTTCTAGTTATAGATATGAAAGTTCCTTCATCCAATATAGAAACCTATTTGGGAATTTAGAATATATTCTGATTTAGTTGTAGAGATGTACAATTATGTGTTGGTTTGTTGTTGTGTTTAGACTACAAGTCTCTCAATTCCTGAGACAGCTCTTGGAGTGATTTGGGCCCCATTCAATTTGATTTGTACCCCAAATCAGAATCAATTTGTAAAAAACTTACTCATTTGCACTGGAAACCGAAATTGCTGCAACTTTTTGTGTGCTTTTTTACTGATGTACATGAAATTTGTAGAAATGGCAGTTCCTAAAAAGAGGTACCAAACTTCAGACAGCACCTCTCAAGTTTGCTTTTTAAAATGAATAAAACAAGAAGGCCAAAGCAACTTATGCATAATCAAATTCAGTTTGTGGTTTGGAAACAAATTAATTTGCAAATTCACTTCATTTTGTCCAAGAAATGAATCTGGCCCTTCTGCTTTTATCTGGTCATGGCCTGAACCATGGTGACTCGATGCAGAATTTGTGATTAATCTGAATCTCATCCACAGCCTTATGTGGTATCATTTAAAGTCATGATGCACGTCACCACAAATTCTGCATTTCATCTTGTACATCACGAGTCATTTCTAACAAGGGCCAGAGTCAAAGCTTTTCACTCAGAGCTCTGCATTAAAACTTGGTAAGGCTTTGACAGAACTGCAGTTTGAAGGAGACACATGGGATGTAATGATGCTTCCCCCTATGCAGGATGCAGCTCCCATGCTTAGGAGAAATGGTTGGATCAGATTACTACAGTTCAAAAGAACTAATAGGCCATGTGGGTTGGGGGGGGAAGCAGATTCAATAAAATCAGCATAGCTTGCAAAGCAATCTCATGCACACTTAATTGAAGGTAAGTGCTGCTGAATTCAGCAGGGACATACTGCCAAGAAGATTGTGTGTAAGACTGGGCTATGACTGTATATAGTTTTCCAATGCAACATCATCCATATATCATCTTTTACCACTTCCATCAGTTTGTTCAGTCTGCACTTTCAAAGTGACACTTGCAGAATAGCAGCATGTCTTTAAAAGGCAACACCAGTAAAAAGGAAAGGTGTGTGCATGCTAAGCAATACTCTGAAACAATATCGATATTGAACTGGAACTACTTGCAAGTGTTTGCAAGATCCCCAAACTTTCTGAGAAAGCAAGCCAAGTGCATATAAACACCTACAAATCAAAATATATATCTCTCTTACACCGCCAACAACAATCATGGTACTGAGCGACAATGGAGTTAACATGTCTTTTTGAAAGAGTTTCCCAAAGTAAAGCACATTTTTCTCCATGGTGATTGATCACAACCATGACATGCCCTTAGGGAAGGAGGTTGCTCTCATTTGCATTTTAAAGATCAGAATCACAGGAATCCCTCAAGGTTACTCAAGATATCCACAACTCAGCACTTCAGATCCACCTGCCTAACAGCTTCATCTGGAGAAAGGACAGGGGAGCCTCCTTCATTATAAGGAGCTGTAGAGGTGTAATTAATTGATAAATAAAACAAATAATTCAAGAACTTAAAACCTAGAGGGGTAACGACACTAGTCTAGAGTCTATGGCAGCAAAACTAGCAAAAAGTCTTGTGATTTCTTGAGAACTGACATGTTTTACTTGGCGTAAGATTTCACGGACTGAGGCCTACTTCTTCCTGATACAGTTCTTTTGCATTTGAAGAAGCAGACTACAGCCTACAAAAGCTTATTTTAAAAAACAACCAACCCTTCGCTCTCTCCTCACCCATCCTCTCACAATCTGGTTCGGAACTCCTTCACTAAGACTAAGTCCAACAAAGATATGAGTGATATTCAGAACAAAAGACATTAAAACTATCTCATGTTGAGGAGGAGTCCCAAATCTGCTGAAGATGTTGTAATGACGTAATGGTTTGTGGAAGATGTGGAAATGGTCCATTTCAGACCTGTTTCAGAGCAGGAGTAATGGAATAATATGCTAGAATAGTAAGAGTGACCTGTTATTTCTTCGGAAGCCTGTATGGTGACAACACAGCTTTTCAGTTTCTAATTGTTAGCACTTCTTTGCCAGTTTATCAGTATTTCTCATTTAAAGTTAAAGTCTGAGCTCCATCAGAAAATCTTTTATTTAAAATACAAATTTTACAAGTCAAACCTTCACATTAAAATAACCACTGACTACACTGCCTCATTCCTAGGCATCTATTGAAAAAGTGTTTCTTTTACCTAATGGAGGAAATAAAGAACCTCATTTTCAATTATATAAAAGACAAAAGTCCTGTTCCCACTAGCCTCTGATATTTTTACTTGCGGTTTGCATCTGATGTTTGTCTTTTCTAATGAGTGGCATTAGTTTCTTCATGTCTAGTTTAGAAAGGCAGAGCATACCTGTCAACCACAGCTCCGGCCAATCCGGGACCTGCACCGAATGGTTCTGCACAGGTCGGCTTCTACGCATGCGTAGAAGGATTTTACACTTCCATAGCCTCCTTCTACACATGTGTAGCCTTCTACGCAAGCGGCGTAGCCTTCTACACATGCATAAAAGGGTTCTACGCAAGCACAAAACCCTTCTACACATGCATAAAAGCCAACCTGTGCAGAAGAGCTGCGCAGTACCTCCTTTCCCCTGCTGCCAAATTCCGGGGTTTCGGCAGCGCGGGGTGGGAAATGGCACAAATCGGCACCAAAAACCATGAAATCCCGGCCAATCCGGGAAGGTTGACAGGTATGAGGCAGAGTCTCTCTCATCCTCTGTCTCTTGGTAGCATGATGATGGAGTCTTGTGAGGCTCTGGTTAAAGTTCAAGTTTGGAAACAACACATTCTATTTAGCATGTTAGCTTTAGAAGAGGTACTTTGCCACTAAGCAGGAGGAAAGTGCTTAATCGTACTCAAATATTGTTTTGGCAAGTAATCTAAAATGCTAAAATGTCACTTTTAAATTTTACCCCTTAGATCATTAGTCCCCAACCTTCAGGGACATGGAAGCCACATTAGAGTGTCCGGTGTCTAAAGATACTGGGCCATATCTTCCATCAAAATGAAACAAAAGTATTAACATGCCAATTTGGATCAAAACAAGCAGATAGGAGGACCGTACCAAAAGAGCTTCGGGCCACAGTTTGGAGACTTCTGCTTTAGATGCATCCATTGTTTTCCTCCCATTTAATGGAACATTGTAATTTTAATGTTAACATCAGTGGTGGGCATCAGCAGGTTCACACCAGTTCGCCACAACCAGTAGCAGAAATTCTGGCTGGCCACACCCATCCAAGTTTTGAAATAAAATAGTCCTAATTTGGGTGCAATGCAGGGCTTTCCCCCTGGCCATGCCCACCATACCACACCCACAGTGTGGTAGTATTTTTTTTTTGAGCCCACCACTGGTTACCATGTTTAAGAAGCAAATTATTCGAAAGTTCCAAAGAGGGATTATTTGGTTAGCACTGGAAGGAGATAGACAGAGATTTGGTCTTCTGAACAATGCAGCAGCCAACGAACTGAGCTAAACAAGAACCCAGAGGGAGCGGAGAAGTTGCCTACCCCTTCCTGAAGGAGATGTGCATTGCCAGTCTTCAAGAACAGGAAGCAAGGCACCACCCCTTAATGCTTTCTTTGTTTCCCATGACACAATGTTCTGCATCCATCAACTCAAGCACAGGATGGGTCCATGCCAGAAGAGAAGTCCAAAGTATGTCAAGTCACTTTAATTGCCAGGATCCACACGAGCGTTTTGAAACTTAACTCAGTTATTCTAGAAGATAAAAGGCATCATAATTCTGCTAAGAGGGTCAACAGCCCTTGAACTATTCTATTCAGGCAGTGGATGTCGGGGTTGCTTCCTTGCTTGAGCAGTAAATAAAGATTTAAGCCTTCCTCACATATTGTTCTGCAGGGCTGTAGCCAAGATTCTAGATTGAGTGTGTGTGTGTGTGTGTGAATTTTTTCAGGGGGGGCAAAAATTTCCCCAGGAGGGGCAACAATGTCACACTCACATTTTTAACATTGGCATCCCGAGGTGGGTGGATGGGGGGCTGTTAGCTCAGGAGGGGGGCCCCTCTGGCTACGGCCCTGTTGTTCTGCCAGCACTTAAACAAAGCTTATGGGAAGCTGATGTTGGAATTATCACCACAATTCCTCTCCAGACTTTTTATGAGTGGCTTTATTTGCTGGGTTTTCCTTCATGGTTATCTGCTACATTGACAAGATGAAAGAAGCCACTGTCAAACATGTGTACTCACATCTGGGTCTCTCTCAGTCTTCAACATTACAGCATCAGCTGCAAAGTGCAAAGTGCTTCTCATGTTGTTTTGAAAAATACTACAATGTGACACTGAAAACTTAGACCTCTCACAAATGTTGTCTCCTCCAGACATACATATGCAAGAACTGGAGCTGTGCACTGTCTCCCACCTTCCCACATCCATCCTTTTAGGCACACTTACTAAGATGTGATCTGCCACCTGCTAATTTGGAAGATATTCCTAACTAATCCACATCTGTGGTAAGATTTTTGTTTTCCATATCTCTTTCTTCTTCTTCTGCCATATCCAAATCTGAATATTGGCAATCCTCATGGCGATCAGCCATGAAGACTGTCCTGAGAATATAATGCAGTAGCCTTTCATCTGCCTTCAACATCACAGCATAACCCCCTGTACCACTGATCCAGTTCCGTGAGTCACTTTCTAGTTCTGAGCCCTTTTGGCACACATAGTCCTCCTTAGCCTCTGGCTGGTATTGATGAAGCTGCTGCCCTCCATCAAGATGGATTCAAGTGAGATTTAGCCCACTTGGAGACTATCACCCTTCCTTGTGGACTTTGGACTCCAAGCCATTAGTCATCAGGGTTGTCAGGTTAGTTAACTGCCACTTGACACTCGGCATTGAGTCTGTATCTCCTGGGGGAGGGGACCATTCCACTCAACAAAAAAACACAAACATCTTGAGGTGTGTAAGTTACACAACACCCACTGAGTTATTTGCCCACCTCCAGCTCAGTGAACTCATGATAAAGTGAAGCAGAAGACAGCTGTTATGAATGTTGGCACCACTGGACCAAGAAAACAAAACAGAGTAAAGTACAGGAAAAAACAAAACCTTAGTATGTCAAAGTAAGGTTCCATTTCTCAATAAATTATACCAAACCCAAGAATTTATATCATTTTGGAAAGAAAGTGATCAACGGGGATGGGAGGCAGATGCGGATGCCATCTCCGCCTTCCGGGCTCTGCCCGCCCAAAGGGCTTGAAAAGATGCCACCATCGCTGCCGCTGCCGTGGGCTTGCCTGCCTCTCCCTGGAGCTCATTCCATTGGCCCAGGGATGGGAGACAGGTATGAATGCTGTCTCCGGCCCCCAGGCTCTGCACGCCCAGAGGGCTTGAAAAGACACAGACGCCGAGGACTCGCCTGCATCTCCCCGGAGCTCATTCCATTGGCCCGGGGCTGGGAGGCAGGTGCAGACACCATCTCTGCCCTCCGGGCTCTGCCTGTCCGGAGGGCTTGAAAAGATGCCACTACCGAGGACTTGCCTGCCTCTCATCCAGAGGAGGAGGAAGAAGACCAGCTGTGGCCGCTTGGGCAGTCAAGAACTCTCCCGCCTGCCCTCTCCGGGCCTTACCCAGCCAGAGAGGGATAGATGCCGCCGTGATGAGGACTCATGGATGCTCCCGCCCACTCACCTCTGGGCCCCATCATCGCCCAGAGGAAGAGGAGGAAGACCAACTGATACCACTGTACTGTTGATTTTTATTTCTATGTTCTGTATTGTATCTATTGTGAACCGCCTTGGGTCGCCCTAGGGTGAGGAAAGCGGTATACAAATAAAATTTCTATTTCTATTTCTATTCTATTTCTATATCTAAAAAAAAAAAATCAAAGAGTCTGTATATTAAACAAAGTAAAGAAGCATTTACTTTGTCCAGCTGGGTGAAGGGCGCACACCATAATAGTGTATAATGTAGTAGTTGTGTTTTTTTTTGTGTGTTATTGTTCATTGCAATGTGTAGTTGTTGTAATTAAAAACTTAAATATTTTACAATTACACCAAACCCATACAGGAATGCAGGCATTCATGGGCACACACATTTACATTCAGCGCTAGTACCATAATATGTTATGAATAGCTAAGGTAATAACCTAAGTGTCTGCTCATGCTGGCCATTTTGGTGCAGGCTGGTGTGAAGTAAACAGGATTGTTTAAATTGGGGGGAGGGAGAGATATGCTATTTGTAATAATCCTAGTGTCCAAATGGTATTTTGACCTCAAACAACCTTTCAGCTCCTTCCTGTGTTAACTGAACACTTCCCCTGTTCATCTGCAGAAGGACAGGGTAAGTGAAGTTACTTTTAGTTGCATCTAGTAAATTGTGGCTGATGTGCTAAATCAGGTAGATTAAATTTAAAAAAACAAAACATTTTCTTTTATAAATTGCCACAGTTTTGATTGCCAATACATAATTTATTGTAACTAATATCGCACATCAGTGATTATCTACTAGAAGCCATTAAAAATAATTTCACTTTTCCTTCCTCTTCACAGATGAGCAGAAACATTCACTCTCTAGGTTTTGTGAAGTAGCCTGTAAGAACAGAAGCAGCCTTTACAGCTTGCATTTCTCTATTTTAGTCCATTCCAAGTCACTCACATGCACTCACCAACCTACACCACAGTAGTAGAACCCCTTTACAGGGGCTCAGACAGGTATGGGCTGGGATAAATTAGGCCACATAAGTGATTCCTAGAAGTGGATGACAGGAAAAAGAGAGCAAACCAACCCACAACATTAGCACACCAAATAGTGGGACAAATGTCTGTGTGACCATTCTTTACATCAGTGTTTCCCAACCTTTAATTTTTGGATTTCAATTCCCAGAAGCTTAATCAGTGGTGGGCATTTTTAAAAAAATCCTACCACACTGTGGGTGTGGGCATGTGACTGGGTGGGCGTGGCCTGTTGGCCATGTGATGATCTTCGCTAGATCTATGAAAATAGCAGCCTCTTCCATTTTCATCACTCTATAGTGAATTCTGAAGACATTTCCCCCTTCATCCATGGAGTGGTTGGGGATGCACTTTGGGGTGAAACGGAACCCAGGAAAAGCCTTTGATGAAGGGGAAAATGGAGCCAGCCCCCTCTGTAGCCTCTTCTAGGAGGAGGAGGAGGTGGGTGGGGCATAGAGGTGAGCAGGGACAGTCATTTTTACTACCAGTACGCACGTACTGCTGTGAACCTGCTGATGCCCACCACTGGCTTAAATCAATTCCCCAAAGCACTGATCAACCAATGTATTAACTTAGGCTTCTGGGAATTGAAGTCCACCAGTGTTCCATGGAACATAGTTTGGGAAACACTGCTCTACATTTAAAAGAAAGAGAAAAAAAGATTTGAGTGGCCAGACCACTTGCTATACCAATACAGAGCTCTTGCTTTGCATTACTGCTAAGCTAAATGCTATAGAGAGCAGCTGCAAAGGAATACATATAGCCTACGGCCTTCATTCAGAGCTTCTCTTCCATCAACGGTTGGGGTATAGAGGAAAGGTCTTGGGCTTCACTATGGAGCAAAGCTGTCGATCACTTTCTGCATCAGTACCAGCTCAGCATCTTTCTGATAAGGTATTGATGCTTCTGATTTCCCTTTGGCCACTTTTAATTGCATTGCATCTTTTTAATCATTTTAAACTGCAGGGATATTGGGTTTAACACACAAGAACTATGGCTGATATTTATTTATCTGATTTTTATACCACCCCATTTGTGCAATTAACACCACACACCACACACACACACACACCATTCAACAATATGGCAAAAAAATTAAAAAGAAAAGAGAACCAAACAGAAAAACTATTTGAATAGTTCTGTTTTCAACAACTTCCTGAACATGAAGAAGGAAGGAGCCTAGCGTATCTCTGTAGGGAAACTGTTCCAGAGTCGGGGCCACCATAATACTCTAGATCAGTGCTTCCCAACCTTTGATTTTTGTACTTCAATTCCCAGAAGCCTAAGTCAATTCCCCAAGCACTGATCAGCCAATGTACTGACTTAGGCTTCTGGGAATTGAAGTTCAAAAACCAAAGGTTGGGAAACACTGCTCTAGATACTGTTCTGCCCCATTATATTGTTATATTGTTATTTTGTGATGGTTTGTATTTGGTCATTTTGTATTTTGTATATTATGTACTTTTTTGATGCTATTAATTGATGTTTTACATATAATTTTATAATTGTGATTTTGTATATTGTTTGAATTTAGATTTTGTATGCTGCTTTTGTACTTTGGATATTGTATGTATATGCTGTAAACTGCTTTGAGTTCCCCTAGGGGAAGTAAAGCTGTATAGAAATGTAAATATAACAGCAACAACAACAACAACAACAACAACAACAACAACAACAACAACAACAACAACAACAACCACCACCACCACCACCACCACCACCAAAGAAACACAGAAATCACCAGCACAGTTAGTGCTTCAGTATTTGGCTGAATACATTGCATGGTCCTACCAAGTGCTGTAATTAAGATATTAGCCTTACAGGCAGATTTGGTGAGGCTAATATCTTAGGAGAATTCACTGTCTAGCATGCAGTCAACAATCAATGCTACCAGTGCTAACACAGAATAATAAGCCAAACTCATAAGGAGGCCTCGATTTGGCATCTGATACTGCAGAGTTCACAGCCAATTGGGTACCTGATCCATCTATGAGCTGTTGGTAAAGTTTATCAAGAAGCAGCTGAGAATCACTTATTCTGAACAAACATTTCAGCAATAAATTCTGTCTTGTAACAGAGGGTAGCCCTGTTGTTGATATACGGTATAATCTAAGGGAAATGGGGAGTGTGGAACCCTGAAAAAATTGGACTGTTTGCCAAGACAGCACATGTTCTAAATATTGTTGTCAATCTGCTGTTGCAACACTAAGAACACTAAAAAGTATCCAAGCAACTATATGACTTAGTTCTGTGTTTCCATACTTTTACAACACAGGTATATTTCTGTACTGTTCTGTTCTTGCTAGCAAAATGTACAACCCATACAGGAGGACTAACCTACATTCTGACCTCTCTAGCAACGACAAAAAGGTTCCAGCGGCTAATAAGTACAGTATACAGATATTCTATTAAAATTAATTAATTAACCAATTTTTTTTATTTTGCTGAACAACACTGAATTGACTGATAAAGCTCCAAGCATTTTCTTAATGCTTAGTAGGACATCCAATAAAGGAGCAAGTGACCATGGCAGATTACAAATAGAGTAAACTATTCACATTTCTTAAAAATGTGGTGCAGCTCATTACAAGGGAATTGACCAAAGTTTACAGATGGGTACAACCCATAATCTGAAATGAAAGATCACAAATCTATCCCATGAGAGGTGCCTAGGAAGATCTTCTAAAGCAGAGGTTCCCAACCTAAGGCCTATAGGCCAGATCTGGCCCGTGGTGCCACTCATACCTGTCAACCGCGGCTCCGGCGAATCCAGGACCTGCACAGACCGGGTCTGTGCAGGTCGCGTTGTACGCATGTGCATGGAGGGCTACACCACTTGTGTAGCCTTCTATGCAGGCAGCGTAGCCTTCTGCGCATGCGTGGAAGGGAGCTATGGAAGTGTAGAGCCCTTCCACGCATGCGTGCAACACGACCTGCGCAGATGGGCTGTGCAGTGCCTCCTTTCCCCCACTGCCAAATTACAGGGTTTTGGCAGCGCGGGTCGGGAAATGGCGCAAATCGGCGCCTAATTATGGGGAAATCCCGGCCAGATCAGGATGGTTGACAGGTATGGTGCCATTTCATGTGCCCACCCCCACCCTCCAAGGGCATTCAAGAAACAAAATAACTTTCCCCTTTGAAGCTTTTGGGGGGAAATGGCCATCCCCATCATGCAGGCAGGGCAAAATGGCCATCCAACCATCAAAGATGACTGAGAGAACATGACCCGCCCCCCAGCTTGAAAAAGTTGGGAACCCCTGCTCTAAAGCTTATGATTCCTGCAACCTTAGAAGTATGGCCAAAGAGAGTTGATTCCATTGTCTGTGTTCTACACAAGACCATATGAATTAACAAGAACCACTAAATCGAAGCAGTAGCACGATCTAGCTGGGAAATTATAGCAAGTAAAAAAGCATATGACAACAGGATGATTTGGCTGTGGTTTCCTGAAATTCAAGGCATGATAAATGTTACAGATGTTGGGCGGGGAGTTTAAAAGGTCTTATTGTATGTCTTATCCATTAAAAACTGACACGGAAAAAAGCAGTGGAAGCTCTGAATTTGCAGGCCAAACGATAATGAATCAGATGTTTTTCATCTTCAAAGAGCAAAGGCAAGATCTGTGAGCAATTAAAGTTCTGGGACATTAATATCTTTTGACCCTGTGGAAAAGGGCAATAAAATTTCAATCACGTCTAAAAAACATCTGGACAAATTTGAGCAAATGATTTTTCAGCCATCCATATATTTCTTTAAATTACGCTGTCAGTGGAGCAAGTCACATCCTAGGGCACGAAATAAATGAGGTCTGTTTGGGCCTTGCCTGCAAGACTGAACGTATGGGGGAACAGCCAACGCTGCCAAAGGCCTATCTATGCCTGCCATAAAATACCAAAGAGTGTGGCATAGGAGCCAAAGGGAGGCATAAATCAAACCAACAAAAAAGCTATTGTAAAAGTTTCAATGAGCTAAAAAGAGACATCTAAATATAGTAGCAAATTTAATATTCCCACCCCCCTGCTGCCCCCCAGCTGTTGCTGTAAAAATGTCAGATCTAAGGTTGATTAATAAACACAGGGAGACATGGAGGGGAGCGTTATTTTTTGTCATCTTGAATGGATAGTCAAAAAATCCCACTGAAATCTACCTGAAATTTCCATGAGAGGGAGTTTGGCCCAAGGTCACATGTCCTAATGAAAGACTAATGGAAAAGAGTCATCTTGAGCCGGGGCATCAGTTGTACCTGCTCCTGGAAATGACTGATATGGCTATGGTGATATGTCCTTTAGTTATTTCTGCTTGGGCTACTGTAACAGGCGCTACGTGAGGCTGCCTTTGAAGACAGTTGAGAAACTTCAGATGGTTTCAAATGCTACAGCCACACTGCTAACTGGGTCCAGGACCAGTGATGCACTGAAGCAGGTTCTGTCCTGTTCAGGAGAACCAGTAGTGGAAATTTCCCCAGGCCATGCCCTCCTGGCTGGCCACGCCCATCTCCATACCCATTGTGTTGGCCATGCCCACAGATTTGGCCACACCCATGGATTTGGCTCCACCCACAGAGATGGTAGTAAATTTTTTTGGAGTGCATCACTGTCCAGGACATAACAGGGAACATATAGCTCCCCTGTTATAAGAGCATCACTGGTAACCAGTCCATTTCCAGGCCCAATTCAAAGCATTGGGTAGGATCTATAATC
Organism: Bradypodion pumilum; assembly: GCA_035047305.1. NCBI lineage: Eukaryota > Metazoa > Chordata > Lepidosauria > Squamata > Chamaeleonidae > Bradypodion > Bradypodion pumilum. The sequence continues at coordinate 264,977,125 of JAWDJD010000001.1, forward strand.
TATACCTATAAGAAGGTGGATGGGTGGTGAGTGTCAGACATTAGCGGCCACACCCGGTTCAACCATCCTGTACCAAGCTGCCCACACTTACCTTTAGACTTAACTAACATCGCTGCAAAGGTTGGGAAACAGAGAGTGGGGCAAAAGCCCCACAAATATGAACAAAAAAAATAACTACAGTTCCCAGTGTCCTACACGCCACGCAACCCCTCAGCCAATCAGGCTGAAGGGCGCGAGTGCAGAGGAGGTGGGGCAGCCGGCGCTAGGATTTAAAAAAAAAACGCTGAGGGAAGCCATCCCCGCTGCCCCGGTGATGAAGGCTAATGCCAGCCTTGCCGTGGCTTCAGCAGGGTTCTGTGGAGGAGGTGGAGCCACTTTTCTCCCTGCTACCCTGGCGACGAAGGCCAGCGCCAGCCTCACTGCGGCTTCAGCGGGGTAGCGGGAAGAAGAGGGGGGCCCATATTCTCCCCGCACGCCTGCCACTTCCCTCAGGGAGACAAAGACCAAGAACGGCGCTCTGTTCTCTGCCTTCACCTCCCGGAGGGAAGTGAGCCCCTTCCCCGGGAAGCAAAGGCAGAGAACAGTGTTTTGTTCACTGCCTTCGCCTCCCGGAGGGAAGCAAGTCACTTCCATGGGGGGAGGGGGGTGAAGGCACTAGTGCTTTCATCTCCCTCCCACCGAGGGAAGCGAGCCACTTTCCTGGGAAGCAAAGGCAGAGACTGGTGCTCCGTTCTCTGCCTTCGCCTCCCAGAGGGAAGCAAGCACCACTCCCCTTACCTCTCTCTCTCTCTCTCTCTTTCTCTCTCTCTCACACACACACACCGAGCACCTCTGCCTTGCCAGGCAGATATTATCTATGTGTTGGTGGTTGGGGTGGTTTTGTGGGGTGCGCACCCCCCCAAACTCCCCCAACCACCAATACACAGATAATAACTGCCCGGCAAGGCCGGGCAAAAATACTAGTGTTCTATATGGCTCAGGTCTCAGGTCTCAGGTCTCAGCTCTCTGGATTTAAGAAGATAGTAACCAAAATTCATGTACTGTGTAATTCATGTAATGAGGACCCAGCATGTTGGGAGCAAAAATGCTAACTACATTGTGAACCATCCAGAGAGTGCTGTAAGCACTATGGAGTAGTATATAAGCAGTATATATTGCTCTCTGAAGGACTCTATCTCCCCTGATGAGCATCCATGGTTTTTGAGGTGTTCTTGGGAAACCCTTCTCTTAGTTCCACTGCCCTCAGTGGGAATACAGCAGATGGCTTCCACTGTTACTGCTCCTAGTTGCCCTTCCTTGGGAGGCTAGCCTGCCCCCCCCCCCCATCTCCCAGCTTCTGGTAAAGATATTCCTTTTAAAACAGATTTTAATAACTACAATGGGCAGCAAAGATAAACTCTCCCTGTGATCATGCTTATGATTTCTCAAGCATTCTTTTAAAGGTTTCCTTTAGCATTTTTATGATCACTTTTTTATATTGTCATGAGTGAAATGCTGCTACTTTGCATAGTAATTTGCACCAGAGATGGCCCACTAAATCACTGGACATTTTTAAGTCAGCTCCTTTGTAGCTAGGGTTACCATACATCCCGGAAAGCAGGGATTGTCCCGGATTCAAGATCAGAAAAATTGTCCCAGCCAGTTCAATAAAAATCATGTTAAAGTCCCAAAATTTTAAAACTTACTGAATGTGTATTATAACACACCATTAAAATAAATTTGAACTCTCGCCATCAAACAAGTGATTTCTTGCCACGTTGGAGTACACCTGGAGACAAATCTTAACATCCTCACCTCACACCACTGCCCGATAAGTATGACCAGTGTATTTCCTGGAACTAAGGATGTTAAGAGTTGACCACGATGTGACTTCTCAGAAGTGCAACAGATCATCTAACAGTAAGAATTAACTGTTGTAAATAGATTCATTTATGTATTGATATATTTAATGTTAAAGTGTTTTATAGCTGTCATTATGTTATGGTGTTTTTTTTTTAAAAAAGGCTATTTTGTAGACAACCCACCCATTTTGGTCAAGTATACTTCTGTCCCAGTTTTGTGGGAGAGAATTATGGCAACTCTATTTGTAGCTCTCATGGAGTCAAAGAGGTCTATTTTCATTGTGACTTACTTTAGTTTAGCAAGTCACAATTAGAGTAGGACCACTGAATCAATGGAACTCATGGAGTGTTGAGAAACACTAATCTTACACCCTTTCTTTAAAAATGTGCAAGCAAATCAATTCTAACTTAAGGCTAAGGTTTGGGTTTACTTGCCAGGATTTCCTAAGTAAAAAAGTACTCCGAAATGATTTACTTACCTCTTCTTCTTGGGGCACCCTGGAACTGTGCAGTTTGCCCAGGGCATCATATGCTGGCCCTGAAGGTGCAATGGGTAACCTAATGCCTGACTCCTGGTTCCACAGCCAGGTACTCCAGTTAGTGGTGGGATTCAGCAGGTTCGCAACAGTTTGCCAGAACCAGTAGCAGAAATTCTGGCTGACCCCACCCATCCAAGTTTTGAAATAAAGTAGTCCTAATTTGGGTGCAACACAGGGCTTTCCCCCTGGCCACGGCCACCACACCATGCCCACAGAGTAGGTAGTAAAAAAAAAAAATTTGAATCCCACCACTGACTCCAGCTCAATGAGCCAGCACACTCTTGTTTACCATTCCAGCAGTTAGCAATGTAGCCATACAAATTGCTTGCATCAAATTGTGTATTGTGTTCAGTGCCAAGTGCCATCCCTCTAGCCCAGTGTTTCCCAAACTTTAGTTTGTGGACTTCAATTCCCAGAAGCCTAAATCTATTCCCCAAAGCACTGGTCAGCCAGTGTACTGACTTAGGCTTCTGGGAACTGAAGTCCTTCATGGGGTGTATGCCCCACTTTGGGAACCACTGCTCTAGCCCTTGCCCTCCAATCTTTGGTGACACATCTGGGACACATTTTTGCCAGATACATACAGCATCTGGACCCTTTCTGTGCTGGCTCACCCTCTTGCTATGTCAAGGAAAGACTCCATGATGGCATCACAACTGCAAAGTAAGTTACATAAGAAATGACTCCAAGAAGCAGCCAGCATAAGAGATAGGGATGTACATCTTCACCTGACTCATTCTTGCATGCAAGAAAAATGCACGCACACACATCCAAATTATGCACATCTGCAGGAGCAAGGTATTTTCTGCAGGTGAGAGTCTCATATCTACAAGAATGCTTTGTGCAAATTGTGCAACTCTATAAAACCAGGATAGCTGCTGCTTTGCAAAGTGTATGATAATTGGATGAGCAGTGAGGATTTTTTTTATTAATCAGTTTTCTCTGCTTCATTTGAGTTTGTGCATGGATACATGCATGTGCACCTGCATCCACTTTGCTTGGGAAAGGAAGAAGAAACAATATTGCCTAAAGAGATTATGGGTAAACTGTGAGATCCTCTATGAAAACATGTTGGTAAGAACTCTTGGATCTTGATGTTAACAAGAAATTTTCTGATTATGCTAGAAAGATTCCTAGACACAAAGCATTGAGTGGCACTGCCTTGACCATATCTGACACAATTACTTCATTTATGATGACCAACCAACACAACAACCCAGATCAACCTAATTCACAGCTTTAGTGAGTTTGTGTTAACAGAATTCACATGGTTCTCATGATACTTGGTGGCAAGAACCTGTGAGTGGTACCATTTTATGTCATTGCTTTCAACACCCATGTTTAATCCTACTAGGACAGTGATAGAGAAGAACAACATTCAACTATCATTGGCCCTGCTCTCAAATGTTACTGTGAAAGTAAATTCCAGCAAGCAGCCAGCATGCTGCATCTGCTCCAAAGTTATTAGTCAGTCCATAGCCTCAGGTAATGAAAAGACTAAGCCAAACCAGGCACACTTACTTTATTTATGATAACCAACCAACAAAACAACCCAAATCACCTAATTCACAGCTTCAGTGTGTTTGGGTTAACAGAATACCACTACAGTACAAGAAATCAGCAACTGGTAACTCAAACTGGAGTGATCAGCACAACCATATGGGAAGAGACAAAGAATTGTCCATAAAGAACTAACTGTACCTCATTTCTGATGAAACATATACATAAACATGTTCAAAAACAGCTTGATTCAATAATATCAGGGTTGTGCTGAACAATGTTGTTTGGAAACCTACTGGCAATTTATGCATGCATACATGAATCTACATTGAGTTGTAGCAATGAAATGACCACTAATCCACAAGATGCCAGTCAGGTTCCTGGTTATATATGTGGGCATGTGGCTAGGAATACACTCTGTACCTCATGAATTAGCAACCATTTGCCCCCACAACCTATGTTACTTCATGCATAAATTGTCAATAGGATTCTGGCTGCAATGGGATTAATTTTTATCTTCTTGAAATTATTGTCAAAACATTAGTTAGCAATGATGGATTCCCTGAAAGAGATGACTTGCTATATAACCACTAAACTGATATGCCTATTTGTAGGAATCTAGAACAGATACATATAGGGGAAATGCACAACTGCAACAATTACCACAGAAACAGTTCTCCCCTTTTGTTGGGGTGCTGATCACATGGCTGGTCACACACTGGTTACAAAACTGGCTGCAACAGAGATCCAAGCACAAATGAGGGAGGATCACTTGCCCCATTAGGTAAAGGTCGCCCTTGCTGAAAAGTCAGTCATATCCGACTCTCGGGTTCAGTGCTCATCTCTGTTTATAGCCAAAAGGCCAGCTCGGTCTGCATCTGCAGATGCTTCCGTGAACATGTGGCAGGCATGCCTCAACACTGGAGTGCACAGGACGCTGTTTACCTTCCCTCCGAAGTGGTCCCTATTTATCTACTTGCATTTTCTTGCTTTTGAACTGCTAGGTAGGCAGGAGCTGGGACAGAGACGGGAGCTCCCTCCCTCATGCAGCACCTGGGAATCGAAGTCCAACCTTCCAGTCGGCGAGTTCAGCATCTTAACCACTTGAGCCACCGTAGTCCCATTACTGTAGTGTGAACATTTCCACCACCATCATCCCAATGGGATTCAGGCTGTAGATTCAAATTAGATGGGGCTGATACAGAGATGACAGAGAGCCCGGATTTTAACTTACGTAGAATTTCAGCTACACAGTTTTATCAGAAATATTGTAAGATTATTATTTTTTTTGGGGGGGATGCATTAATGTTTTTGGGACAGGCCTGCTGGAGCTGGTTATCCATGAAGTTGTGTTTGGACTGAATGGGAAATGATCTCAGCTGTAGAAAGATTCCATGGGGGGGGGGGTCTAACCTTAAACAAGGTCTTCTATCAATGTCAATTTACAATGTCAGTTTCTGGTTCTTGAACATCTGTCTTAGGTGATAAAGATTTGCACACCACTTAGGAGGGTTCAGGATGTTTTACAATCTTATGGCCTGTTTTACAACATTACTGTTACATATATTCCAAACTATCACCCTTTAAAACAATGAGACTTGTTTTTAAAGAAATGTTTTGGACAGAAAAACGAAACACCTCTCCCCCCCAAAAAAATAATAATCATGAACACATACCTTCATGAACACATAACTTCTAATAATACAGTACAGATGTTACTGAAGTGCCAGCCTCTTTTAAAGTCATAGCTGCTTTCTTCATATAAGAGTTACTTGCAAACATAGACAAAGGGTGCACAATTCTCTTCATCCTGCCTGTTCATATTTAATCCATAAAGTCTCCTTTAAAAGTCTGATTATAAAGTTTTCTGATTCATTGGGACGTCATTGTGGTCTTTCATCCATGACATAAGTTTACAATCAAAGATTGTGCTGACTATTTCAAATTAATATGGAGTTCTTAGCCAGATGCAATGATCCTTTCTCAAGCACCTTTCATTTCACTTGAGTTCTTTCCCCCTGTTTCCAAACCCATCTGCTTCCCCTAGGCTTGGGCATGGCCTTCTCATCATCAACCTGTAACAATTTATAAGACTCATGTTTCCTTCAACCACCCCTTCTGCTCAGCCTACCTCTAAACAGAATGTGAGTAACACAGATAATAGTTTCTGCAGATTCTTCCTGCCCTGTTACTCTTTCATTCCTCCTGTTATACCAACCTAACCAAAAAGTTCTGATGTAACAAGGAATCAAAAAATGTCTAAGATTAGATTTTTAAAAGACTACAGTGTTTCTGGGTTGTTGCACAAAATTTTGATAAGCTGAGTCTTCTCTCTCTCTCTCTCTCTCTCTCTCTCTCTCTCTCTCTATCTATCTATCTATCTATCTATCTATCTATCTATCTATCTATCTATCTATCTATCTTACACACAGACACACACTTATGCAGAGAGACATTTTGGTTTTCACAAAAAAGATCCAGAATGATGATGAAAAAGCTGCCACTTCCAAATACTACAAGCACTAATGTTTTCACAATATCAAACTCATGACCTCATTGAAAGGAAAATACAAGAGTCCTAAACATTTTGACTCAGTATCAAAAGTGCATTATAGGTATGTACACAGAATTGTCTGAAGACACATGATGCTGTTCTATGTCTGGAAGCAATTGGATCTGCACATGTCCTGGGAACCAGATATAAACCACCTTAAGCAAATTGGAGAGAATACAATAACATAACTGTAATCAATAAACAAGCATTTACAAATCTCAACTGGACATGACAAATGAGCACCATAAAGCTAAACATCTCGATCCTAAAATTACACCCGGGTATGAAATTTGTTGGTGGCAGGACTGTGGTGACAAGAGTCTAGTTTTGCATTTAATTTAAATTCCACTGTTCTCATGAAAGGAAAGCCTTTTTATGGTGTGTAAAAGTAGGGATTATTCACTTTCATTATAATGAAGAAGAAAAAGGAGGAGGAAGAGAATTAAAAATCAGAGCCAAGAGTTTGAGAGCGAACCACACTCGAGGGATATTGATACTCACTTTGTGGCAAGCAACATGTTCTTCCTGGAGTGGAGATCTGTGGGGTCCGTGTGCTGTCTGTTAAGGTACTCAGAAACAGCTTTGGCTGGGAACTCAGTTTCACAAATGTATCCAAAATCCCGGGCTAAATGTACAGCTTCTCCTGGGGAAAAGACAAGCAGCATTGATCATTGCAGGTCAACTGGATTGTGCAATCTGCAATCCAGGATTTATAGTCTGATCCACAGATTTGTCAACCTAACAACTAACTTCTCAGGAGGTGTGAGCCCAACTGCTATGTCTAGAAAATTATCACATTAACTTTCATGAAGTTCTTCTGCTGTTTGCGGACACCCTGTATTCTCAGCCTAAGTAATCCATGTCAGGCAGAGAGCCATACAGAAGGCAGGATAGCTTTAGAACATCAAATGTATATTGGCTTTGAGATAAATTGCAGTCAGTGTAACTGGAATAGTGCAACTGAATCAGTGCAACTGGATGGTGAGCAGGCAGGTTGAACTAATAACAGACTACAATACTCTTTGTGTAAGTCCACTTGAGTGACTACAACTCACTTCAAACAGTTCTATCCTCCACAGCCCAGAGGTTTGGATAACTCTTAGCCTGTAAAGGAGTTAATAATAATAAAAATTGAATTGTCATCAAATCAAATTTGACTTATGGAGACTCTTTCCAGGGTTTTCTAGGTAGAGAATACACAGAAACAGTTTGCCATTCCCTTCTGGGGGCATGCAACTTGCCAATGGAAAGGCACAGTGGGGAATGAAGCTCCAAACCCCTGGTTCTAGAGGCAGATATCTAAACCAGTGAGCTATCATAAAAGAATTCTTAGATCTCTTATCAAATACCACGATTATCATGAGGGGTGATGAAACTGCCCCACTCCCTCAATTTCACTTCATCCCAGCTCCCATTATCCTCAGTCAACATGGCCTACAGACAGAGATGATGGGAGGTGTCCATGTTACCCAGAAGGCCACACATCCCCAAGTCCTCTTACAAATTATAGGGAAGACCACAGAAGCATTGCATGGAGGTTGCTGCATCTCCTTTCAACAAGCCGGCAAGCCAGATGTTGACTCTATTCCTATAAGACTTTTCTAATAATATAAACTCTGTAAGACTAAAAACAATTTTACAAAAAAAAGGGGGAGAGATAATATGCTTTTTCTTTCTGATGGAAGACCTTTAAAGGGGATGGTCAGACCAGAGGATCTACTGCGTTTTCCCTTTGCCTGTTTTTACTAGACCTCTGAGATTCAGATAGTGGCAGGTTCACACCAGTTCGCCAGAACCAGTAGCAAAAATTCTGGCTGGCCCCGCCCATCCAAGTTTTGAACTAAAGTAGTCCTAATTCGGGTGCAATGCAGGGCTTTCCCCCTGGCCATGCCCACCATACCACACCCACAGTGTGATAGTAAATTTTTTTGGAGCCCACCACTGGATAGTGGGCCTTAATGTGAAAGACACACACTTTGAATTAAAGAATTCTGAGCTCAGAACATGCAATACACACCCAAACTACATGATCCTCATAGATAAAAACCTCCTTATCATATTTCCCAACTTTATAGTTCAGAGCAAAAAGATGCGTTTGTGTTACTGATCTGGTTAAACAAACAGAAGTTACTTAAAATTTTACCAGGAGATTCAGATCAAACCTCTTGTCCACCCAGAGCCTGGAAGGGCCATTATTGCTTATTCTCTTTCTCTTAAGTCTCATTTAAGGTGAAGGAGGATGTTAAGATTTTTTCCCCATGACAGAAAGCAAAGCTACATAATGGTAAGGTAAGGGTAAAGGTCACCCTTACTCAAAAGCCAGTCATATCTGACTCTAGGATTCAGTGCTCATCTCAGTTTATAGCCAAAGAGCCAGTGATGTCTGCATCTGCAGATGTTTCCGTGGACATGTGGCAGGCATGACTGGACACCAGAGTACACAGAAAGCTGTTCACCTTCCCACCGAAGTGGTCCCTATTTATCTACTTGCATTTTTGAACTGCTAGCTTAGCAGGAGCTGGGAGCTCACTCTGTCATGAAGCACTCAGATCTCAAACCACTGACCTGCCAACCTTCCAATCTTCAAGTTCAGCATCTTAACCACTAAGCCACCCCAGTCCCCTGCAGTCCTACCTACATAATAGTAGGTAGGCATAATTCATATGCACAGCACACACCACGTCACAGTCCAGTTGGGTACTTAAAATATAAAATTTAGCATTCCGGGACAGGAACTTCTCCTCCTGCCCCCTTCCATGGACATCCATGAATATGAACAACTTGGAGATAACTGATCAATCAAGACAATCCAGTTTTGAGAGCAAACCCTTTATGAGAAGCTGCATGGTGGCATGCTGAGAACAGCTTTTAAGAACTGGACAATCACAGTTAAATAGCCAGATTTTAGCAGAGTAGGAATAGAGCAGAACTCCCACTTGAACTAAGCTCTGGTCTCACAACACAAGGACCTCTTCTGAAAGGCATGACAAGGCAAAGTCAAGAGTACAAGTGAGTCACAAGTGGCATTTGGTGTTCTGCAGAAGACCAAATCAAAGGCCATCCTGAGTTATCACCCTAAGTCTGTGCAAAGTCCATGTGGAATCCATCTCCAAAGCATAGAACTCTGCTTTCCAGGCAAACCCAACCCATCTGAAGCAGGTGGTCATCAAATGCACATCAGGAAAACATTGCATGTGTCTACATTGTAATAGACTGCAGAAGTCATTTGTCTGTAAATAAACAAGGTATTATTTTGAGCTTATTAGCTGAATCTTTTTCTAATTATACAGGAGACTGTCTGTAACCTTGTTAGAAGTGCCAGCATATATCTGAGACCCAGAGTGCTTTGTTGAGTGTCTGTAACTGCAGGCCTCTGTCTCTTGTTACATGTGGTTCTGCAAACCCCTCCCCTCATGCTCTTTGTCTTCTTCTTCTTCCAAATCCAAATATAGGTGATTGTCATGGTGATCAGCCGTGAAGACAATCCTGAGAATATAATACAGTGATCTTTCATTTGCCTTCCTCATTGCAGAATGACACCCATACCATTGATCCAGTTCCACGAGTCACTTTCTGGTCCAGAGCCCTTTTGGTAGGCAAAGTCCTCATCAGCCCCAAGCCAGGATGAATGAAGCTGCTGCCCTCCATCAAGATGGATTCAAGTGGGATTTAATTCACTTGGGGACCATCATCCTTCCCTGTGGACTTCGGCCATTAGTCCTCAGGGTTATCAGGTTAGCTAACTGCTGCCTGATACTTGGCACTGAGTTGCTGGCAGTAGGGTCTATTCTATTACCATAGCAGGATAACCTAACCAGACTAGTTCCTGCTCTTACCTCCCTAATTTTAGACTGCTATCAGGAGCAAAGTGGCCCTCTTTTGCTTACATTACACTGTGAAGCACCATTATATATAAAGGTTTCCCTTGCTCGAAGGCCAGTCATATCCGACTCTAGGGTTCAGTGCTCATCTCTGCTTCAAAGCCAAAGAGCCAGCACTGTCTGCTTCTGCAGATGTTTCCGTGGTCATGTGGCAGGCATGACTAGACACTGGAGCACACGGAATGCTATTACCTTCCCACCGAAGTAGTCCCTATTTATCTACTTGCAATTTCTTGCTTTCGATATATGGGACTGTGTAAATAATAAGTCAGTCCCATAAGGCAGCCCTTTGTCACTTGAGCAAAACTTAATAACTAACTTCAAATCCATTTCCCCACAGAAAGGTAGCCTAAAGACTACTGTCTTATGCTCAAGCAAAGTAATTCCTACAGTCATTGGTGGAGATTGGTTTTACTAAGGATGCTAATCATTTATTATATCTATAAAATTCGACTTACATAAAGATTTTGTGCTAAAACCATGTCCCGATTTACACAGTTTCCTATGGGTTTGCTTCAAGTTACATAAAGACTCTTTCCCCTATGGGTTTGCTTTGATTTACATAAAAATTTCATTTTTCCTATGGGTTTGCTTCAAGTTACGTAAAAAATAATTTAAGCAAATGTATATCTATACATTTAAAAAAACAATTCTCTATCCATTGTTGAGACAGGGTATTACAAAAACAATTAGCAAATATCGGGAAACAATTTAAATATATCATAGAACAAGAAAGGAAGAGCTAAAATCAGCTAAGAAATAAAGTGGGTGTTTCTTAAACAGCCATTAAGTAATGGAGATTGAAATTTAAAAGGTGTACAAGAAGCAACAAAAAAAGGCCTCTAAAGTTGATGATAGAAGGAAAACAATGGCCAAAATCTTATTACACAACTCTGTGCATACAGCGTGAGGTTGCAGTTGTGATAGCTGCACTAGCCCCAAAGCACTTCCACCAATGTACTACATGAGCAGGACACTGGTCATTGTTGGTGCCAAGGAGGTTTTCCCAAGAAGTGACCACCAAGAAGATCCTGTCTCTCTTGCACTCAATGGTCCAAGCTTCCTAAGAAAGAGCTATTTGCACAATGCCTCAGTCAGTTGCCTTAGGCTTAGGGGGAGGAGGCATTCCATCAGATCCTGAGGGCACCACAGCATTTTATATGGCGTGACCAGGACTTTGCACTGGATTCAAAAACTCTGAAATGATGATTATGGATGAAAAACAATGATGACACTAATCAGAGATGGGCAGTCTTGGCCCTCCAGCTGTTCTTGGACTTCAATTTCCAGAGGTCCAAGTCAACACACCAGCTGGTCAGGGTTTCTGGGAATTGAAGTTCAAGAACAGCTGGAGGGCCAAGACTGCCCATCACTGCACTACATGGTATCCCAAAGGTTGCCATACATAGGGGAAGTGGGAAATTGCAGCTAAATGTACCTTTATGTGCAAAATATTCATCCAATTTTTTTTTTACAAAATATTCTTTTTATGTTGGCCACCTCTTTCTACACACACACACACACAGTCTTCTCCCCAACTTGTGGGGAACACGTTCAAAGATATCTGTTGTTGTGCAATTTTGCCTATGTATGGTGACATTTGGAACACCCTATGTGTTCATTTTAAATATTTTCCTCTTTTCAGATAGTTCAGTCCACTATCAAGCTGGTGACATCACACCGTAAGAAGATGAGGAGGGAAAATCTGTCCCACTGATGTTTGACAAATGCAAATATCCTAAAGATTTTATAAACAGTGTTCTAGGAATGACACATTATTTGGGGAGGAAAGTAGAAGAGAAAGGTGGCATTCACTATGGATGATTATTTATTTCTATGAATCATAAAGGGAAAGCAACACACTTGCAGTCCCTTCCAATTCCTAGACAGTGATGAATGGAACATTTTTCCCGAGAAGATTGGAAGTGCTCAGGACAGAGAGACCAACTATGGTCTTTTTAAAAATGAGAGTGTTTTGAAGCAGGTGCTAATTCCTGGTAGATAGCCTCTTCTTTAGCTCTTAAAGTCAAATGGTCAGCTTGCACATACAAGATATTTGTACACATATATAGTAGCCTCACCATAACATAGACAATGTCTATTATGTTTTCTGTTGTGCAGTTCTTTGCAATTGGTGACTAAATATCAGCCTAACATACATGGCTGGAAATAAATTGCACTGACCGAAAGAAATAATTGTCAGTGATGCATTTAGAACAGGAGTTCCCAACCTTTTCAAGCCGGGGGCCGGGTCCTGCTCTCTCAGGCAGCTTCAAGGGCCGGACAGCCATTTTGCCATGCTTGCACGATAGGAGTGGCTATTCTGTATCTGCAGCTTCAAAGGTGTGGCCATTCTGGTTCTCAAATGCCCTTGGAGGGGGGGTGGGGGACATGAAATGGTGCCATGGGTTGGATCCGAACCACAGGCCTTAGGTTGGGAACCCCTGATTTAGGACTTAGGTCTTAGACCCCAACATAGACTCCATCTGATGGTTCTTGGCTGATTCCGGTTGGAGAACGGTTTAGTCCCCCAACGCCTAAACATCGTTCCTTGATAAGTCAGGGAAACTGCCCAGTGGTGGGATTCAAAAAAATTTACTATCTACTCTGTGGGCATGGTGTGGTGGGCATGGCCAGAGGGAAAGCCCTGCATTGCACCTGAATTAGGACTCCTTAATTTCAAAACTTGGATGGGTGGGGCCAGCCAGAATTTCTGCTACTGGTTCTGGCGAACTGGTGCGAACCTGATGATGCCCACCACTGAAACCACCTCTCCTGCTTGTGTCTGTGAATGTCTACCCCTTAAGGTCTGATTAATTTGAAGCTTGCACCCCTTTGGAGAGAAGGAAACTGAAACGGTTTCAGAAGGATTAAGGACAGCAGAAAGTAATGTGACTCAGGAAACACAGTCTTTGAAAGACCTTCTTGTGAAGAATGCACATGAAGCAACATTTAAGAATGAATTTCGTGGGCGTGTATGTTGCAAATTTCACTCAGAAATAAGTGGATGAAGTGAGTAGAGAATTTCAAAAACATTACAGTAAAACCTCTACTTACGGGGGAAACGTCTCTTCCATAGGCTTTTGCTTAAATTATTTTTTACGTAACTCGAAGCAAACCCATAGGAAAAATGAATTTTTATGTAAATTGAAGCAAACCCATAGGGAAAAGAGTCTTTATGTAACTCGAAGCAAACCCATAGGAAATCGTGTAAATCAGGACATGGTTTTAGCACAAAATCTTTATGTAAGTCGAATTTTATGTAACTTGAGGCATATGTAAGTCAGGGTTTTACTGTATTTTTAAAATACAAGGCAATGGAGAGAAGGAAACTTACCTTCCAACCCCTCTGTACTCAACGGCTGAACCCAGAGTCCAGTCTACTCAGAAGGAGGTGTGATGGGCGCTTAACAGCACCTTAAACTCTTCCCAGGGCCATAGCCAGGAATCCAGATGTGGGTGGGCGGATATTTTTTCAGGGTGGGCAACAATGTCATTTATCTATGTCATATATATAAGCAGCTGGGAGTTTCAGAGTGGTAAAGGTTGCCCTTGCTCAAAAGCCTGTCGTACCCGACTCTAGGGTTCAGTGCTCATCTCTGTTTCAAAGCCAAAGAGCCAGCGCTATCTGCTTCTGCAGACATTTCCGTGGTCACGTGGCAGGCAGGACTAGACACCGGAGTGCACGGAGCGCTGTTGACCTTCCCACCAAAGTGGTCCCTATTTATCTGCTTGCAATGTCTTGCTTTTGAACTGCTAGGTTGGCAGGAGCTCGGGACAAAGACGGGAGCTCATTTCATCCTGCAGTACTCGGGAATCGAACTGCTGACCGGCAGCCTTCCAGTTGGCGTCTTAGTCACTTGATCCACTGCAGGTGGCAAACTGCTAACTCAGGGTGGGCAAAGCCCACCATGGCTACCCCCTGCCTACAGTCCTGCCCAGTAGTGGGTTTCAGCAGGTTCGCACCAGTTCGCCAGAACCGGTAGCAGAAATTCTGGCTGACCCCGCCCATCCAAGTTTTGAAATAAAGTACAGTAGACCCTCGCATAACGACGTTACTTGGTTCCCCAAGTAGTGTTGTTAAGCGATTTTCGTCGTTATGCGGGTTTCTATGGAGTGTCCCTCATAACAACGCTTTTAGCATCGTTATCCGGATAACGACGGTTATTTTTTTAGCATCGTTATCTGGATAACGACGCTAAAACATTGTTATGAAGGGGAACACGTGGCGCATAACGACGTGCTGTTAAGCGAAAATGATGCTATCCGAACATGTCGTTATGTGAGGGTTGACTGTAGTTCTTCAGGTGCAACTCAGGGCTTTCCCCTGGCCATGCCCACCATACCACGCCCACAGAGTAGGTAGGAAAAAAAATTTGAATCCCACCACTGGACAGGCATGACTAGATTACCCACCTAGTCACATGGTCACGGCCACAAAGGAGGCCACAGCCACAAAGTAGGCCACACCCACAGTGTGGAAGTAGAATTTTTTGGAGCCTACCACTGGTTCTGCCCCTTCCCATCCTTGAGGGATGGCAGGGAGGGAGATGGGGGGGGTTGAAAAGGGGGTACGGGGTGTCTGCTTACCTTCCACCAGGGAGGTGAGTAAAGTGACATTGGCCGCTTTGCGCCTGCCGGCTGGTAAATTCAGGCCAATTTTTTCTAGCCTCTCTCGCAACGATCTGCCCCCGTTTTTCGATTTGGCTCTGCAACGGCAAAGGAAAAGAGCGAAGCTGATTCAAAGGGACGAACCCCGGGAGGGGGGAGGAAAGGGGCAAGGGGATAAGGGAGGAGAGGGGGCGTCCATAGCTGGGAGAGGGGCGTCCACCTGGGCTGTCGAGGAAGAGTGGAGAGGGGGCAGGAGGCAAAATTGACAGGTAGGTTGCAGGACAAGAGTTGTGAGTTCGATCTACTCGGGCACAAGTCATCCCCCCCTCCCGAATACAATGGGGTTCCTTGGAGACGACCACCATGGTTGGTTTGGGGACCACCTGGGGAGACACGCCCAGCCACCGGGGTTGCCAATGGGGGCGAGAAGGTGGAAATAGGTGGAGGAGGAAGATGGGGGGTCTGGCCGGGGTACCCTAGTAAGGTGCTGAGAAGGAGGTGCATATGCACTTAACTGCTGCTACCATCAAATTAGAAAAATGAAAAAACGATCTGCCTTCTCACCAGTTTAAATATATTGGCACATTACCCAATTCTCAACCACAGTACCATTTTGAGACACATTTTGATCAAAGCCAAGGAAAACAGCACCTGCATCTCAGATCATTATTATTATTTTAGAAGCCCCATTTTAAAAAAAAATCCTCCCCTGTCAAAACCCCATTTCCTAATGAATGTACGATTCGGTTAACTGGAGCAACTGGTTCCATATTAAGCGACTGCAGGATGCGAACCTTTGTTTTGCACTAATGAAAAGAACCTTTCTAGCAACTGGATTGTTCTGCTTTGTCAAAGCAGAGATTAGTCTGAGGCCGGGATTAACAAGGCTGCCAAGGTAGGTCAGGCATCAGGGCGAAAATGGCTCTGCCCAGCCTGGGACGCATCCTCTGCCTAGCCAACCTGATCCTGCCTGCCCCATTACCAGATTGCAAGGGGTCAGGGGCCCCCCATGTGTGATCCTTTCTGTTGAATTCTCAGCCTCACAATTCTGTGTGAGGCAGAGCAAAAATAAGGAAAGACCAACTTGTGCCAGCAGGATATTTCCCCACCCCACCCTCCAACCCTTGGCACCACCCACCATAGGCGACTGTGATTATTGCCCCACCAACCACCACAAGCACCAGACATCAAAGCATGCAGGTAACTACAATCATTTCCAACTTTGGGGGAGGAAAAGCCCCTTCTCCTACCTAGAACAATTCAAGAGGGAATCAACCCCTCAAAAACTGCCCCCCGCCCCCCAACACCTTAGGAGGAAGCCAAGGAACATTTCTGAGCTAATCAAAACAACAACAAAAGACCAGAAAACATTGTGGCACCTTAAAGGCTGACTCCTGTACTTAAATGTGAGCTTTGGTGGATCAAATCCACTATGTCAGACATAAAAGTGAGACCTAATGGCATCAATTTATACACGTCAGGTAGAGAGGCACACAATGGTTGGCCAACCCAACCGTTTTTTGTCATTTTGTTGTTGTTTTGTTTACTCTCTGATATACTTGCACAGACTAAAACAGCTACCACTTCAAAATTTTCTGAGCTAAATAAATTAAACACTGGGGGCAGGGATCTGCCTTCAGGTATGAGAACCTCAAATGGTCTCCCCAGACCTACATGGGACCTGGAGGCTACCCTATGGGCATGAATCTATGGCCACACGTACAGGCTTTGTACAGGCCAGGTAAGCCTCAGCCTACTTCCTATCCCACCTTCCACTTCTCTACAGATGGTACACTGTCTCAAAAGCCCTTTGAAAGTTGGTAGTCACCACTACATCTGGTGGCAGTGCATTTTATAGTTTTAACTACATGCTGTGTGAAGAATTGCTTACTTGTGTCTGTCCCAGCTCTCCCACCGTTCACCATTCAGACCCCAGGCTCTAGTATTATGAAAGAGGGAGAAAAACCTTTTCAACCCACATTCTCCACATCATGCCTAATTTTGCACACACTCTATCATGCCATGTTTCCCTCCGCCCCATTTCCTCCTCCCACCCCCAATAACTTTTCTCTGTGGGGAGTTCCTTCAGCCCTGATCATTCTGTCTTTCCCTTTTCGGCACCTTGTCTGACTGTACCAGATCCTTTCCCAAGAGCCATTGAGTGTATAGCAATCCAGACATGGTACATAGCAAGCCTAACACGGTCACTCTCTGGTTTAGTATGAAGGCATTACAATTAGGGCGGCGCACTGGGTTCAGATAAACTCCAGCCCAAATTGGACTTGTTGGGATGGATGCTATGAGCTTTGGATTGAAGTGGAATGACCGCATTCACTTCCAGGGCAAAGCAAAATGAATTTACAAATCGATATCTCTCAGTGGTGGGCTTCAGCAGGTTCGCACCAGTTCACCAGAACCGGTAGCAGAAATTCTGTCTGGCCTCGCCCATTCAAGTTTTGCAATAAAGTAGTCCTAATTCGGGTGCAATGCAGGGCTTTCCCCCTGTCCATGCCCACAGAGTAGGTAGTAAAAAAAATTTGAATCCCACCATTGGGCAGACATGAACTAGATCACCTACCCAGTCACATGGCCATGCCCACAGAGTAGGCTATGCCCACAAAGTAGGCCACACCGACAAAGTAGGCCATGCCCACAGTGTGGTAGTAAAAAAAATTGGAGCCCACCACTGATATCTCTCCAGGGCATCAACTGAATTGGATAGTCAGCAAGTTGCTTCAGTTCACCAAGTTTGCTTTTAAAAACACATTTTAAAGCTGCCTACCCATCCAAACCCTAGACATTAACTGACTGAATTTTGGCAGGTGTGGTCCCCTCTTTAAATGTTACCATGCCTCAAAATTTCACCTACACCTGTGGTGGGAAAGCTCAAAACAACAAAATTACAGCCATTTTACTTATCCAATTTGCTGCACAAATTGCTCTGGATTGCAATACATTCTGAAGCTCAAAACTGGCCTCCAACCCAGGGGGCCTGTGCACAACCCTAATCACAATATTGGTATTTTGATTTTGGGGAGTTCCCCAAAGATTCTTTGGACAAAAATTGGCCTTTCTCACAATTGTTACAAACTGGGCTGATGTTTTCATTGAAAGGACCAGATTTGAAGCCCAAAACTATTTTTTTAAAAAAAAAAACTGGCCAGTTACCTGTTCAGTTCTCACCTATGGATTGCTTGATGAGATTATTTCTCCCCATGCACCCCACTTTACGTCAATTTACACTGAACTACTATTGCAGTGTTATTGCCATTCATCCCACATGGAGAGATGTTTGAGAACTCTTTGGAATCTAGCTTTGCTTACAGCGCACCTATTGTCTTCTGTTAAAACTGCCCACTTCACTGTTAATAGCAAACTCAAGACTGTTTACTAACAAATAAAAATGCTCTCATGACAGTTCCTCAATGGGTCTCTTTATTCTTTACATTCTTCCACTGTCTGACTATCTATACATTATTCTCCACTTTCTATTCTTTAGCCAGTTTCTGATCCTTAAGTGAACCCGTCCTCTTATCCCCTGACTTATTCCCTGTTACATTCCTTCATGAGCTTTTGGCAAAGAGTTTCTTGAAAGACCTCATATGTAACATTTACCCAAATCACTCCTCTTTCCATGTTTGTGTCGAAGAGCCAGAGCTCTAGCTGAAATGAACTCCTTAGTTTAACATGTGTACTATATTCTTTAGGCACTGATATGGTGTGAACAAAAGCAAACAACAATGGAGTATCTTCTGTCCTGATAGTTTATATATCCAGAGTTTAAAACCATGGTCATACATTTAGCATTTTAAATTCCACATGTATAACCATAAATATGTACCATCAGGTCAATTCCAAACTATGGCGTCCCTCCTAGGGTTATCTAAGATATAAAATGCTCAAAGTGGCTTACCAGACCCTTCTTTGGGTCTTGGTCTGGGGCTATGTAGCTTGCCCGAAGCCAAACAGCTACCAGAACACATAAGAGTACTCAGCCACATGTGCTCTGTATGGTCTTGGCTGGCCCCTCTCCACAAAGGCTCAAAGGGGGTTTGAACTCCTGAACCTTGGCTTCACAGACAGATGCTCCAACTCACTGAGCTATACTAACTTTCTTCTCATGTGACATTTCACTAACCACCACAGGCCACTCACTGCCTAAAATAAGACAATATTATGAACTCCAGCTGGGGAAGGGTACTGATGTTCAGAGACTCTGCCCACTTAAGGCAATCTATTGATGTTTGAACTCTAGCTTTCCTGTTTTATATTCTTCACAATTTCTGTAAGACAACTTAAGGGCTAAGTATAAATTCATAACCATTGTTTTTTTATGTATTTTAAAGTAATAACACCCTGCCCTTCAAATACAACATTCCAGGATAGCTTGCTGCAATCTTTAAGAAAAAATAAAACAAAAATAACCAGGAAACAATTTAAGTGACTGCAGAAAAGTAGAATACAGTGGTACCTCATACAACAATTTTTATCCGTTCCACAGGGCTTGTTGTTGTAAAAAAATTGCTATATGATACATGCATCGTGTAGCAATTTCTACTATGGGATGCATTGTACAACGATTTTTTTCACTAAGTGGTTTTTCCCATTGAAAAATTGCTGTACGGATCTTTTCCATAGGGGAAATTGTTATGCGGGATGCCATTGTCCCCCAAAACCTAATTGTTATGTGATTTCATTGCTATACGGGGCAATTGTTGTATGAGGTTCCACTGTACTAGTTTAAAGGCTTTGATAAATAAAAATATCTTCACCTAATCTCCCCAAAGATATGACAGACTCTCTTGGGAAAGGGCTCCCAAAACTGGGAACTGTGACTGAAGATAAATTCCAGAATTTTGAATTGTATTAAGAACCAACTATCTTTTCAAAAGAAGCATTCAAATGCAGTTGTATTTATAATGTTGATACCACTGCATGAACCATGGTAGGCAAACTTTTGCATCTGTCCTCAGAATGTTCTTTCACATGCGAGGACATCCATTGAGTACTTACAAAGCTTTTCACCACAGACTGCCACCAGTAAATCCCCTTAGTAGTAGAGCTACCTGTCCCCACAGCCTTACCTTCTAAGGACTCCTCCAAGAAGTGAGGCATTCAAACATTCTGGAGGTGAGAGACGCCTTTGGACTTCTCCAACGGTTACTTTGTACTTAGACGTTGAGCTGAGCAAGGAGAGCCGCCCAGGGACCGAACAAAACACTTCTCCTGTGTTCACGGACATGCCACCGAGGAAACCATCTTTGTTCATCATCAAGGAAGTTACAGATTTTGGAGGAACTGGAACTGGAAGGAGGGAGGGGAAATGGTATGAGCAAGATCAAGCATAACCACATTTCCTCAGAAACAAAACCCAATAGCTGCTTCACCTCCATTTTCAAATGTCTTGCTGGCAGGGTCGTAGCCAGGATTCTAGATTGGGGGGGTCAGGAGGGGCAACAATGCCATACACACACATATAGCATTGGCATCCGGGATGAGGCTAGGGGCTGTTAGCTCAGGAGGATTTTCACACACACCCTGGCCCCCTTCTGGCTACGGCCCTGCTTGCTGGCATAATTCTGCTAGAATTTGGAAGAATTAAGAGAATTTACTTGCCTGCTACTATGACAGTACTGTTCTTAGATGGCTGCTAGATCTATGTGCCATAACATCTTTCATTTAATTTATTAGTGACATTTATACTACACCTCTCCTCCAATGAAGTCATGGCTTCACATATCATCTGCACAATAACCCTATGAAGTAGATCAAGCTGTTGAAGAATGACTGGCCCAAGGCCCACTCAGTGTGATTTGTGGCTGAATAGAGACCAGAACTTGGAGCTCCCATGCACAGCATTCCCAGCACTACACTGGCTCTCACACTGCCAACACCTGAGCAGAAGAAACCAAGAGGAACTTGAAACACAATGGACAATTGACATGCACTGCAGTGTATAAACTGTGCTAAAGTGGTAAATTTGGAAGTGTCAGTGCTTATCAGAACAATCCACATAAAAGAGTCTAACGATTCAGGCAACCACATTGCTCCATATGAACAAGTGAGGCGCAAGACAATTGATGGGTCTCAATTCCCCATGGAAGACTAAACCACCCTTAAATACATCACAGTACAACAGAGACAGCTTGCAACAATATACTTTTCCTAAGAATTTCTGGTAAACTGAGGAAGGACAGGAAAGACTCAGGAGAGTAGCAGATGATGTTCTCATCCTTGCCACTGAAAGAGTCCCAAGGCTTTGACCCAACAAGCCCCAACACTACTACAGCACTGTGGACAGCACAAAGTTACTGCAGTCTCTCTCTCTTCCTATGCCACCACAAAGCAATGGAAGGCTTAAATTCAGGGGTGGGGGCTGAGCTCATTCCTTAGTGCTCATTAACATCTGAAAACAACAAAAATGAGAACAAAAGGCCACAGGTTGCATGCTAATGTTATTCTAGTGCCAGGAAGGGGCACCTATGACAGGCTAACCAGTTTTCTTAAAAGAACCAAACATATCACATTTCACACACACACACACACACACACACCTTGCAAAAACTGATATCAGAATGGACTCTCTGACTCAACTCCCAGGAGGGAAGGTGCATGCCAATGAAGGGACTACATCCTATAAACCAGGGATGGTGAACCTTTTAGGGACCAAGTGCCCAAACTCAACAGGCTGCCTTCTGCGCCACTTAGGGGGCAGGGTGAACTCTGTGCTGGGGTGATGGCATACATGCCCACAGAGAGGGCTGTGACTGCCCCCTCTGACACACGTGCCATAGGTTCACCACCACTGCTATAGGCTCTTTCCTTAGAAACAAGAGATTACTGTAGAAGAAAATTACAATGCCATATGAAGGCCTATGCCATTGTTACTCTCAGTGCAAAGAAGTGGAGGAACATGGAGCCAAACGGTGTTGAAATAGCCATAAGGTTGTCAAGCTTAATGTAAGAATTGGCTACGCAGAACACTTGCACATAGGTTAGAATCGACATATTTTGATCTGATTCTGGATTACAGCATCACTGGTATGATGTTAGATCAGGAATTCTCAACCTTTTAAAGCTGGGGCCAGGTCACGCTCCCTCAGACAGCTTCGGGGTCCGGATGGCCATTTCGCCCTTCCTCCACCACATGGCACTTCTGGGTGTGGTGGAGGAAATGGGAGGCCACATGAAATGGCACTTCGGGCATCATCCAGCCCACTGGCCACAGGTTGAGAATCCCTCTGTTAGATCTAACTTTCTACTTTACTCCGTGTTTTATCTGCCAAACAAGAACAAAGCAAAGAAACATGTGTACTAGGAATATTCTCTTATTAATTTCTGATACATTGCAGCTGACTCAAAAAGATGATTTCCCCCCCAATGCTACAATTTTTAAACAGTTCCTGTGCCTTTAGGAACTACAACATCATCAACTCAGTAGATGCAGGTTGTCTCTCATTACAGTCTGTCCACTGGAGGGGGGATATTCTACTCACTTTTAACTTTTGTCTGTTGTCTGACAAGTCAAGGCCCAGGAATAGAAAATGATAGCTCAAAGGTCCTGAAGAAATGGACCCTAGCAAGATCCCCTTGCTCCACCCTCAACTTGGAAGTAATGTATGCACATATACAGTACGTATATGTCAAGTATACGTTTTTCCCTACCACAGGACACCAGGAGGCCTGGTCTTGGAGGCTGACTGATTCTCGGCCACTTTTGCCCTCCGAGGCAAGCAGGAAAAATGCCACTAGTGTGAATTTGTTTAAGGTGGATCCCAGCTTGCCATGAAGTGACCCGCACATTACGATCCACCCATTCTGCTGATAAGATAAGATAAGATAAGATAAATCTTTATTGTCATTGTCCTGCACAGAATGAGATTGGGGTTGGTTTCCACTGGCATTTCCTCCACTTTGGGGACCATAACCCCACCCAAAGGGGCTATGGGCAGATGAACAGTACATATGTGATATGCAACAACAAAGGGGAGGGACTTAGTGGACTTTAACACTTTACAAGCTTTCTTGGATGCAAAGACTCAGAAGGTCTGCTCGGCAAAGAAAGCTTGTAAAGTGGGGGAAAGAGGGAGAAAGGATCCCAATGCTGGGTGAAGCAGCACGAACATGTGCAGTCCCTGCTACCCCCCTTCCCCATGTGTATTTATATGGAGGTCTGTATATGGAAAAGCTACACATGGAAGAGCCTCCACATATCCCCACTCAATGAAGATACGGGGGGGGGCAGCCACTATTTCTGGAAAGCCACTGTTATCTTAAACTGTTGTGCAGAATAAGATTTTGTGGATTTTATCATACCTTGTATTCATTATATATTTTGCTGTATATAATTATATATCTGTCCAGTTCTTCTTTCTGTACTTCTTTTAATAAGTTAAATTTGGGTGTGCGGGTGATTGGGCCTCAGAACTCTAGCACAGTGAAGGGGCTGCCTTCTTAGCACCTCCGTGCAGGCACTGCTGCCTGATCTTTGCAGTTGTTAGGGATATACTGCCCATGTTCAGTCCCCAGCAGAACTTAGCCGCCACCAAAATGACAGTGCCCACCCCCATCACCACCATGAGAACCCGCCTGCTGAGATTTGCCTGGGTGTGAACAGTTACAGCCAAAGCCCCCTTTGTGAAGTCCTTTACACTGTAAGGTAGAAGAGGAGGTGATTAAGTAAGCAAGTAAGTAAGTAAGTAAGTAAGTAAGTAAAGTAAGTAAGTAAGTAAGTAAGTAAGTAAGTAAGTAAGTAAGTACTGGCCTGATGACAGGTTTGAGTCTATATTTGTGGCGTCAATCTATGAGTCTCTTAGTATTATTACAACAAAGATACTGCTACAGGATTATAGTATTTATAGGAATAGGCTACAATTAACCCAAGACATCCTCTCCATCTCCAATGAGTTACCCTGGTTGTTGTTGTTGTTGTTTTACAAGCATGCTTGTAATTGCACAGAAGCTGAAGGCAGTATTTGGCTTCCACTACATCAAGCAAAAGGCCGTAACTTGCAGATTCACTTGCTTATTTTATAGCACAGTGAATACCAAGGAGAAATATTGAGGCGCTATGGAAAATCCTACTACAGTTAACAGTAATCTAGGGTATTGATCTTAATCTAGGTATATAATCTATATATACCTCGCCATGGGCACTGGTGAGGCTATATATTTAAAAATTATTACTTTGAATGGACATTATTGGTATGACCTTAGCACATAAGGAAGGAAAATAATCCAAGGTGTTGCTAAATCTGAATGACTTTCTCTGTAAAAGTTTAGTAACCGGATCACTTTTGCACTAAAGACCATGTTGGTGTAAATTACACTTTGAGGATTTTAAACTATACATCTTTACCTCAATAGAAATTTTCACTGCTGCTTGGCATATTTAATGATGGAGTGGAGAAAGGGAAGAGGACAATTCCAATTTCAATGAAGCACAACTGATCACCTCACTTTCAATGTAGCTGATAAAATACTTCTACTAATGGAACCCTATTCTCCCCTTGGAACCTCTAAAATGTATGTGGTTAAAAACATCTCTTTCAAGAAAACTGGGCATTCCAGGAGAATAAGTGCAAATTTGCTTACATAAGTAAGTTTTGGTAAATCTAGTAAAGGTAAAGGTCAAGGTTTCCCTTGCTTGAAAGCTAGTCATCTCCAACTCTACGGTTCAGTGCTCATCTCTGTTTTAAAGCCAAAGAGCCAGCGCTGTCTGCTTCTGCATATGTTTCCATGGTCATGTGGCAGGCATGACTAGACACGGAATGTTGTTTACCTTCCCACCGAAGTGGTCCCTATTTATCTACTTGCAATTTCTTGCTTTGGAACTGCTAGGTTGGCAGGAGCTGGGACAAGGATGGGAGCTCATTCCGTCCTGCAGTACTCGGGAATCGAACTGCTGACCTTCTGCCTCCCAGTCAGCGACTTAGCCACTTGAGCCACTGCAGTCCTTGGTAACTCTACAGGTCAGAAACAATTAAATAAATAAAAGCGCTTTTTTATTATATAAGCTTTGCTTTTGTTGGGGTGGGGATGGGGGTTTGCTGCCCCACCTTGGGCTGCAATGCCAGCCTATGACAGCCTCCTTTCCTGGCAGAATAAGAGGGTCAAGGTCTGGCTTGCCTTTCCCTCCTGTTGAACTCCTAACCTCATCACACTCTATGGATGTGTATAAAGGAGAAACCAAGTGCTGGGGGGGAAAGGAAAGAACTGAAGCAGGAAGCACAAAGTTGTTATCGCCAGTTTCACCTCCATTAGCTGCCAGGCCTTCCTCCCCATTAGTCACCCTGGGCACCAACTACCTCTGATAATGTATAATTTATAGCAAGTGCTCTGATCAACCAACCGCTTTTGATTCTCCGAAAGCCTCTCTGCCTCTTGTTGCTGGTAATCAAATGCAAACCCCAGTTAACCGTGTGCTTTATGCGGGAGTTAATCAAAGTTGATAGCTGCAGCTGGTACCACTACAGTTCCTGCTTTAGCACAGCCTGGTGTCCCCTTAATAGAAAAATGGATTCTCATGTTCCTGGGTGTGTGGCATCCAAACTGCAGTGAAAGAGGTTCCTGAAATCTAGCCATAAGTGGTCAACCTGTGCCTGGGCTGTACAGCATCAAACAGTAATGAAAATGTCACGATGTTCCCTCCATGACTCCAGACACACACATCCACTCACTCGTAAAATCCTATCATCCTGGGATTTATGGAGATATCAAAGTTTGCAGATGCAAAAGCAAAGAGTTTCAAGCTAAGCAGCTCTCTGACATAGTCAGTTTAGGTAAAGATAAAGGTCACCCTTGCTCGAAAGCCAGTCGTATCTCACTCTAGGGTTCGGTGCTCATCTCTGTTTACAACCAAAGTTGCTATCTGTGTCTGCAGACATGTGGCTGCCATGCCTAGTGCACGGATCGCTGTCTACCTTCCCACCAAAGTGGTATCTACTTAAAGTAAAGGTAAAGGTTTCCCTTGCTCGAAAGCCAGTCGTATCCGACTCTAGGGTTCAGTGCTCATCTCTGTTTCAAAGCCGAAGAGCCAGCACTATCTGCTTCTACAGATGTTTCTGTTGTCATGTGGCAGGCATGACTAGACACTGGAGTGCACAGAATGCTGTTACTTTCCCTCCAAAATGGTCCCTATTGATCTACTTGCAATTTCTTGCTTTCTTTCGAACTGCTAGGTTGGCAGGAGCTGGGACAAAGATGGGCGATCATTCCTTCCTGCAATACTCGGGAATCGAACTGCTGACCTTCCGCCTCCCAGTCAGCGTCTTAGCCACTTGAGCCACTGCAGTGGCTTATGGTTTACAGTTTATGAAAACCCCAACCCCCCAATCTCGTGTACCCCATAATCTTCATATAACCAAAGAGCCAACGCTATCTGCATCTGCAGACATTTCCGTGGACATGTGGCTGGCATGCCTAGACACCAAGGTGCACGGAACACTATTTACCTTCCCACCAAAGGTAAACACTGTTTACCTTCCCACTGTTTACCTTCCCACCAAAGTGGTATCTACTTCTCTACTTGCAAATTCTTGCTTTTGAACTGCTAGGTTGGCAGGAGAGAGTCAGTTTATATGGCCAAAAATGCCAGGCCAGGGGGGAGGGGAGGTCTTGAACACATGAGCCACCCATCTGCAACCCAGCATGGTCCAATCAGGCAGCCCATGTGCTATCTGTGTGAACGCCACCGCAAGTTTATGTGCGCCTCTTCAACCAACTCACAATCCAAATCATGAAGCAAAAAGAAAAGACAAGCTTGCAAGGAATCCTTAGAACAATATTCCTTATATAATTCTATGTTACTATAATGAAAACTTTTATGGCCTGGTCTTACCCATCTGTACTCTGAAATAAGTGCCATTCAGGTCACCTTTGCAAAGGGTTAAGTACTGATTTAAACATTTTTAGCTGCCAGAGAATTATGAGCGTGTGCACATGAAGATAACACGCGCGCACACACCATCCCCCTGGGCTTCCTATATATAAGATCGGGTGTCTCAACAGGCTACCAAGTGCTAACTGTTGGGAAATTGCCAGCTCTGTGTAACCTCAAGGCAAGGAACAGACAAAACAAGCTTCCCACCCACCCCGCACAGGTTTTATTACCAAATATTTTCCCCTGCCGCATGAGAGAATAACACAAAAAAATGCCGTAACAACTACAGAAATCCCAGAGCCGTGTTAGATTTCACAGATGCGGTGCTGCCAGATGTGGATCGGAGAGAGATTTCAATGCAAACATACGGCTTGGAGTGGTTTTCCCTGATGGGGAAGCGGAAAAATTGACTCCGCTTCCGATTGCTCTGCTCTCTCGTACCTATGGCGCATTCACTTTTTTGAGCGGTTTGATCTGTGCCTCCAGCAGGTCTCGAATCGTGCCTGCCACATGACCACGGAAACGTCTGCGGAGGCAGACAGCACTGGCTCTTCGGCTTAGAAACAGAGATGAGCACTGCACCCTAGAGTCGGATACGACTGGCTTTCGAGCAAGGGAAACCTTTACCTTTACCTAAAGGGTGGGGACTCCGCACATGCGCAAAAGACCCCCTTCGTTAGGAAATCTGTTATTCGCCAAACTTGAGTCTTATTCATTCATTCATTCATTTTATATTCATATTTATATAGCTGCCCAACTCACAAAGACTCTGAGTCTTATCTGTCTAAAACAGGGGTGCCCAAACTTCTCGGGCCGCGGACCAGTCACATGGTTCAGCGGCCGGCCACATGGCACCTCCCACCGGAAACAGAAGTAAAAGGCGCCTTGCAACCTGTTTTGCAACAGGATGAGATAGAGTTTAAGCTGCCGTTATCTCTGCTGATACCAAGGGCGCCCAAACTACAGCCCGTACCTGTCAAGTTTTGGGAAATTTCTGTCAAACCCTCGTATTTTACACTCTTTCCCGCCGTCATCCCGTATTAGTTAGACTGCAATTAGACTGGAGGCCAACACAGGATAAGCATAGCTGTCCAGTTTCCCATTTTGGATGGGAAATTTCCCTTATTTGACAGGAATTTCCTGAAACTTGACAGGTATGCTACAGCCTGTGGGCCAGATCTGGCCCCGATGCTAATCCATCCAGTCCACGCCACCCTCGTCACTCCCGGAAGTGGAAGTAAAGTGCACCCATACGAGCATGTTTTACTTCCGCTTTCGGGAGCGAGGAGGCCAGTGCAGGCCAAATGAATTGGCGTTGGGGGCCGGATCTGGCTCGCAGGCCGTAGTTTGGGCACCCCTAGTCTAAAACAAATCCCAGCGTTTACTCATCTCCCACGTCGCTCTTGATTTGGCTGTCACTTGAAATTTAGTTGCAAAGAGCATGTTTAGAAGCAGAGGAACTTCAGTTTTTGTTAAAACTACAGACAGGAGAATAAAAGGTTTTTTAAAAAGAATTTAAAATGAAAAAATCCGCTGCTTGCTTGAATTTTAACAGAGGCTTATGTGCCTTTGCCCGTCACACTTTCTGTCATGATTAAAAGGCAATACTCAAAGCCATTCCACGGGAGTCAAAAAGAGAGGTTAGAGAGAGACCGTTTCTATAAGCATAATAATAATTTCATGTCAGAAATTATTCTGGGTTGAAGGGTTTTTTTGCAGAAGAAACTTCACTCAGGGAATGCCCAAATGAGGCTCCTTTCATGTCTCCGAGAGCTGGGACAGAGACGGGTGCTCAATCCATCATGCGGTACCCGGGTCTTGAACTGCTGACTTGCCAGCCTTCCAGCTGATAAGGCCAGCTTCTTAACCACTGAGCCACTGCAGCCACTCTATAAACATGAGAATAAAGCAAGATAAATGAAATCCGGGTAACACGACGCGAAACAGATCTCAGTAGGGCTTCCCTTGGGGTAAAAAATTATACTGGGGATTTAAGCCTTGTTGCCAAAAGAGCTTAAATTTCCTATTTTGGAGGCGATCTAGCTGGGCATTACCTTTTAAAAGAAACGGACTTATTTCAAATTTTTGAAATGGTGGCCGTGTTAATCTGTGTTTCAAGCATATCAGAGGGTAAACAAAACAACAGCAAAAAAAGACCAAAAAACAACAACAACAGCCATGTCGTGGCACTTTAAAGACTTGCTGCTGTATTTTAAATGTGAGCTTTCTTGGATCAAATCCGCTACGTCAGACAGAAGAGTGAGGCTTCATGGCATCAATTTATACACATCAGGACTTATTTCAGTGTTTCTCCCTCAGTGAGTTTCCATGACTGGGTGGGGATTCGAACTCTGTTTTCTAGCATTCTAA
Organism: Bradypodion pumilum; assembly: GCA_035047305.1. Classification (NCBI taxonomy): domain Eukaryota; kingdom Metazoa; phylum Chordata; class Lepidosauria; order Squamata; family Chamaeleonidae; genus Bradypodion; species Bradypodion pumilum. Next base: position 265,006,302 of record JAWDJD010000001.1, read on the forward strand.
TCTGTCACTCTATCCATTATACTACACTGTGTAACAGATTGTACGAACATTACATTTCTAACACATTACTCTTAACCTAATTGTAATTACTTTCTCCAACCATGCTTTAAAAAAAGATGACCCTCATTACCCCCAAAAAAACCACAGTTTGAAAGCAACAATTAAATATTGTTCATTGCACCAAAAATGTGACGACATTGCCAGTAACTATTTAATTGTACTGTTAAAAGAACATTGTTGTGCCTTAGTGTTGCCAAAAGTAATGTGTTACAGTACAGTGTTACAGTTTCTTGTGATGCACTACATCCAGATTCTATGTTGCATTTTCCTTCGTGACCTTTAACATGGGCAAGAACATTTCCTGTAGACCAAGGCATAGAACAGCTAAACATCATCTGCCAACCATCCATTGGGGATCTTCATCCTCAAGGATTCCAGGTGGAGATGGTGGGCTTTTCCCGACCTACAACTCCCCAAGGTTGGGGTGGGATGGGACTCCTGGGATTCCCTGCACGAAAACGGTCAGGCCTCCAGGTAAATAGGGTTACTTGATTTATTTATTGGGGTGCGGGGAGAGAGCTTTGTCCGTGGGAGTCTTCAGCCAGCAGGCCTTAGAAAAAGGAGATTGGGGTGAACACAATCCCCATCTGCAGCCTGACTCCAAACACTCACCTTCCCCTGAATGGGTGGCGCCCACCCCCTTCTCCTCAACCACCTGGTGGGTGTTGTACAAACCCATAGGGCAAGCCCCAGGTTGGTTGTCATAGGCCCATGATGGTGAACCTTGGAACTCCAGATGTTCTTGGACTTCAGTTCCCAGAAGCCCCCGTGAATCCACACAAATAGGTTTACTGCAATTCATCTGGCCCACACCGCTTTAGGAACGACAAGGGCGGCATCGGCCTTAAACCCATTCATGTGGATTCATGGGGGCTTCTGGGAATTGAAGTCCAAAAACAACTGGAGTGCCAAGGTTCACGGTCATAGGCATTTGCCCCAGAGCAAGTGCCCCGGGCCTTGGGCCTCTCTCCTCGGCTTAGTCCTAGCTAGACTTGGCCCAATCAATCTAGTAAAGGTTAAAGTCACCCTTGCCTTGTTCGAAAGCCAGTCGTATCCGACTCTAGGGTTCAGTGCTCATCTCTGTTTGTAGCCAAAGAGCCAGCGCTGTCTGCATGTGCAGATGTTTCCGTTGGACATGTGGCAAAGCATGCCTCGACACCGGAGTGCACAGAACACTGTTTACCTTCCCACCGAAGTGGTCCCTACTTGCAATTTCTTGCATTCGAACTGCTGGGTTGGCAGAAGCTGGGGCAGAGACAGGAGCTCACTCCCGTCGTGCAGTTCTCGGGTATCGAACTCCGACCTTCCAGTCTTCAAATTCAGCATCTTAACCACTAAGCCATGAAAAGCTGGTGAGGGTCAGTGGGTCTCCTGTAACTGGGGCCAGGTCTTGGCTAACTGGATGATCTTTCCTTTTCGAGCAATATGCACAGGATCGCAGCCTTCCCTGGAAGGCAGATAGATCCCTGCAAGGCAATGAGGCTAATTTTCCATTCTTTGAGGCTGGGCCTCTAACTGGGTTAAGCTAAAGCAGGAGCGAACGGAGAGCCCCTCCAGGTCAGACAGAAGGTCCCTAACCCAGTCCAAAGCCGGTTCGCAACTCTGTGCAAACGTACCTGGGAGTAAGCGCCGTTGGACACACTGGGACTTACTTCCGAGTAAGCATACACAGGATCCGGCTGGACATGAAAGGGAAAAGACAAAGCAAGACATTCTGCTTTATGTAACATTTTCACCTGTCACAGGTTGGGATCCTAAGAAAGCCTCAACGAAAGAACAGAATTTAGCTCTAAGTCAGGGGTAACCAAACTTTTCGGCCCATAGCCCGATCATGTGGTTCAGAGGAACTGTCACTACTGCTTGGGGGCCGGATCCGTCCCCCAACACCAATTCATCCGGCCCACGAAGCCCTTGTTGCTCCTGGAAGCGGAAGTAGCATTTTACCCGGGAGCAATGAGGGCTTCATGGGCCGGATGAATTGGCGTCAGGGGGACAGATCCGGCCCCCTGCCATAGTTTGGGCACCCCTGCTCTAAGTAAACCTATCTGGGACTTTTGGGGACACTCTAAAGGAAAAGGTTTCCCTTGCTCGAAAGCCAGTCGTATCCGACTCTAGGGTGCAGTACTCATCTCTGTTTCTAAGCTGACGTTTCCGTGGCCATGTGGCAGGCATGACTAGACACCGGAGCGCACGGAACGCTGTTACCTCCCCACCAAAGTGGTCCCTATTTATCTACTTGCAATTTCATGCTTTCGAACTGCTAGGCTGGCAGGACGGGGACACTCTGGATAACTCGTTTTTCCCCTGATAATTTTTTAAAACCCAGATTACACACCCTCCCCATGTATCCGCCACGCAGATGTCTTTTCAGGTCCTTTGCCTGCCTCCGGCTCTTTAAACGGCCCATTTTGAAATAAACTGGCCTTCTGTCAACAAGGAGAAGGACTTGAGCAAAACAACTTCCCAAAGGCAGCCAAGGCCTCTACAACCATATCCATCGCAATTTCATAGCTCCAGAGATGTGAGCTCTAATCTCCTTCCCATCTTTTGTAAATTACCTAATTCTTCTTAAGAGGAAATGATTTTTTTTTTGTAGAAAAAATATGACTCGGAAAGAAGCGAGACTCCCATTGAAGAAAGGAGAAGGGATCGAGTTATCTAGATCTGTATAATTACTTTAATATTAAAGCTCTTTGCCAGGGGTAATGCAATTTGAAGATTTCAGTTAGTCAGGATACACACATTAGGTGTGTACACAAACGCGGGGGCGTGTGCAGAATAACGTATAGTCAAGGCAAAGCCTCGTCTGGCAGTTCAAGATGTGTTTTAATTTAAGCCCGTCTTGGTCGAAGCTTTTTTTTAACAACCAAGGGGGGTTTGGTTTATTGATTTCAGTGGGGTGACGATTGCATTTTCCCAAGGTTTAATTCAGGGCGTTGGACGTCCCTAATGCGAGGACTCAGCCATACAAGTTGGGAGGATATTGACAACTTTCCACAGAACATGAGCAGAGTGTGTTCAAACCCTCCTTTTAAAGATCACAGTTCTGTCCACATTTAAGGTCAAGGTTTCCCTTGCTCGAAAGCCAGTCGTATCCGACTCTAGGGTGCAGTGCTCATCTCTGTTTCCAAGCCAAAGAGCCAGCGCTGTCTGCTTCTGCAGACGTTTCTGTGGTCATGTGCAGTGGTGAGCATCAGCAGGTGCGCACCAGTTCGCCAGAACCGGTAGCACAAATTCTGGCTGGCCCCATCCATCCAAGATTTGAAATAAAGTAGTCCTAATTCGGGTGCAATGCAGGGCTTCCCCCTGGCCACGCCACGCCCACAGTGTGGTAGTAAATTTGTTTGGAGCCCACCACTGGTCATGTGGCAGGCATGACTAGACACCAGAGTGCACGGAATGCTGTTTCCCTTCCCACTGAAGTGGTCCCTATTTATCTACATGCAATGTCTTGCTTTCGAACTGCTAGATTGGCAGGAGCTGGGACAAAGCTGGGAATCGAACTGCCGACCTCCCGCCTCCCAGTCTGCGTCTTAGCCACTTGAGCCACATTTACTTGGCACGTTAGTCTCATGCGACGCAGCAGCATTAAATTAAAACGTGCTTTCTACGACACAGAGGGAAGGAAGAGATCTCTGTCACTGCCAAAAGTGGAAGTATGGGCTTTTTTTTAGAATAAGCTCCCAAGGAAAACTATTCCCTGCATTTAGATACCCGGCAAGTCGGCAACAGGGCTTGCACAGCCGAAAGGTGTGGGAAGGAGTGTTTCACCCACCCACACCCTGTAAGAAAAGTTGTGGATTAAGCTACAGTCTACGGACTGCAGTGGCTCAAGAGGCTAAGATGCTGACTGGAAGGCGGGAGGTCGGCAGTTCGATTCCCGAGGACTGCAGGACGGAATGAGCTCCCGTCTTTGTCCCAGCTACTGCCAACCTAGCAGTTCGAAAGCAAGAAATTGCAAGTAGATAATTAATTAGGGACCATTTCAGTGGGAAGGTAAACAGCGTTCCGTGCACTCTGGTGTCTAATCGTGCCTGTCACACATGACCACAGAAACATCTGCATAAGCAGACAGCGCTGGCTCTTCGGCTTTGATACAGAGATGAGCACTGAACCCTACAGTCGGGTACCACTGGCTTTCGAGCAAGGGAAACCTTTACCTTTACCTACGGCCCCCTACCCAGAAAGGTAAAGGTAAAGGTCGCCCTTGCTCGAAAGCCAGTCGTATACAAAACTTGGGTTCGGTGCTCGTCTCCGTTTTTAGCCAAAGAGCCAGCGCTGTCGGCGTCTGCAGACGTTTCCATGGTCATGTGGCAGGCATGACTAAACACCGAAGCGCATGGAACTCTATTAACGTCCCACCGAAGCAGTACCTATCCATTCCCTTGCAATTTCTTGCTTTCGAATTGCTAGGTTGGCAGGAGCTGGGACAGACGGGCACTCACTCTGCCGCACAGCACTCGGGTCTCGAACTGCTAACCTGCCAACCTTCCAAGTCGTCTTAAGCACTAAGCCACGGCAGTGCCTCCCACTCCGAAGAAGCAGCCCAATTGTCCTCTGGGAAGCCAACCCTTCCCACCCCCACCCCAGATGCTGCAGCAGTGCGACGCTTGCCACCAGTGTGCCACGATCTCCTTCCCACGTTCCACAGGACCCTTAAAACGAAGATCCCCCCCCCCATTTTCTCCAGAAATGTATATTTCTTTCTCTCTTCCCCCCCTCCCCATTTCAACTGTAGAAGGAAGAGGTGGGACCCAGCCCCACTCTCCTAGTTCCCGTGCCTCGAAGGGGGTGGTCATTGTGGGCCCTTCTCCCACCCAAAGCCCACCCCAGAGCCGCCAGTAATTCTTCCCATCGTAAAGGGGCGCCTCCTTCCCTCCCCATTTCTCTTGCGCTGATCAATCAAAGCGAGAGAGCCCCAGTAGTCGCTTGATTGATTTGTCAGTAATTTGTTAGTACACACACACACACACACACACACACACACACACACACACACACACACACACACACACACACACACACACACACACACACACACACACACACACACACACACAGATTGCTTTCCTACCACGACAGCAAAAAAATGGAGCATGACGCAACCCAGCGTGAAACTTTAGGTTCTTCCGCTTGTTTGCCATTTTCTGCGCATATATTAAGGCTGGCTTTAAACCAAGGTTGGCGAGAAGGAGAGGACAGAAATGAGAGGTTTGCTAGAGGGTCGCGCCCACCCCACAAATAGGAAGCAACGGAGTCGGCGATTATACAGCTGTGGGACTCCCAGGGGTCAAGATTGCTTGAATGCCCGGCTCTGGGACGTGGGGGAGATAAAGGAGGCTGGTTTTAATTTTATGTCTTTGTTTATTCTTCTCCCCTCCCTTTCCCCACCCTTACAGATATGTTGTATTTTGTCTGACCAAGTGGACTTGATCCACTGAAAGCTAACATTTAAAATGCAGGAGTTCGTCTTTAAGGTGCACAACGGGGATGTGCTCACACAAGTAATAAGAGGTTACACAAGTGAGAGGTTAAACTCATTAGTTGTAGGCTCTGCTTGGCAACTTCACACTTTTAAGATTGAAAAGGGGATATTTAAAACTAATCTGAATAACAAACCATGGATCATTTGTTACAGCTAGTTGTAGGAAGCTGTACTGATTTGCATGCTTAGCTGTCATTCTGCTTGATTCCTCTTTACCTCTTTACCTTGCAACCTCTTTACCTCTGCACCTGGTATATATAAACCATACCTGGAAATTTTACTCCTTTGTCTGAAGAAGTGGGCCTAATCCGTGAAAACTCACAGGAAAAATATAGCAGTTAGTCTTTAAAGTGCTGCAGTGATTTTGTTTTGTTTTGTTTTGTTTTGTTTTGTTTTGTTTTGTTTTGTTTTGTTTTGTTTTGTTTTGTTTTGTTTTGTTTTGTTTTGTTTTGTTTTGTTTTGTTTTGTTTTGTTTTGTTTTGTTTTGTTTTGTTTTGTTTTGTTTTGTTTTGTTTTGTTTTGTTTTGTTTTGTTTTGTTTTGTTTTGTGATAAGTCTTTAAGGTGCCACAACATTTTTTGTCCTGTTTTGTTTACTCTCTGATATGAATGCACAAACTAAGGGCTACCACTTAAAAAATTGTTAATTCGGTTTCCGGTCCTGAAATAATTCTATTTTTGTAAATTGGGAATATTTTTCAGGATGGCAGTCCACAGCCCGTTTAATCTGGAGACAAGTCCTGTTAATGTGAATTGTTGAAGCGGTTAGTACTGGGCTACCTGGAAGTTCCCCTTGGTGACACAGATGTTGCCAAGTAAAGAGGCCATCATTAATTAACCCACCATTCTCCTCTTTTCAGTATGGTTCCTAGTCCGATCCTAGTGATGCTTACACAAAAAAGTGCTACTGATTTCAAAGGAACTCGCTCCCTGTTAAATTTGGGAAAGTGCAGTCAATATCTTAGCCCTATCTTCTGACATGGCATACGTTTCTTTCTTGGAAGAAAATGTTCAGCCATGATCCGATGCTGAACCCTTTCCTTGGGAATAAGTTATATTTAAATCATTTACATTTCAGTCATGCTTCGAAAACACAGGCTTGCTATGCACCAGAGACAAGGAGGCCATTTCCCTTGATTGCTACGAGGAGGTATCCACAGTTTTCCCTAGCTAGATTTCACTTTACTTCATGTAAAGACCCCCACAGGAACACAGTTCAGAAAAGACTACACCAAAGAGGAAGACCGGACCAGAGAGAACTAAAAAAACAAATAAACCGAGCCAATAACAAATCAACAAAAATCCTCCTGGCTTCCCTCAATTTGAAACTATTAAGAACTGGGTGTCAATTCTGCCCCTTCCAGTTCCGTTGGAACAACTGACAAAAGGGCAACAGATTTTAGGAAACTTTTGCTCAATCTTATTGTTCCAACCAGTTGTCTCAATCTACCTGCACTCCAGATTCGATCCTTTGTCCCTTCCTGAACAGGAACTTTGCCTGCAGTTCTCCTTTTGCAACTTCAGCTCCCAGTGTGACTCCCCTACTTATGGCAACACCATGAATCAGAATGTCTTGTCCTCAACAGCCCTGTTCAGTTCCTGTAAACTCAAACCTGTGGTTCATTTAGGGCAGGGGTGGCCAAATCTTTTTGGGCCCAGGGCTGGTCACATGTTTCAGGGGGCTGGTCACTATAGCCTGGGGTGCAGATCCAGCCCCTGAAGCCAATTCATCCGGCCTGCCAATCCCTCATCGCTCCTGGAAGCAGAAGTAAAATGCAGGTACGCATTTTACTTCTTCTTCCAGGAGCGACAAAGGCTTTATGGGCAAGATGAATTGGTGTCAGGGGCTGGATCCAGGCCCCAGGCTGTAGTTTGAGCACCCCTACTTTAGGGAGTCAGTCCATCTCATGTTTGATATTCTTTTCCTATTGCCTTCCACCTTTCCCTGCATTACTGTCTTTTCCAGAGAATCCTGCCTTCTCATGATGTGCCCAAAGTAACCTCAGTTTTATCACTTTTGCCTCCAGAGAGAATTCAGACACCTAGAACCCACTTGTTTATCTTTCTGGTAGTCCAGCATATCTGCAAAACTCTCATTTAGCATCATATTTCAAATTAATCCTCCCCCCTCCCCCCCATCACCACCTTGATATCTTTCTTCACTGTTTAGCTTTCACACCCATATAAGGTGACCAGAAATACAAGAGACTGAATTATATTGGCCTTGGTCTCCAGTGATATATCCTTTCTTTGGATGATTTTTTCTAATTCCTTCATTGTTGCCCTTCCCAGTCTTCTTCTAGTTTCTTGGCTGTATTTTCCATTTGGATTGATGTTGGAACCAAGGTATACAAAAATCTTTCATTATTTCAATTTCTTCATTGTCATCTTTAAAAGGTAAAGGTTTCCCTTGCTCGAAAGCCAGTCGTATCCGACTCTAGGGTGCAGTGCTCATCTCTGTTTCTAAGCCGAAGAGACAGCGCTGTCTGCTTCTGCAGACATTTCCATGGTCATGTGGCAGGCATGACTAGACACCAGAGCGCACTGAATGCTGTTACCTTCCCACCGAAGTGGTCCCTATTTATCTACTTGCAATTTCTTGCTTTCGAACTGCTAGGTTGGCAGGAGCTTTAAAGATGTGCCATTTTTTTTCTGTAGTCGTAATTTTTGTTTCTTAGTGTTTAACTGCAAGTTGTCTCAAGTCATTGCTGTTTTCTGCCAGCAAGACGGTGTTATCTGCATATCTTAATAATTGATGTTTCTTCCCCCAGTTTTCACTCCTCCTTAATCTGAATTTAGTTCTGCTTTCCATGTTCTGCATGCAGGTTGAATAGATAAGGGCATAAAATATACCTTTGCCTATAAGAAACCATTCTGTCTCTCCATTTTTGTCCTAACTGTAGTTTCTTTTCCACAACATACTGGTAGGTTATGCATCAGACAATCAAATACTGAGGCACACCCATTTCTTTCAGAACCACCCAGAGTTTCTCATGATTCACACATTCTAAGAGGTTTTGCTGTCTATAAAGTATAGACCATTGATGGCCAACCTTAGCACTCCAGGTGTTCTTGAACTTCAATTCCCAGAAGCCCTGATCAGCAGGAGTGCTGACTTGGGCTTCTGGTAATTAAAGTCCATGAACACCTGGAGTGCCAGGGTTAGCCATCACAGGTATAGATTGATATTCTTCTTTTGAATATTTTCAATATGATCACTAGTCCCTCCCCCTTTTCAGAATTCAGCTCAAACAACAGGGATTTCTCCTCTTTATATAAAAAAATGCCTGTTGCAATACTTTACTTTGCTTGCCTGGGAATTTAGATCGATGGTCCTACAGTTCTTGCACTCATTGGCTTCTCCTTTCTTGGAGACTGAAGTGTTTATTGTCTGTAGTCACTTTATGTTCCCACATTTGATGACAAATTTTTAGTTAGGATCTTGATCATTGAGTCTTTGTGGCTTGCAACAATTCTGTCAGTATCCCACCTACCCCTGGTGATTTCAAAGCAGCTTTCCCTTCACTTTCTAGAACAGAACTGCAGGTACTCCATTTTTATCTCCTTGTATTCTGTTTCCACCTTTTCATGTTGGATAAGTACACTTCCTTGTTGGTCTTTCAGCATTCCCAGGGATTAGGAGAGCTGAAATCCCAAATATGGTACCTGTATCTGGAAGGCAAAGAATGAGAGCCACTGTTTAGCAGGTTGTAGACAGACTTCGGAAACCCAGGGTCAAGTCGGGCAGCAGAAATCTGCACCTTCTACCTTCTTTAGAATTAAGATCCATTGCACCAAGCGGGCATTACTTTGCAGTAGACATACTTGTGGTTACCCTGTAAGTAGCCCCATGTTCTCCCCAACAGGCGAGTTAGAAGCATGTCTGCCCTTTCACTGGAAGACGGCATTAATTGTTGTAACGAAGTGCTTGCAGGTACATTAAACGGAGCAAAGTCCTTCTTCTTCTTCTTCTTCCTCCATTTCTAGGCCAGACATGAAACTGCCAAAATAAAGGCACCTTTGTGGAGTTCATTTATAGTTCCTTTCGCCTGACCCAGTGTGAGAAAGATTAGCAGGCAACACACAGTGGCTGTGACCACGGTACGCCTGACTGTGGTTCAAAAATACCACCATCTTCGAGGAGGCCACTTCTGTGTGCCCCTGCGAGGTCCTGGAAGTGGCCCAAGGCTTGGTGCTTTTGATGCCCTCCATCTCCGTGGACTGCTGAAATCGCCCACGATTCTCCGACGGTGCCTTCGGTCCCCCTAAAGCTCTTGGAAGGTCTGCGTTTCCTTCCTAGGAATTGACCCTTAGAGGAAAGAAGGAAGTTCCTTCTGGAGCTCCCCCTGTAACCGTGGGCCTACCTTTTGCCTCTTATACCCACACCTTCCCAGAATAACGCCTCCAAGGAAGCAGAGAAGGGATGCCGGAGATTGGTAGATCTGCTTGCCTTCAACCCACGAAGTCCACTTATCTAGAGTGCCAGGTGGCAAATTCGGGCAGGTGTGTGTTGAAGTTTGCTGCCTAGTTTTCTGTCTGCTGTGGATCTTGTGTACGGGTGAAACTCGGAAAATTAGAATATCGTGCAAATGTTCATTCGGTCCAGGAGTCCAACTTTAAAAGGTGAAACAAATCTATGAGATAGACTCATTATGTGCAAAGCGAGATAGTTCAAGCCTTACTTTGTTATAATATTGATGCTTATGACTTAGTAAAGGTTAAAGGTTTCCCTCGCTCGAAAGCCATTCGTATCCGACTCTAGGGTTCAGTGCTCATCTCTGTTTATAACCCAAAGCGGTCCCAGTTGATCTACTTGCAATTTCTTGCTTTCTTTCCAACTGCTAGGTTGGCCGGCGCTGGGACAAAAAAAAACGGGAGCTCATTCCGTCCTGCAGGACTCGGGAGTTGAACTGCTGACCTTCCGCCTCCCAGTCAGCGTCTTAGCCACTTGAGCCACTGCAGTGGCTTATGGCTTACACTTTATGAAAACTCCAACTGCCCCCCCCCAATCTCGTGTACCCCATAATCATCACATAATCTCATGCACGCGGTACGCAATGATCATCACACAATTATAACGAATTAAGGCATGACATCTCTCGCTTTGCATGTAGTGAGTCTATCTCATATATTTGTTTCACCTTTTAAGTGAAATGGATGAACATTTGCACAATATTCTAATTTTCCGAGTAAGTACCCTAGTCCCGAAACCTCGCCTGGCTGAACATCCTCCAAGACACACAGAGAAATGCCACCCAGGCAGAGTGGCATAATAGCCATTGGCCCGATTTATAGTATACCGGCCCCGATTTATAGTATACCGTCGTGGTAACCGTGGAGGGTTTGAAAGAAGCCGAGAGGAAACGAGAGAAGAGCCTGCCTGCCTCGCCTGCCCCAGGGCGTCTCAAGTCCCAGCCGTTGGCCTCCGGGTGCAGGATTGGGTCACTGACAGGGATCGGGCCTCCCTGTGGCTTTCCCCAGACACGTGTAGAAAGGGGGGGGGGAGATACACAGACACCTCAAAAACACTCTCGAGGTTCACAAGCAGATAGTCTTTTGCTGGCTCTGGCTGCTCAAAAGTAAGTCCCAAGTGCGAGCAGTGAGCCTCACTCCCAGGCGAAGGTTGGGAAAGGTTCCTTTGCTCGAAAGCCAGCCGTATCCGACTCTAGGGTTCAGTGCGCATCTCTGTTTCAAAGCCGACCGTTTCCGTAGTCATGTGGCAGTCATGACTAGACACCGGAGCGCACGGAGCGCTGTTTACCTTCCCACCGAAGTGGTCCCTAATTAATTATCTACTTGCCATTTCTTGCTTTCGAACTGCTAGGTCGGCAGGAGCTGGGACAAAGACGGGAGCTCATTCCGTCCTGCAGTCCTCGGCAATCGAACTGCTGACCTTCCGGCCTCCCAGTCAGCGTCTTAACCGCTTGAGCCACTGCAATCCTTTTAAACTACAACACCCATAATCCCGTAGCCAGTATGGAAATATAAACCAGGAAATTTGTAATTAATATCTATCTTTTCCCAAGTCTTGCCTCACAAGTGGCATGAGAGGGATGATTTGATCAGCATAAACAGAAATCTGCTAGTCCGTAATTGGCATTGTTATTGCGGAAGGGGATAGGCAAAAAATATGTACTAATTATGCCAGAGTAAAACAAACAAACACGTGATCTGGCATGATTTGTTGCCTCCCAATGCTTGAATGGTTAGTACTCTCATCTGAGCATTCTATTCTTTACTTACTCAGTTAGTAGTTTAAGTAGTAACTGATAGGAGTTAACTAAGGCCCACGTGGACCCCCGACTTAAGTGCCTATGCAAAGCCGGATGAGTGAAGGCTCTAGACGGTGCAAGAGTGGGATGCGGACATTCACTTCCTCCCGAGGAAGCCTTATGGGAAACAATCGAGTTGGCCAGGAAAGGAAAGTGAAAGAAATATGCCATATTGTCCTGGAGGACACACACACACACACCTTGCTGGAAAGCCAGTTGCATCCAACTCTAGGGCGCGGTGCTCACCTCCAGAGAGCCAGCGCTGTCTGCATCTGTAGACATTTCTGTGGTCATTTGGCAGGCATGACTAGACACATACACACTTGGTCACCTCCGGGATCTCCTCCCAAGGAAGCCAGGTAGTCTCTGGGCAGGCAATCATCTCGCATGGTGAGGAGGCGTTTGGGTGCACGGTTAGTCCCCAGCCCCCCAACTCCGGCCTGCTTCCCTCCCTCCCTCCACCTGCCTTAATGGGAAATAAGAGTTCCGAATTACAGTGGTACCTGGAGTTACAAATGGTTGGAGTTATTTTCAATTGAAAATAATGGCTCGAGTTTCATTTTTTTTCCAGAACAGATTAATTGGTTTTCAATGCATTCCTGTGGGAAACCTTGTTTCAAGTTATGAAATTTGGTTTTCAGTGCATTCATATGGGAAACCATGTTTCAAGTTATGAATTTTGGTTTTCAATGCATTCCTATGGGAAACCTTGTTTCAAGTGATGAATTATGGTTTTCAATGCATTCCTATGGGAACCGTTTCAAGTGATGAATTTTGGTTTCCAATGCATTCATATGGGAAACCATGTTTCAAGTGATGAATTTTGGCTTTCAATGCATTCCTATGGGAAACCTTGTTTCAAGTGATGAATTTTGGTTTTCAGTGCATTCCTATGGGAAACCTTGTTTCAAGTGATGAATTATGGTTTTCAGTGCATTCCTATGGGAAACCTTGTTTCAAGTGATGAATTTTTGGTTTTCAATGCATTCCTATAGGAAACCTTGTTTCAAGTGATGAATTTTGGTTTTCAATGCATCCCTATGGGAAACCATGTTTCAAGTGATGAATTTTGGTTTTCAATGCATCCCTATGGGAAATTCGTGTTAAAAAATTTTTTAATAACGTGAAAAATGCCTTGGAAGACATTCAATTTGTAACCCGAGATACCACTGTGTTCTTTAATGTCTCGTTGGGTTTTTAGCCTCTTAATGTAGCGCGTCCCTCCTCTCCCTACTGCTGTATTGATTGCTCATTGGCCAGCCCCTTCAAATCGTATTAACCACCCTCCGCCACCTTAGCTTGGTTTGGTCAGGTCTGCCACCCCCCCCCCCGCCCCCCAATCTGCCCCCCCCCCCCCACACACACACACACCGCTTTTCCCCTGCCCGGGAGTGCCCTTAATGCCTCGCCTCTAATGGGGCAGTGCATAGTGGTAGTGGTGGTCTCGTGCCTCGTGCATTAATAGCTCAAAGGGGGCTAATGCAGAAAATTAGCCTTAAACGAGCTCTGGAGATCTCCAAATGAAAGAGCCATTTATCACGCTGGCTACCTCCACTCCACTCGTTTGCTCTCTCTACTGGGAACAACTCATTTCCTCTTAACTAAATTACCTCAGAAATGTCAAGGAAGCCCAGATCGCAAACATAACGAGAGGGTGGGGAGGAGGAGGAGGGGAGGAAGACGAAGGATGCGCGCAGCCCACAACATATTGCCTTTCTGCCACGAAGTCAAGCGCCACAGCGAAGCAGGTGAGGGTGCAAACTGGAGACAACAACCCATCTGTTTGCTTCAATTAAGAGAGAGGTAGGCTGGGAGGAGGAAGGACGCGACAGAAAAAGATTTAGAAGAATTCTTACTGGAGATGCCCTTAAATAGGGAGTTGTTGCTGTTCAGTTGCACAGTCGATTCCCACCCTTTGCGACCCTATGGACCGTTGCCCTCCAGGCACCCCTGTCCTCCACCATCCTCCTCAACCCGCCCAGCTCTGTGCCCATTGTGTCTACAATACCATCTAGCCTTCTTCTTTTGCCCTCCACCTTTCCCAGCATCAAGGCTGTCTCAAGCGAATCCTCTCTTCTCATTTGATGTCCAAAGGACTTTAGCTTCATCTTTACTATTTGACCTTCTAGGGAGCAATCAGTGTTGATTTCTTTTAAGATCGACCTATTTGTTCTCCTCGCTGTCCAGGGGACTCTCAAAACTCTCCTCCAACACCATATCTCAAAGGCGTCTATTCTTCTGCCCTCAGCTTTCCTAACGGTCCAGCTCTCACAGCCATACATTACCACTGGGAATACCATTGCCTTGACTATGCGAATTTTTGTTTGCAAGGTGATGTCTCTACTTTTTACGATGTTCCCCAGGTTTCTTATAGCTTGTCTACCAAGAATCAGTTGCCTTTTTATTTCATGGCTGCAATCACCATCTGCAGTGATATTTGATCCTAGAAAAGTAAAGTCTGTCACTGCTTCTACTTCTTCCCCATCTGTTTCCCAGGAACTGATAGGGCCTGTTGCCATTATCTTGGTTTTCTTGATATTGAGTCTCAAGCCAGCTTTTGCACTCTCTAACCAGGCTAAAAGGTTGATTGGTGCCTGTTTGCCGCAAAGTCAACCGAGGGGAATTTAAAGGGATTTACTCTCCCGCAAGTGCATTACTGTAGAGCAGAAGTTCTCAACCTTTTTAAGCCAGGGGCCTGGTCATGCTCCCTCAGACAGCTTCAGTAGCTGGACGACCATTTTGACCTTCCTCCACCACATGGCACTTCCTGGTGTGGTGGAGGCGGTGGGGGGGGGGCACATGATATGGTGCCATGGGCGGCATCCAGCCTGCGGGTCACAAATTGAGAATCCCTGCTGTAGAGGGACTGCGGTGACACAAGTGGCTAAGACGCTGAGCTTGGCGACTGGATGGTCGGCAGGTCGAGACCCAAGTGCTGCACGAGGGTCGTCTGTCCCAGCTCTTGCCCAGCCTAGCGGTTCAAAAGCAAGAAATTGCAAGAAGATAAACGGGTATCCCTTTGGCGGGAAAGGTAACAGTGTTCTGTGCAATCCGGCATCTAGTCGTACCTGCCACATGACCATTGGAGTGTCTGCGCTGACTCTTTCGCTATAATGACCTTGACCTAAGTGCCCGCGCGGCATTAAAAGATGACAGATAATCGCCATAACTTTCTTAGGCCTCGGCGATCGTCAGAAGCAGGCGCTAAAGGATGAGCTATTGGGGTTAATAATTAATTTCTATTTCGCATTTTTGTCACTAGGATATTTTTTCTCTCCTTGGACTGGGAAAAACGAGGCCAGTTCTCTGAAAAGGAAGAGTAACTTCAGCAATTTTTAAAATTATTATTATTATTTTAGCAGAAGATACTGGCTCGAGCTTTCTCCCGATTCTTTCTGCCTACGGTTTCGGGCGTCACCATCCCCTGATTTCTCCCAAGATCTGCTCAAAGAACCGCGGGCCACAAACACACCGAGAGGAGCACTGAACCCTAGAGTCGGATACGGCTGGCTTCCAGGTGACCAATTGACCTTTCTAGACAAAGAATCGCCCTCCTACCAAACAAGGCGGCTCTAATCCAAGATCCATTTTAGGGCTGAAAGATCGGGCTGGGTGACTTTTTGGGGGTGAAGGGGGGGGCAATTCTCAAAGCCAGGAAGATATTAATTCCTGGAAAGGACCCCCAAGTAAAGTCTTGAGCTGGGGAAAGCGACTCAAACGAAAGCAAAAGGCTGTCTTTCTCGACGGAGAGATGGCAGCCATCCTACGCGACACAAGATGTTCAGCCAAAACCTGGCAGCTGAATTCGGTCCGCTCGACAAACTTGTGTTGGACGTAACGAAACTTGTGCGTTTCGTTCCTTCTTTGAGTCTAAGGCCTCCAAACAAGGTCCTTGTTCCACGTGAGTTTACCCAGCCATGCGTCCCATTCGTTTATTCTTTCCCACGTAAGGGAAGCCTATTGGATTCGGATTTCCTGCGTGTCTCGTAGTTACTACGCTACCAGCTCTCCAGTTCGACGTACCTTAAGTAAAGGTAAATGTCTCCTTTGCTCGAAAGCCAGTCGTATCCGACTCTAGGGAGTGGTGCTTATCAGCACTGCTAGGCTGGGCAGGAGCTGGGACAGGCGACGGGAGCTCACTTCGTCCTGCAGTACTCGGGAATCGAACTGCTGACCTTCCGCCTCCCAGTCAGCGTCTTGGCCACTTGAGCCACTGCAGTCCTTCTATTCCTTGCTTTTAGGTGTATCATTGACATTCCCGGTTACCCTGCTAGGCTGGGCAGGAGCTGGGACAGACGACGGGAGCTCACTCCGTCCTGCAGCATTCAAGTCTCAAATTGCTGACCTGCCGGACCTCCAGTCTTCAAGCTCAACATATTAACCGCTAAGCCACCGCACCCCTTAAACGTAGTTTCCCTTGCTCTAAAGCCAGTCGTATCCGACTCTAGGGTTCAGTGCTCATCTCTGTTTCAAAGCCGAAGTGCCAGCGCTGGTCTGCTTCTGCAGACGTCTCCGTGGCCACGTGGCAGGCATGCCTAGACACCGGAGCGCGCCCACCGAAGTGGTCCCTGTTTATCTACTTGCAATTTCTTGCTTTCGAACTGCTTAGACTTCCCTCAATGGCTGTTTGCTGGCTTTGCTTATGGCTGAAATCCGGTAGCAAATCGCCAGCCGACTAGGTCCATTGAATCGCTGTGGATTTTGGTGAGCCAGCCGGCCCCCTCTGTCCATTCGACTGATTCAATGGGTTTACTTTAGTTGCAACTTGGCTCAGAGATTTCAGCTGATTTCCTCTTTGCGCACAACCAATGCGTCACCCTCCACGCAGCTCCCTAATTAACAAAGAGCTTAGCCGCCTCTTGATGATAAACGGAGATGGTTAAAACTTGGAAGCCAGTGAGGTTGAAAAAGCACCGACATAAAATAAAATGCAGAAGAGTCTTGCGGTGCAAGCAGTCATTGGGGGTGCGCTCGCCCTCTCCGCCTCTGGTTTGGCACAGGTGGGCACAAACCGGAAAACAAAACAAAACACAGTAGTCCACCCCTTAGGAAAGTCCTTGGGGAAAGTAATACGAATTATGGAGGTGTAGAAAATAGAATATGCGGCTTAGTGAACAGTATTCTGCTTAGTTTAAAATTAGATCTAGGAACAGCGACTCATAAAATAATAGCTCTTCATTCCTCCCCACCCCATCCCCTCTTTCTCCCGGAATCGACAGAGTAGGGTCTGTTTAATGTCTATTGCCCTAAACGTAGTAATCATCCCCACGTAATCATCCCCACGTCTTCAAGAGTCTGTCGGGGAAATTCAAAAGGGGGAGGGGAGGATGAAGCAGCTGCAATACGCCCAAAATGAGTTATTGTAATTACATTTAATTAGTTTAATTAGTTAATTATTTTGCTTACAGCTGTACAAGAGATTGCAAACATTTGTTAATATCACATTCCCTCTAACAGTATGGGGCGAAGCGGCACTTACACTAAATCATGTATGCAGTGCAGGCAAATGGAGTGGATGCGATCCCAAGCTCTCTCTCTCTCTCTCTCTCTCACACACACACACACACACACACACACACACACACGCACACACACACACACACACACACACACACACACACACACACACACACACACACACACACACCTTCTGCTGCCACTGGTCCCCACCCCCCATGGGATGCATGTACACCTTCAACCTTTGCGTACAGTTCTCACACCAACTGCAGTGTGGAGAATGCACCTTTAGGGCAAACGCCCATGCCACCCTTCTAGCTCTGGGCCTGTAATCCTCAGAAGTGGTCCTGCTGATCTGTCCTCCTGGGAGAAGGAGGCACAAGATGGCAGCCCCTTGCAGGGAAGGTTACTAGGCCAATGGATTGTGGCCATTAACGTTTCCTTATGAGAGCATTCACGATGTAAACAATCGTTGACACATTTATAGTCATTGCACAGCTAGATTTCCCCCCCCCCCCTTTCTTTGTGCAGTGACATTAAACTCCAGGCTGGGGGAAATTGGCAATCCCACCCCACATATCTTACTTAGAAGCAAGTTCAACTCTTTTCTCTTTAATATCCATTTCCTTGGAAAGGAGTTCCACCAATTTCAAGAATCCAGTCGAAGAAGAGCCAGGCTCTTCCTGGAATTTGAACTTCTCCAATTACAATTGGACTTGTTCCCACATTAATGTACAGAGAAAGACAGCACCAAGCTATTATCCTACACAGTCATATGTGGGAATAGGCCCCATTCCTACCCTTGACCTCTTGCTTCTCAGTAAGTGTCCCACATAAGTTCAAGAAACACATAGTTCTTAGGATCAGAGCTTTTAGGATCAGGAAGGCAGTTTTGCTGACTACAGCCCAAACAAACCAAGAGAGTGTTTCTCTGGATCCTCTTTTTTTTATTTTCTCGGTATTGCTTAGAGTCCTCGCTCTGTTTGCCACCTAGATTTTTACCTCACGCTCCTATTCTCAAGATGAAACTGACTATCCGATACTATTCTGGTTTTCTTGGGAGGAAGGCCTCTTTTTGGAACAAGTATATTTTACTTTCAGGTAAACCTCTGTCAACTGATCCCAAACATTGAAACACATACATTATTGAAATGTTTGCCATACCTTTTTTGATGACAGACTGGTCCAGCAAGTTCATGCCGCTGTTATTGGCATCTTCTACTGACTAGGAATGTAAAAGAAGAAGAGGGAGGGGGGAATCACTATTTAGATTTGCTGGAGGTGAGAACATTCATTTCTGTACAGACACACAAAGAGATACATAGATACCCCAGCCCAGGAACTGGAGTTTCCATTTACATCAATGGGGAAAACAAGACTCTTATTAAACTGACAAAGAAATGATGCTCCTGCGTTTTAAAGGTTCTAGACAAGAAAGAGGTGCAAAACATCTGGATACATTTCTTTTGTTGTTTAAAGAATGGCAAGCAAGCCATCCATAATACACAGGCTGAAATCCCCTCAAGCTCTGTATTCATTTGTTCATTGTCTTTGCAAGGCGATAACATCTGTAAAGATGGTCTAGGACACGTGACAAATTAGCAGCCTCAGTGCCTCATCCTATGCATATTTACTTTGAAATAAGGACCTCTGAATGCATCTTGTGTATATATTCATTTTACTTCTGTTTGCTCAAAAGTTAAGGCTCATTCTGCTCAGCACATCTTACTCCCAGGAAAGTATATGGTTACAAACTGGGTTTTCAGCTTGTTCAACAAAGATCTCTCAAGATAAGAATTCATTTCTTCATTTCAATGTACACAGGCATTAATTGCATTTTTTTTAAAAAAAGAAAACAAGTACCGAACTGTATTTTAACACGGAAAATTGGATATGCTTCTGTTGAACTATTAGAGCTTTTTAAAAATTGCATGAAACAAAGCAATGCCAAAGAGTCACTTGTTTTGTTCAATATTCAAGAAATGCAAAAATCAGTGTGTGTGTGTGTGTCTGTGTGTGTGTGCGTGTGTGTTGGGAATAATAACAATGTGCAAAGTGAAATTAATGCTTGTCTCTTATAGAAACCCGCCTTGACCCAAGGTATCTACTCTTCTTTTCCCCCACTCCCACTTTTCCAAACTACTTCTTGAAGATCCCATTGCTGTGGCCAACAGCAAAGTTACCAGTGCTTCCAAGTCAGAGAAAATAATTTTAAAATATAGTGAACAAAGTAAGACATCCAAGCAGTCCTCAAAGAGAGTTTTCACTGCCCTAAGCCTTCCCTCCTCCTGTCCTCTCCTTCTCCCACTGAAACAAACCTCAAAACAGTGAATTGCAGCTGCGAGTAAATTCTGGGAGAAGTGATTCACCTTTTAGAAAGGTCACAACACTTTGCCCTCCTCAATTATTTCAACACCTCAGGATATCTGTATGTCAAAATTGGAAATGGACTTTTAGCCAGTTCCAGCTTTGTGTGTGTTTTAAGTAATAAAGTACTCCATATGTTGTTGAACATGGGGACCTTTTCCTGGCCAGACATGCCAAATTCTTAAAATTTGGAGCGTGGTGATGGTGCTTCAAAATAGTCTATTTATTCTTACATTTGGTGTTTATTCAGCTTGAGTTCCTGCTCTCTTCCTTTTAAAGCTTTTTGTTCATTTTTACTGGTGTTCAGGGTGCCTCTTGTGTTCTACATTATTGTTTCCAAACAGCAACTTCTCAAGAGCTTCCTCCCACTCCCTGTAAGTTTTTAAATTACATTGACTTTCGTATGGGTTCATGATCTGAGTACTGCATGATGGAGTGAGTCCCCATCTCTGTCCCAGCTCCTGCCAACCTAGCAGTTCCTAGCTAGAGACCCGCACAAAATGGCAGGCAATTTAAACAGATTATCCGATAAAGCTAAC